>CM028690.1:36707860-37107860 GCA_016771965.1 Brassica carinata
GGGAAACCTCTATCTGGTTCGTGAAGCTTTTCTTGAAATTCCAATTGCCCTGGACTCCTTCTCAAGTGTAGAATCCAAAAAAATTGGTTTCGTGTTGAAAGTCTTTCTGGTTGTGGAGATATTCGCATTGGACTGAACCTCGGTCGCTGGTACCTCCTAGATGGCTGGTTTGGAAGGTTTGGTGAGATTCTGGTTGAACCATGGATTTCGTGACCTCAATAGTGAGCCAACACAAGACTCAATACTCGTACGAATTTGGTCCTGATACCATTTATAATGTCTCGACCACCCTGGATAATAGGCCTCTCACGCTCGCTCACTCGGTCTGTGGGATCCATTATGTGCGAAGACCGCTGCGTTATTTTTTGAAGGCTCAAAATATTTATTTTCTGACCATGCAATCATTACATGACATTCCCATGTGCTTTGGCCTTATTCGCACGATAACACAAATCACTTCGTGATAGTTTACTTATCTTTCCACTATTGTTACTCAACACGCTTAATTTTAGAGTTTATTTTAAATGTGTGATCAAAAATATAGATGCATTTTAATGATATAAATAGTCAAATCAATTTTTATAAATTTTATAATATATATCACAAAACGGAATATTACATAAATTTTGGGATTTTCCATATTATAAAGATCATCCTGTGATGCATATGACCAAAATCATATCTAGTTAAGTTTGGTCACAACGAATTTATATATTTTTGGATTACTCAAGAATCCTTGATTTTTTCGTGGAAGTGTGAGTTTAGTATAAAATTATCATATTCTTATACAGAAATTGTAGGGATAAGTGTTTTTACAGGACCTATACACCATATTACTTATAGTTGACGGAATTGGATATTTAAAATACCAAATCACTGTTTTCTTTTAAAATCTAAAGAAGATATTTTGCCATTTTCTTTGATGTAATGAAACATCGTGCCAGTTCATTTCACAGAAGTAATATCTTTGAAAATGATGGTCTGCGACTGTCTCAACCACCATATGCCCTATTATTTCGTCCACTTATCATAATTTATTGCATTTCTTAGACTTTTTGCATAGGCTTAATTGCTTTTTCTCCTCATTCAGTCAGGGACTTCCATTATCAGATACTGATGATATCTTCCTATTACTTTCAGAGAAGGGTCAAAAGAATTATGCAGTATCAGGTTGATGCAAATATGTACCGACGTAACTAAAAAGCGTGTCTGATGCGATATGATAACGTGCTTGTCTCGTTCACAATGTGGGCCGTGGTACCTTATCGAGTATTTGTATTACTTGTTAAATCGATAAGTAACTGTCAGGCCCAATAATTATTACTTTATTGTTTTACCTATCAATCTTCAATGCAGCGTGTTCATGGAAAAACTTCATCGTCGAATCTTTATATGTAGACTTATTCATCAATATCGCATATATTGCACATATCAATAATTAGGGAATTATATGATGATATTAGTTGTTATTCAGTGTTGAAAAAAAAAATCTTCTCATATGATGATTCACACGATAAAAGCAACAAAATTAAGTATGAGGTTCTTCAAGAAACCAACAAGAAGATCCTTCCCAATATCTTGATCATTTTCTTGTTGGCTATGGTTTAGGATTAATGTGAGATATTTTGTTTCTCTTCAACTATTATGCAAGTAGTATAAGTATAACCCACGAGAACACCTAGCTACCGCAATGTTGTATAAAGTGTTCCAGTTCATCTTTGTGGACATATTCTCGGAGATAAACTTCTCAAGTGATCCATTTGGCATGAATTCGTAAATGATAGCTCTCCAGTTCCTTTCATATAGCCAGATCCAAAAGGAGAAACAATATTAACATGAGATGCTCTACTGATGCTAGCTAATTCATTGAAAAAATATCCTCCATTTGCCTTTTGATTCATCCAAATTTTTTATTTTTAGTGCAATATCTCAGACACTGGTATCGGGTAATTTTCTTTTATATGCAGTTCTAAATCCTCTTTTGCCAAGAACCTAAGCAAACGAGTTTGTCATCTTCTTGACGTTTGCATTACTATATCATCTCAACAATACAGGCACTTCAATATTTTTTTCTCTTTCATTCTTTTCATGCCAAGGCATATCTAATGACCACATATTTTTGAACAACAAGCAATTCAATGATTATTTGAAGCCAAAAATGGCACTCGAGTGTGCGGATCTTAGAGGTGACTGACATGCTCAATGAGGTAGTTATCAATGATCTTTCAATCTAACACAGTGCATATTTTTGGTTTTTGATTGTGCTTATGATACGATCGGGTTTGAAACCGAAATTCACGAGCTTTAGTCAGCTACACCATAACATAACACATGGTTCTGCGTTATTAGCTTTTTTCCAAAGAAAAATGTTCATTGGTGTAGATATTATTCAACTCTAAAATATCTTTAGAAACAAAATAATATGACAGCTGTGGAATTTGAACCCACACCCTTCTGGACCAGAGCCTAAATCTAGTGCCTTAGACCACTCGGCCAAACTGTCTTTTGAGTAATGTTATGTGAGCAATGTGTGTAAACTTAATAACTATTAAGAGATTATAATTGCGCCTTGTTATGCAAGTGTTGTGTATATCTTGGTTGTTGATTGACATAATTCAAGAACCCATAGTACATAGATCGCACTAAAAACATCAATCACAGCTTCATCTCCAAAGAATTGTTGGGACTTTTTTCATAGAAAGGATGATGTAGGTTAAATCATATGATTATAAGCATAATCTTCTATAACAGACAATAGAAAGTAAAAAAAAAGTTAGTTCTCTATACAAAAATAAGATACTGGTAAAGATACAATATGAGTATACTAAAAACCTATTCATCTTATCAAATTTAGAACTGATGTCATAATTAAAATTCTACTGTTTCTTTAATCTCAGTTTAAAGGTTTATTAATTTTTTAGATATTTATGCCCTCTCAGTCAATTTAAAAAATCTTTCTCCATACCATATCACCATCATCAGTTAAAACAGAGAACTAGTGTTTGAATTCCTGAAAAACTCTCCAAACCTCCAAAAGCTTGGGTTAAGTAAAACCATCGAAAAAATCAAGTTTTTTCTTCTCATCTTCTTGTTGTTGAGCTTTAAGTTTTTCGAGCTGCTTTTGAAGATAAGCTTATTTGAGTTTCTCCGGACGATTTATTGCTTGCTCTTGTCTCCGCTTCAACTCTGCTGTCTTTTCTCTCGCTTGATTCACTCCTTGATGAACCTGTACGAGTTTAGTCGGGACTCGTACGTACCTAACTCATCGGTAAGTTAGTTCAAAGGCGTTTTCTATTGATCTGTATCTACTTTATTAATTTAGAAGTACACTTAGAAAATACCCCTTAGTTTTTCAATTTATTTACATTCCTATGCCACTGAAAATTAAATTAAATTTCCTATTTTAATGTTTGTCTTTTTTAGTTGAGTTAATGTGTTGTCCTAATCTAAATTAAATTACCTATTTTAATGTTTGTCTTTTTCAGTTGAGTTAATGTGTTGTCCTAATATAAAATTTAACTTTCCTTCTCTACTAAATCAATTTCGAAATTATTTATAGTTTCCTAATTCTAAATTTACCACATTTAATGATAATAAACCCATATATAAAATCGTGTACTAATCCCATATATAATATACCATTAGTACAAAGAAAAAATTTAAAATGAAAGAAAATATTTATACAATCATGGATCAAGCTCTAGAAATAAACAACAACAACGCTAAATTATTTTATAACAAATTTATTTTAATAGAAATTATAGTTCCAAATATGTTTATATATTTTATGTATTTATAAATTTATTTTATTTGGGATGCTAAGATTTTGGAATTGGAAAAAATTATACTCTACCTCTATATTATTTTAATTAAGAAATTTAAATTTTATATCAGAATAATTTATTAAGCTTTGAATTTTAATTTTTATTATAACTACAAAAATAATTTTTCAAACTGGATTTATGTTTAAATATTACAAATTCATCATTTAATATAAATAAAAAGTTAAAAACAGAAAATAAATACCCGTCCGGTCGGACGGGTCAAGATCTAGTTGAATATTAAAATAAAAGTGACATCTTATTTTAGCTTCTCTATTAAGCTAAGTGTGTTTGGCTTCTAGAGTAAGTCTATTCTATTATGTTTCTTTTATCATATAATCTATTGTAATGACTTTTTCCAAACCTAATGAAGATTATTCTCTCTTCATCATTCTCTCTCTTTTATTCAGGAACACATATTTTCATTTTTCACTAAATCTCTTGTAATCTTTCTTTTTCTCTTTGGTTACTTAATCTATTCTCTTATTTCTCTAAATCTTACATGGTATCAGAGCCTGGTTGCTCAAATCCTTGGGTTTATTCCACAAATCTGGATTCTTGAAATTTCTAGGTTATCACAAAGATGGAGATAAACTACAAATCATGTATACCAGTGACTCTTGAAGGGGTTAACTACTGGCTTTGGTCACAGTTAACTAAAGTAGCACTAGAAAATCATGGTCTTTGGAAAGGTCACATAAAAGAGGAACCTTTGAAGAAGGTTGTTCAAGAAGATGGTCTGATGACTAGTATAAGGGATGAAAACAAGTGGATCCAGGAGGATAAAAAGGCACTTGAGATCATCCATGAGTCTTTTTCTGTTTCAATCTTGGAAGCATATAGTTACTGTGAAACTGCCAAGGAGTTATGGGAGAGACTTGAAGCTGTGTATGGGAAGATTTCCAATCTGTGCAGGGTCTTTGAAGTCAAGAGGGCTATCTATGACCTAAAGCAGGATCAGGAAGATTTTAGTAAGCATCTAGGGAGGTTTAGATGTTTATGGTCAGAGCTAAAGATGCTTAGACCAAATACATTGGATCCCAAAGTATTAAAGGATAGATTGGAGCAATATGCAGTCTTTAGTCTCCTGTTAAGTTTGAATCCTTCATACAATCCACTGATCAGATATATCTTAAGAGGAGAAAACCTTCCTGATTTGGAGAGTGTTTGTGGGTTGATTGAGAAGGAACATGTAATATGTCAACTTGTTGAGAAGGTTGAGCAGCAAATGGTTAAAGGGATGGCACGCCGGATTGGACAAATACAAGAGGTTAAAGGAAGATCTTTGTATTCTGCCTTCATAACTGGTTCAGAAGAAAGAAGGACAAATACAAGAGAGTATGTTCCAACATTGGCTGAGGATCGCATCACCAAGAGTGAATGGGATGCCTTCATAACAACCGTTCAAGCAATGATGACTAATCAAAAGGCTGGTACTGATTCCCTTGCCTCTAAACCCATCATTGTTGATTCTGGAGCAAGTCATCACATGATATGTGATAGGAGTTTGATGAGTAATGTTAAGCCAGCATCAGGGAATGTATTGATAGCCAATGGTGATAGAATTCCTATAGAAGGGGTAGGGAATCTGAAGTTGTTTGAAAAAGACTCTGCTGCATTTTATCTACCTCGATTTACATCAAATCTGATATCAGTGAAGAAAGCAACAGTTGATCTTAATTGTCAAGTGGTATTCAGACCAAATGAAGTTGAGTTTCAAGACCTTAAGACAGGGCAAGTGATGGGCAGAGGAGACAGCATAAATGAGCTTTATCACCTTCAAACAACTAAGCTTTCTAAACTCTCTACTTCTATTTGCTTGAGTAGTACTTCTGATAAGTGTGATAGTATTACATGGCATGATAGACTGGGTCATCCTCACACTCGTGCCTTTGAGATTATAATGACTAATATGTCATTTAATCATTTGGAATGTGAAACTTGCATTTTAGGGAAGCATTGCAAGACTGTCTTTCCAACGTCAGAAACTATTTATGAAAAATGTTTCGACCTGATTCATTCTGATGTGTGGACATCCCCATGTGTTTCTAGGGACAATCATAAATACTTTGTGACTTTCATAGATGAAAAGTCCAAGTATACATGGGTCACTTTGTTGCCTTCCAAAGATAGAGTGCTCGATGCATTTATAAACTTCCAAGCATATGTTACTAATCATTTCAATGCTACTGTGAAGGTACTAAGGTCAGACAATGGCGGTGAATACACAAGCCATGCGTTCAAGAATCATCTGACAAAGCATGGAATAGTTCGTCAAACAAGCTGCCCTTATACTCCACAACATAATGGTGTCGCTGAAAGGAAGAATAGGCATCTGATGGAAGTTGCTAGATCAATGATGTTTCACTGCAATGTTCCAAAACACTTTTGGAGTGATGCTGTTGTTTCAGCTTGTTACCTCATCAACAGGATCCCTACTAGAGTCTTGAAGAATCTGTCCCCATTTGAAGTGTTGAACAAGACCAAACCACAAATTGAGCATTTGCGTGTATTTGGATGCCTTTGTTATGTTCTGATTCCAGGGACACAGAGGAGCAAGCTGGATGCAAAGAGCACCAAGGCTATGTTCATTGGATATTCTGTTACTCAGAAAGGATATAAGTGTTATGATCCAACAACAAGAAAGGTGTTGGTATCCAGAGATGTCAAGTTTATTGAGTCTAAAGGATATTATGATGAGCAGAAATGGGATGACCTGAAGGATCTTTCTCAAACACCATCTGACAAAGCAACAAATCTTAGGATTTTCTTGGAAAGTCTTGGAATTAATATGTCTCAGAATCAGGAATCAAGAAGAGAGTCGCCAAGTAACACAAGTTCCCAAGTTGAAGAAGCTGAAAGAACATCCCATCTTCATCATGAGGGGGGAAGTGAGCCTGAATCAGGAGTGCAACAACAGCAACAAGATGATTCAGGAAATCATGATCAAGAGGAAACAGAAGAACTGACACAAGAGGATTCTGCTCAAAGAAGTGATAATGAGAAGGAAGAGTTTCATGATCCGGAAGAGATTAATGAAACAGAAGTAAAAGAAGATGTTCAACCATTAAGAAGAAGCACAAGAGTGAGGAAGGCTTCAAAGTGGTTGGACACAAGGGTATATTTCAATGCACAGGCAGTAGCTCATCCAGCTCAGGCTGTGTGTTCCTTTGCATCGTATCCAGAAGAACATATAGTTTTCATGTGTAACTTGGATGAGAATGAAGTTCCAAAATCTTATGAAGAAGCTATGAAGCACAAGGTATGGAGAGACTCAGTAGGTGATGAAAGAGATGCAATGATAAGGAATGACACTTGGTATGAAAGTGAATTGCCTAAAGGGAAGAAAGCTGTGTCAAGTAGATGGATCTTCACCATAAAGTACTTTGCAAATGGGAAGATTGAAAGGCGCAAGACTAAACTGGTAGCAAGAGGGTTTACTCACTCCTATGGGGAATACTATATTGACACATTTGCTCCTGTTGCCAAGCTCCACACAATTCAAATCGTCTTATCCCTTGCAACCAACTTAGAATGGGATTTGTGGCAAATGGATGTGAAGAATGCATTCGTACAAGGTGAACTTGAAGATGAAGTATACATGTATCCTCCTCCTGGTCTTGAAGATCTTGTGAAGCCAGGGAATGTGTTGAGACTGAAGAAAGCTATATATGGGTTGAAACAGTCACCGAGAGCATGGTATAACAAGCTGAGCACAACTCTCAATGGGAGAGGCTTTAGGAAATCTGAACTTGACCACACTCTCTTCACACACTCTGGACCATCAGGTATCATTGTCATTCTGGTGTATGTGGATGATCTCATCGTCACAGGAAGTGACAAGGCTGGGATACAAGCTACTAAAGATTTTCTGAAATCTATGTTTGATATCAAAGACTTGGGAGGATTGAAATACTTTCTTGGGATTGAGATTTGCAGATCTAAGGAGGGATTATTCCTATCTCAAAGGAAGTACACACTGGATTTGTTGAAGGATGCATGCAAGCTTGGAGGAAAGACAGCACCGACACCTCTTGAAGATGGTTACAAAGTTCCCCTTAAGGGGGAGATTGAAGATAACCAGTTCTTTGAAGATGCTAGACTGTATAGGAGGATGGTTGGGAAGTTGATTTACTTGACTATCACAAGACCAGACATATGTTTTGCTGTGAATCAAGTCAGTCAACATATGCAAGCGCCAACGATGCATCACTGGAACATGGTAGATAGAATACTGAGGTATTTGAATGGGTCACCTAGTCAAGGAGTTTGGATGGGATGCAATGGGAGTTCAGAAGTTTTTGGTTATTGTGATGCTGATTGGGCAGGTGATAGAGTGGACAGAAGATCGACCACAGGCTATTGCACCTTCATTGGAGGGAACTTGGTTACTTGGAAGAGTAAGAAGCAGAAGGTGGTCTCTTGTTCGAGTGCTGAAGCTGAGTACAGAGCCATGTTGAAGCTGACAAATGAGTTGATCTGGATCAAGGGTATCTTGAGGGATCTAGGCATTGAGACAACAACACCCATGACCATGCACTGTGATAGCCAAGCAGCTATACACATCGCATCTAACTCAGTATTTCATGAGAGGACAAAGCACATGGAAGTTGATTGTCACAAGGTGAGGCAGATGATAGTCCAAAGAGTGGTTCTACCATGCTATACACGAAGCGAAGATCAACTTGCTGATGTGTTCACTAAGGCTGCAAGACAAAAGACAATTGAGTCCATTCACTCTCGCCTTGGATTCATTGATCTTACACCCAGCAGCTGATCCCTTTAACCATGGAGTTTCCACTCTTTTCCCTCATCAAAATTTTGTCCCAATGGGTTTTCTTTGGTGAAGTTTGTAATGAGGAAGGTCTTCATGGTTTCCAAGCTTGATCGGTTCCCATGATCAAGCTTGAGGGGGAGTATTGAATATTAAAATAAAAGTGACATCTTATTTTAGCTTCTCTATTAAGCTAAGTGTGTTTGGCTTCTAGAGTAAGTCTATTCGATTATGTTTCTTCTATCATATAATCTATTGTAATGACTTTTTCCAAACCTAATGAAGATTATTCTCTCTTCATCATTCTCTCTCTTTTATTCAAGAACACATATTTTCATTTTTCACTAAATCTCTTGTAATCTTTCTTATTCTCTTTGGTTACTTTATCTATTCTCTTATTTCTCTAAATCTTACAATCTGGAAAGTGTTAGGAGCCCTTGTTGTTGCTCCTCCTTCTCCTTATATAGGTAAGCCTCTCTCCCTCGTTCGCTTTAGGTCATCTTGCCTTAATGTTATTGACCTTCTCAGATCAAGCAATTGGGCGGAGCAATTGGCTTTAAGCCGAGGTGGCGCACCTATTTCTTGGAACCGGGTAAAGTAGTCCGAAGCCGAGCTCGTGCATTTGGTCGGGAGCCACTTAGCCAAGCCGATGTCCTAGGCCGATGTGACGGGCATGATCCTCTATTTTATGAGCCTTATGATGAGAAGCAATCCATATCCAACTAATCAGAAAGAGAGAGGAGAGAAATATAAAACTAGAGTAAAATCAATAACAATGGACTCTCTCTCTCTCTCTCTCTCTCTCTCTCTCTCTCTCTCTCTCTCTCTCTCTCTCTCTCTCTCTCTCTCTCTCTCTCTCTCTCTCTCTCTCTCTCTCTCTCTCTCTCTCTCTCTCTCTCTCTCTCTCTCTCTCTCTCTCTCTCTCTCTCTCTCTCTCTCTCTCTCTCTCTCCGACGAGAATGGAATCTATATCAACTGTCTCAACTGCATGACCGAGTCCATCAAATTTGGTGCTAATTGCTAAACAAGGAACCATCATCTCCTGCATCTACTTTTAAATTTTTAGGTGGTGCCGAAATAAAACTGATGCTGGTCATTGATGTTTGTGAATCTTCCTCATGTTCTATTCCTTTCCTGGAAAAATCCACACAGTACCTCTCCTCAATTTCTTCATATGGATTCTTTCCTCTTGCAAGCTTCTCAAATAACTGAGCCTTCTTCTCCAACTCATCGTAGCTAACTGCTCTGTCTTTAACTGCTTTAATCTTGAGCTTATCCCTTCATTTGCCCATATTCAAAAGCAAATACCAATACATCGAGTCTTATTTGCTATCAATACACTATATTTACTTGAAATTAAACAGACTTCTTTATCTGGTGTAATATGGAATGAACAAACTAAATCCATGATCCATTCTTTAAGTGTATCTTAATTGCTAATAGTTAACACCAGTGATCGCATACTGCACTGTTGCAATATTTTCACTGTTTTTTCTTTTCTTTTTGGACTTTTCTTTTTCCCCACACATAAACATTTTGTGTTGTTCTTATCAAATCGTTTTGTTCTTATCAAATCGTTTCTTTGTCTGAAACTTTCCTCTCTGATTTTACATCTTGCTCTCCAGTTATTTGAATTTTAATTACCATTCCTTCACCTCTTTTGTATTCTTCCATGTGACTCAACATGCCGGTCCAGCAATAAATGCTGCGTTAAGCAAAAAATGTATAAAAATTCTTTAATTGGCTAATTGTATACTCAACCAAAGACACTACTTGTACAAAGAGGTGGTTTTACCACTACACCATAGGAACTTCTGATAGATGGTGCCCCATAATAACTGATATATTTTTGGCGCCTAAAACCGTTCCTTATTAGGCTTTAGCCCAGGGCCGGGTTTGCAACATAAATATCCCCAATTAGGCTTAGAAAGATGTTTACATTTTTTTCTATCGTTTTGTCATCTTTAATCTTATAGCAAGAAAATGGTTTTTTTTTCAAGTAGCTTCTGTTGGGAAGTAACATGGTTTGATAATTATTTTCAAGTCTCTTCCACATGCCCAAACACTGGTTTCGTGCATGATTTTTCTTAGGATATAATCACTTAAGCATGTTTCCAAAAAACGTTTTACTCTTTTGTAGAAAAAGTGATTTTGGGTTGTGGAATTATAGACAAGATTATGGGTCAGCTAGAGATATAAGGTTTACTCTCCGTTCCTAAGAAAGCTTAAAATGATTTTCTCTAAACTGGAGAAGAAAGAAAAAGTATCAAAGGACAAAACTGATTAAGAGTACTTGTATTCCGATCTGGATTACTATAATACCACTATTAGGGCTTTTATCTGATTTAGTGTTTAGAATTATAAGATTTTAGACAAATAAAAACTGACGACACAAGAATTGATAACCGATCTAACCAATACATCTCAGATGAAACATGTCTCCCACAACTTTTACTATCAATAAGAAAGTTCTCAAGAGCAAATATAAAAATCACAAGACTATAAGCAAAATCTCTCTTCTAATTGTTAACTCTCTTGATCTCTCTTTAACTCTCGTTTGACCTCAATATTTTTATTTTTCATAGAAATGTAAAAAAATGTCTTGCTTGTGTCCAGGGCCAAGCCGGGCCTGCTAATAATACCAAAAAATGATGAAATTTCTGATATTTCAAAAGATGATCAGCTCGAGAAAGAGTCCACATGCAGTGAGAATATCATAAAGCTTTATAGATAATAGCACATAAGAAAACATGAAAAGTAAATAATTTGAGGATGCCACCTAGATTAGTGTCATCAGAGTACAAAAATTCAATTTTATATTTTAATAGCACCGGGTAATCCTAGTTTTAACCACATAATATACTGTTATTTTGAGATTTTATGAAAGGTCGATATTTATAAAATCAAAACTAAACTAAGTGTAATTTAATATTAAAAATTTAATTTTGTTATTTTGTAATGATTTTGAAGGTTCTCAAACTAAAGTTATAGAATTGAATAGTTACAAATAATAATAAAATATAGGTTAAGTTTTAGAGTTACAATATTTTGTTTTAAATTATATACTGATTTTTAAATCAAAGAATATACAAATGAATTACATAATAATCTAAATTAGCAGTCTTAAATTGTTAAATATTTGTAGACGAATATTTTAAGGAAAAAAATAAACGATTAATTGTATGTGAACGTCTAATTCATGCCTCTTCCCTAGTTCTTTCTGTTGTGGGAAAAATAATATGTAGAAAATGACTAGCATACAATAAGTGGCCTCAGATACCTGTCGAAAGATCGACAATGGAGCATATCACAAACTCCTAAGACACATGAAAAAAAGTATTGGTAGTAGGATTATCTTAACTTTCAACCGACATTCATTATGTCAGTGGAAATCTCTAGAGAGACAGCAAAAGATATTTTAGAATGTGAGCTGCCATTTGTCAACAACTCACGGGAACTGTTTAAGAAAAGTACATGGAGACCAGATAATTACATATTTCTGGTAGCTAACTCTTGTGTATTGATTAATAACATAATATACCGACCCAAAAAAACTAACAAAGAATATTTTTTCTAAAAAGGTTATCATTTTTTTCTAGAGGGTTAAACGACGGACAAATGTATGGGATAGTAAAACACATTTCATAACCCAGATAATATAATCTGATATAAAGCCAGAAAATTCTCACACAATAGAGGCATGGAAAAGCCTTTTCTGAAAAGGTATAATATTGCAGTAACTCACGGAACCATGACACATGCTAGGTTATAAGTTATAACATTTTCGTAGAATTTATTCGATCTTATAAATTTGAGGATTATACGAAAATGATTTACGTTTTGACCCAAATAAGTAAAGAAAGAAAGCAATGTCCAAAGAGTTAGTGGACTACTAAAAAAAATAGCACAAATCATGAGTGGTGTGACTCAGTACTATAGAAGCCTTAAAATGATATCACGAGAAACCGACATTTTAATTATAGCCCTAAAACTGGATTCTCACATGCCTAAAAGAGAGACTTGTCACGGACCCACGGGTATCACTAACTGGCTCTCCTTTTTCTTATATAGTTTATATATCTAGATATTTTCTCATCACATTTTGTGAGTGGGTGGTTATATAAAGTCTTGAACCTAGTGAGAAGTGGAAAGAGAGTTGAAACAAATATTTGAGGAAAATGAAAGGTGTGTTTCTCACATTGACTCTAATGTCTTTACTATTAGCCTTCTCGTTTGTCTATGGAGGAGGAGAGTCTGAAACCCCTACTCATTCTTCCCCCAGCCCGAGTAGTGATCCCACCGGAGGCGGAGGGTCCAGCGGTGCAAGCGGTTCGGCTCATGGACCTAATGGGGATATGATTGGGGATGGGGATCAACCCCAGAAGGTGGTTATGGCTATGGTTCTGGTTCTGGTTCGACACCAGATGGAAAAGGAAAGGGACCGGATTTGGGTTTGGTTCTGGTTCTGGTTCAGGAACTGGGTTTGGGTTTGGCTCAGGAGGAGGAGGAGCCACAGGCGGTGGCTCTGGCCATGGAAGTGGGACTGGACATGCAAGTGAAGGGGTGGCTCAGGCGGTGGAAATGGTGGAGCTTCTCCAGGTCGTAGAGAGAGAAGCCAACACCGCTAAAATTATAAGCGTTTCTTGTTCATCTTAACACAAGCATAGATACATAAGACTAGAAAATGAAAAAAGAATATTACTATGTTTGGCACCACATAATATTTTATGTATACTACAATCTTAATGCATAAATAAGGATCAAGCGAATAATTAAGTAGTTGGGCATTGCTTCTGTACTTTGTATTATAACTAATTAAACCTGGTGTATCTTGTGTTTCTTTACGTAAAACTAGTGTGTTAATATTTGATTTAAAACTTAAAGATGATCAAATGCGAGTTTAACAGAAGGTACATAAGTATCTAGCGTTTCTTCTTCACGTCACCATTTTGTAACCAAGAGAACTTTCTGTACCTGGGTCAAAGGAGAAATCTGGTCAATTCGCATGCATGTAAAGAACCCTACTATTGTTCGGAGTAATTGACCAATACAAACCCGAATCGAATTTTATTCAACCCCCAAAACGGTTACGAAATGTCTATACCGAATAACTGAACCGGAATTAAATTCGCTTTCAACCGTGTCCGAATAGAGTAAACCAATCTTTTCCAGAATCCAGCATTTGGTGATTCTCTTACCGACCTGAACTAGGCCCATCATTTTGTTATTAAGAACCCAATAGCTGGAGCAAGATACTTTCAGTTTTAGGGTTGGTCGGACAGGATTTGGTGTGGGTTGGGTCCTCTGTCCAGACCCCAGGTAAAATCCTAAACTACG
This sequence comes from Brassica carinata, assembly GCA_016771965.1. Lineage (NCBI taxonomy): Eukaryota > Viridiplantae > Streptophyta > Magnoliopsida > Brassicales > Brassicaceae > Brassica > Brassica carinata. The sequence goes on from CM028690.1 coordinate 36,721,793, forward strand.
AGTTTGCAACGGAAACTTTTTCTTTAAGCAATTATTGGATCTTCAATATTAAGTTTTTAAGTAGCAGGACATTTGTCCAACAAAAATAAAAGAGAGTAGCTGCACATGAGAGATCTCAGGACAAATCTACCCAGTAAATAGTAGTTTGTGTCTTCTTAGTTCTGAAATACTCCATAAGTTAACTAGGCCATTTCTCAAGAACAAAATACTCCAATCCATAAGCTAACCTAAGTTTCAGATTTTCATTGTTTTTGTGTTTGGCAAAAGTTAAGTTTTGAGATTCTTTTTAAACAAATGAAATTTTTTAAAACTTATTCAACTTCGTCGTCCTCTTCACTTCATCGGCATTAGACAGCCAATAGAACTTAGAAACTTAGCTGTATTGTTTATTATCAATATCCCAATATATAAAAGTGCTTGAGCTAGAACATTGAGATTATCCACGAGCAAAAAAAAAATTCAACCTATCAAAGTGACACTTCAGCTATAATTTTACATAGGCCTGGGCATTTTAACCTGGACCCGAAAACCCGACCCGGAACCGACTCGAAAATACCCGACCCGAAACCGAACCGAAAATTTACAAGTACCTATTGGGTCCAAAAATTTTCTACCCGAATGGACCCGGACCCGAAAAGAACCGACCCGAATAGACCCGGACCCGAAAAGGATCCGACCCGAATAGACCCGACCCGAATAGACCCGATTCAAACCCGACTTTAAAACTTTCAAATATCTTTTTATTAACAATCTTTGTCATTATTTTGTAACATTTCTAAGTAACATGAAGTTTGAAATGTAAAATATAGAATTAAAAATGTTCTATTTTAACTATTAATAGTTTATTTTAAGTTATTTTGTAAAATTTTAGATATATATGATAAATTTTGACTAAATTTGATGGAATTTGAATATTTTATTTCCTTTTTATATCCTAAATACCGAACCGACCGAACCGACCGGACCGACCGAATCGAAAATTATGGGTATTACCGAACCGACCGGACCGACAAGACCGACCGGAACCGACCGAAAAATTATGGGTACCTAAATGGGTCTAAATTTTCAGAACCCGAAAGACCCGAACCCGACAAGACCCGACCCGAACCCGACCCGAAAACCCGGATGCCCAGGCCTTTTTACATGTCATTTATTCTTGAGTGGGTTTTTTCTTATTTGTTTCCTTTGCATTAGACAAGCCTATAGCTGTGAAGCACTAAGAGCATCTCCAATAGGAATATCTATCTATTGAAATTCTACACACCATATATACGTATGTATATATTATATATGTATTTGTGGGTGTGGGGTCCATAATTTTGTGGAAAACCCCACCCAAAATTTCCTAATTTTTTTTTTCAAGAACCTTTGGGTGAGGTTTTCCACAAAATTGTGAACCCCACACCTACATACATATATATATATAGGTGTTCAGAATTCCAATAGGTAGATACCCTATTGGAGGTGCTCCAACCACTTTAGATAGATGCATCGGCTTCATCTTCATCTTTCTTAACGGAAGAAAACATATTGTTATCATCTCTTCCAATCCTTTTTTTCTAACGTCTCTCTCCCATAACATCAGTGATAAAGCCTCATTCTTAACTGCAAGTCTCAAACGGAATGAACTTTCTGAATTCTGAGGTTCCAACTATATATATATATATATATACTTGATATACCATAGATTTGACCCACTTTCACCCATAGTATATCGGTGTTTTACTATATAATTATTATGTTTTCTAAACTATTAGGTATGTTTTCAGGTTCATGAGTGTTTTGGAGTAAAGTGATGATTTTGGAGCATTTTAGAGTACAAAAGAGATTTCATCCGAGCTGACCATCAAACCAGACCAGAGGTCGACATTCAGAGGCAATAATCGATCGATGCACAACCTGTGATGTCGATCGATACAGAAGAGAAGACCCGACAAATGAAGATTGTAATCGATCGATGCACATCCTGTGTCATCGATCAATATCGAGGCGCGAAAAGCCTGATTTGGTTCCAGCCGACTTATAGCCCAAGACTTCACCAAATTACAAGATTACCTCTGACGAGTTTTTAACCTAATAGATAAATACTTGCCTAGGTGTTAGGAGGCAAGAGAGATTTTTTGTATTTTTTATTTACACAGCAAATGTTTAGAGAGATTTTGAGAGTTGGAGAGAAGATCCAGAGAGATTTGTGATTGGAACTCCATTACTATTATTATCTATACTATGCAGTTTTCTTACTTTGTTTGTGTTATGAATTGCTTAGCCATGTCTAAGTAGTTTCATTGTTAGATTTAGGATTTAAATAGGTTAAAGGGATTAGCCCCAACTATAGATTGATAAGTTGTGGTATTCATCGATAGGTTGTTCTTAATGCTTGTTCTAGAATTGCTAACTAGAATATTAAACCCTAAGAATTTGTATTTTTCCGAACAGTCCACTCCAATGGATAGATTTGCATTGTAGGTTATGTATTAAATTTAAGGATTATATTTAAAATATCTAATATATATATATATATATATATATATATATATATATATATATATATATATATATATATGTGAATGCATTAGTTAGCTATGTCATATAGGGTTGGACTTATTATCCGGGATTCGGATTTGATCCGGGATTCGGATTCGATCCGAGATCCGATCCGGATCCGTTCCGAAAATCCGGATATCCGTAGGGGCCAAATCCGGATCCGAATAGTATAATGTTGGATCCATCCAAACCGGATCCGGATATCTAAATTTTTTAGTCCGGTTATCTGGATCCGTAATTTTTATTAATAATTATTTTTTAAAACAGTAATATCTATATATAAAAACTTATTTTATTTATTATATTTTTATTTTTATAATAGTATATATAACTTTTATATAAAATTTGTAATAACATACACTAAAATAATTAAAAACATTATATATATATATTTTTAAAAAAATTATTGTTAATATTTTATATATTTTAATATTATTTTTATTTATTTTAAAGTTCCAAATCCGGATCCGGATATCCGCCGGATATTACGATTTTTAGAAGGATATCTGACATCCGGATATCCGAGAACCCAAAATCCGGATAAGAATAATAAAATCATAGATCCGCCGAATAAAGATCCGAATCCGGATACCTCGAAATTCCCCGGAACCCGATCAGTTGATTCTAAACCGCAAGTGTGTGTCGATTCTATTTTTATGCTCATGGGTCGAAGTAATAGCTTTTCATGTGCGACTAGCCGCCAACATAAGTTCCCTTCTTGAACACTTTTGTTTATTAACTATTAATTTATTGATATACATGTCTAATTTACACGTTGATGTGAACAACAAAATTTATATATATAATTTAATTATTCACCGAAATTTGATTGAAATGATAAATTGAATATGAAATTTTATTTAGCGAACTTATATGATTAAATTGTTCGCATAAATATCCTAACCAATCCCCTTATTATATATTCTCGATAACTTCCCCTCTAAAATAGTCTCGACATTACAACTTCGAACATCGCCAATATCAAAATTATCCAATACTTCAAGGTCGATTTTGCCTGTATGGAGAAAAAAAACATAGAGAGTTCATTATTACATATTTAGTGCCTTCACAAACATCTATTCTAAGAAACAAACCATAGAATTAGGCCTACATAGAATACTAACTACTAGTACCTTAGTAGCTGAAGATGAATAAGTGACACGTTCTGAGGTCACAGTAGTATTCGACATCGTAGAGAATCCCAAATCGTAAGCCAATGATCCATCTGGTTGAAATATCCCATAATTCTTCTCCGAAGTAGGACCGGATTTCATATCCTCATTGAACAATGCGAATATATAAATCTCTAGCCTTGGACTCCGTCTGGCCGGAGTCCCTTCTCCCGCGAACTGTCTCAACATAAGATTCCTTATATATGTGGCAGCATTCAAAGGAGACGCGCCAATCTCTCCAGCGTCTCCTTTGGAAGGCCACCCTGTTTCCGCGACCCTAACTTCTAAGTTACGGTACCCTAATTTCGCAGCAGCGAATGCAACCGCATCAACTTGAGCATACATCATATTGTCGTAATGCAGACCTGTGTTGGGATCGTTCATGCCGACGTTACGGTTGAATAGAACGTAATCAATAGGGATTGTGGTAGGGCTATCTTTGTAGGCAAAGTAAGGGTAAGCATTGATCCAAAAAGGAGATCGCGTGGCTTGCAAGAATTGTAGAAATTGTTGCATCACGGAGGTAACCTCCGGCTTGAAACTTCCGGCTGATGGAGGATAAGATTCGGCTAGGACGGCGAGAGAGCTTGGAGACGATACTTGAATGTATCTGTCTAGACCTAACTGGAACAAGGCTTTGTGGATGTTGATCATTGCTGGCATCATGTATCTATTACAAAACAGAAGTCAAAAAGTAAAACAAAATTAAAATAGCATTATTGTATAAAAACTAGTATAATACAATACTGTAAACAGCGCGCCAGCTTTATACTTCATTTATGGTTAAGATGATATGTATATAGGTCTTATTCTGAATGTAACTAATTAGATTAGGACTCAATGATTATTAATTACCCGATTAAACTAGAGTCATCGTCGGTGAAAAGCTCGTTTCCGACCATGATTCCGGTGATACTTGTGGCCGGTAAATATGGTTTGATGTGAGAATTCACCCATTGGAGAGCTTGTTGAGGATCTTGTAACAACGTTAAGACCTGATTTTCGATGGTGACGATGATCTCTATGTTTGAATTTGCAAAGGAACTAAGAATTTTAGGATTTGTATCGTAGATTCTTGTTTTGTTGATCCTTAGAGATCTCAAGAGGCTAATAACTTTATCAGGTGAAGGCAAATTATCACCAACTTGTCCGTAATTGATGCCAAGAGACGTAACACTTTTTAGTATATTCCCTGCATTTATTTTCAATGAATGAATCGGAATGTTTAGAAAATAATGCCATGCAAAACCTTTTATATTTAACAAATACTGAAAAATCCATAAGTTTCAAAAATAATTACTAATCACATAATGCCTGAAAAAGTTTTAAAATCTCATATAAAAATATAATAACGATGAAAAAAATCACCTGAAGAAATTAGAGTAAACAGGAGAAAAACATTAATGAGATTAGGAAGTCTCGTGAGTGTTCTTGATGTCATGTTGAGGAGAGAGAGATTGTGAAGCTTTTGGGTTTTAAGAAAGTGTTTAAGGAATATATATATAGACTACCCAAGAAGCCAGGCAAGTTGAAGAATACTTTTCTTTGCTTGTTTGCTTTTTTTTTCTCTCAGATTTTTTTTCCTTTATTTTGTAAAAGTAAAAAAAGGTTTTTGAAGGTTTTGATTTTTTAATGTTATAAGCTGTTTGCTTTGCCTTCCCTATATTACTTTTCACACTTATGCCTTTTTATCCATTGAGGGCTTTCTATAAACCAGAAGGTAGGATTTCTTATATAATATACAAATTAGGTTTTGAAATATTTATACAGATGTAAATTTTGATGTTTACATTTAGAAAAATTTCCAAGGATAGTAATTTTTATTTTATTTTCACAAAAAGTCTCCAAGAAAAAAAATGACCAAAAAAGTTTCATTAAATGGTAAATATACATTTATATCCATAAGTTAGCTAATATAGATTTAAGATTTAGAATTAAGGGGTAAAGTTTTGGTGCTGGGTTTTAAACTTTTTCTAAAAAAATTAAATATAAAAAAATTAAAAAAATAGTTTTAAAAGCATTTTTGAATTTCAAGAAAAAATGAAAACAAGAAAAGAATTTGAATAAAATTTACAAAAAGTTCGAATTTGAAAAAAAAAATATAATTCAAAACTATAAAAGAATTCTTATTTTGTTTAAAAAATAATAATTATAAAGCAAAAGGTTGCTATTTAGTTTGATCTTAAACCAAAATCAAAGAAACAAATTTGTTGATATACTCTATGACAAACTCATCGACTTAGATTAAAAAAGTAGAGTTTTGTAGAATTGAGAATAAAATAAAAAGGCAACAAAGTAAATAAACACAACTAATTATTTAAGTAGAGTTCACTTTTTTTTTGTCAACAAGTAGAGTTCACTTAGAATGATTATATCTCTAGAGAAGAGTAAAAAAACAATACACTATAACTTTAGAACAAAGGTGATGTTTATATGTTTTTCACCGCTTTCATTTTCAACAAAACAATATGACATAATTTTTGAAAAATGTGACATAACATTAGTTTAATTGACATGTACAATTTTTATTATAAAAATTATATTTTTAAAATTATTTTTAAATATAGTAATGACTATTAGTTCTTACATCAATTTATATATATATATATATATATATATATATATATCATATTTTGTGTAAATATATACATTTTACCAAAATTAATTGTAAAAGTACATCAACAAATATATAACTAAAGCAACACTAATCAAATAATTTTTTGATAAAGTAAAACCAAAGCAACACTAATAATTTTTTTATAAAATGTCATTTTAATTATTTAAAATAAAATAAAATCAAATTGAAATAGTTAAATCATGTCAAAAGAAAGACACAAAAATACAACTATGATTACTTTTTCAAACTGCAGAGGTAAAATATATTTGAATAATAATATTTAAATATAATTTAGAATTTTCTTTTAAAATTCAAAATATTATATCTAAACGGTTATTTCTGCGTTTGGCACATGAAAACTCTTAATTTCTTTTATATATATTGCGTTGTAACAAGAGTACGCATGGACTCTTTTTATATAAAGATAATTTATTACATTAACTTAATTGCATTAGAGTTTATTAGGATTTTATTAAATCTTATAACTATTAAACTATAGATTAATGTTACGAATTAGGGGACATAATTTAGTATCCAGTATAATTGCTCAAACAAGAATATACAAATCAAGGCCCAAATATCGATGTGACTGTAACTTTTGGGTTTTCCTTTAGACCATGAGCATTGAGAGCTCTTATCAAAAGTTCACACCACTCCCGAAAAAAAAAGTATTATAATATTCTCAGATTTGTGAATCCAGCCCTTGCAGGCTCACTGGGAAGAGACGAGGTCATAACGTTTCGCGGGCCCCACGCCACGTGTCGGCCCGCGATTAGTTCGATGATTTAACTTTTTTTTTTAATCAAATAGAAAAAGAAAATAAATAATAATATTTTGGCATTGAAAATCGAACCCCATGAGTATCACTGATGCTCATGCTCTTAGTATTAGATGATGATTGTTTTTGGTTTTTGAAAAAGTTTTTTTTTTCAAAAGTCATTTTACATCAAATCAATAATAAGATTTAATTTTTTATGTTTATGTAAAAGTCATTTGTTTATCCATCAATATTTTTAATAATAGATTCTCTAAAATTTTTAAAAAATCAAGTAACTTCCCGACGCGCTTCTGGCCTTTTTATTAAACTTTAGATACTTCAAACATTAGCTTTGTAAATTTTAGTGTAGAATTTAGTCTGTAAAATCTTTTCATGTATTTGTATCTAATGTAGTTAGAGAAATTAAATGAAAAAAAAGATCTTCTTATAGCAATATTATTTTGCTTTAGAAAATAAGATTTATAAGCAATGATCGATAATTTATATGGTTATAGATAAAAATTTAAGGATAAAATCACTAGTTACAGTCCAACTAATCAAACTATATGCATTTGAGTTTCCACTCTTGTTTCCTTAATATACGATCTAAAAGTGGAAAGTCCAAAAAATGTAGGGCCTTTCCGATAATTCTGCCTAATTAAAAGGCATCACCGGTCGACTAGAACAGGTGAATATATATAAACTCATTATCCTCCCAACGTTTAAATCTTAGCACGAATATGGAGACAAGGTTTCCAAATGTTACAAAAACCACCCTTCCTCTTTATCTCGGACGACAATGATCACAACAATCTCCGGTACACGAGCTTGAAAGATGTGATCTCGAGTTCCGATGGCTTTGGTTCATTCTTTAGTCACTCTGTTCCTTCGCAAGACGGGGGGCTCTTGTCGGAAATGGATTCTTCAAACATTGCCATTAGAAACGAGCTAGTGAAAAGAGCAGCTTCGATGTATCTTCAATCTTCTATGGTCGTATCGGCTCCGGACACGAACTGGTTTCAGAGATTCTGTCTGAAGGCTAAGCTTGCGGTTGATTGTCTCAGACCGGTTTACCGGATTTTTTCTTGGTCTAGTTAAAGAGATGTGTTTTAGAAAGGGTGATTCCGGTTTGTAAGTGTGTAAATACTGTAATGTTATAATATAGATAAATCAAATAAAGTTTCAAGTTTATTTTTAACTTCAATCTAAAATATGAGAGAAAAGATCTATAAACATCATCATACCACTGTAGAATTAAGCATCATACAATTATTAACGTTTTTTATTTGCTGGTTTGGAAGAAGACTTCAATGTTTCTTCTCAGATCTTCTGGAGCTTTTGTGTCCACAAACGGCTGAAAGGAGCAAATTCAAAAAATATGTTACAACACCAGCAGGACCAATGATTCATATTTATTAGATACTTAAAATGTGAGGCCAAGGTGGGGGGATGTCTCATTCAGATATACTCAGACCGGCCTTGAACACCAGTCTAAGCCTAAAGCACAGCTAATATCAGTTCCAGCTTGAAAGCGTTTTGGATTAGATCAGCAATCCACTACTTCCTTTGATTCGTTTTGTATCTATAGAGTCAATTAATAAGAAAGAAACGTGATTTAGTGTCCCCTTCACAATGAATGATAGATTTGCTAACCTCGTCTTTTCTCTTTTGGAGCTCCAGAAGTTGTGGGCAATAAGCAAGACACTCGGTTTGGTAGGCAGCAGCTAATGTAAGCTCAAGGATCGTGAGCTTGTTCAGTCTAAGATGAGAGTGTGTTACACAGTGCGATGATTGTGTAACACGGTGTAATAAGTTTGTTACGTGTAATGACGTGGCACAAATTTATGGGAATAGAAGATATTGCTTAGATGCGAAGCAAAGAAGATCTTCTAGCTGGCGATATTTTGGGAAGTAGGATATTGCCTTTTTCATGTCTACTTAACGAGGAACCTATATGGGAGTTTTAGGTTAGACGTTAAGAGATAAAAAGCTAGAGCAAGAGAGTTGTTCTTGCCGACTAGAGAAATCAAGTAAACGGGTTTTGGCTTGGGTTTTTGTAACTTAGAGATTAGAAACTGGTCTGTCGCTAGTCGTGTGTGACTGAGCTTAAATCAGATTAAACAGATCTAGGAATATTGTTTAAAAGGTTTCTAATATACAAGAAGTGTTCTTGAATAACTTGTGTACAGTTCTTATTTACGTGTCTCTGAACTTTCATTTGGTATCAGAGCGGGAAACCTCTGTGGTATCAAGTACTACTAACAGGTTGAGATCCTGCGGATTTCATGGACACCATGAAAGAACTCCTACACATTCACAAACCCATCATGCTTGACAGTACCAACTTTGGTCACTGGAAAGTGAGGATGCAACACATCATCAGAGGAGTTGATGAAGATGCTTGGACGTCGGTAGAAGATGGTTGGAGTGCGCCTTCTGTTATCCTGGAAGACAAGACTGTCGGTCCAAAACCTAAAGCTCAGTGGACTGATGGTGAGAAGAAAGCATCAAAGTTCAACTCCAAAGCTCTAACTGTCATATTTTCATCAGTAGATGTTGAGCAATTCAAGATCATACAAGGATGTGAATCTGCCAAGCAAGCATGGGATACACTTATTAATCATTTTGAGGGAAACACTAGTGTGAGAAGAACTCGTCTCGATCATCTTGCCTCCAAGTTTGAAAACCTAAGGATGAGTGATGATGAGCCAATTGATGGTTTTATATGCAAGATCAGCGAGTTGGCAAGTGAAGCATCTGTCCTCGGCAAGAAGTATGAAGAAAAGGACTTAGTGAAGAAACTGCTGAGATGCTTACCTCCACGATTTGAGGCTTATAAATCGGTACTCACACTGGCTGTAGACACTGATGAGATGAAGTTTGATCAACTCTCAGGAATCCTGAAGGTGCATGATCTTGAGAAGAATGACAGACAAACCGTAAATCAGAAGAGCATCGCCTTCACAGCTGAGTCTAAGGATGATAGTCGTGTCACCAAGATTGAAGAGAATCTGAGTCTAATGGCTCGAAACTTCAACAAATACATCAAGCGCATGGAGAAAGGAAATGGAAGATCGAGTGGTCGCTCTCAACGGAATGACAGTGAAAGGGGCAGTTCTCAGAACTCAAGACATGAGTCTAGCAAGAACACCAAAAAGTGTCATGAGTGTGAAGGTTACGGCCACTTTAGAAACGAATGTCCTCTAGCTAAGAGAAAAGAGCAAAAATGTATTGAGTGCAAAGGCATTGGGCACAATCGCAGTGAGTGCCCTAGTATTCTCAAGAAAGAGAAGTCTCTCCTGTGTTTCAGTGATACGGAATCTGATAGCGACAGTGATGAAGGTGAGCTGCATCTAAACTTCATGGCGTTGATCGGTCAAGAAAGTGCAAAAGATACTGGTGCTGACAGCGAGGATGATGGTGATCTTGAGCAAGATCTTGAAGCTGAGTACAAGACCCTCTTTAATAAGTTCTCCGATCTCAGCCATGAGAACCTTGCGCTGCTCAAAGAAACTGCAATGCTGAGAGCTCAGGTTAATATACTGGAACTTGAACAGCCTTCTATCAAGACGAAGGAGTACTTAATTGACCGAGAATCAGATCAAGAAGTTCTTGCTCTTAAGAGAGCTATGACAGAGCAAGAACGAGTTCGTAAGGAAGCTGAAGCTCACGTGCAAAGGCTAAGTGATCTCTTAACTATGGAGACCGATCGAAGTAGACTACTCGAGAGTCAGCTTACTGAGAATCACAAGAAGGTTCGGATGTTATCAGCCGGTACTGCATCTCTTGATCACATACTGACTTTGGGACAGTGTCCAAGTCTCAGCATTGGCTTGGGATACAAAGGGTCTGCCTCTACATTTACAGAAACAAAATTTGTGAAGGAAGCTCCGAAGAAAGAAAAGAAACCTGAAGAGAAACGAGCTCATGTTGAAAGAAACAAGAATGTTCTTCCGAAACCAAGAACACGTGGAAACAGTTGTCACTTCTGTGGAAAACGAGGACACAATGTTAGGTTCTGTTATTTTCGAAGAAGTCAGTATGAGAGAGCTTGGAGATTGAATCTGTGCTACACAGAACCAACTATCTATGGGTGTGTGTGGATAGCTAAGCGAGACCTATATCCAAACTACAAAGAACACACTCCCTCAGTGTCAATCACTACTCGTGATGAGTCACACACTGAAGCCACACCTGATCTCGTCTGCAACTTTGTGAGAATACAAGAGGAAACTGAGATTGTTAGTCAGGTTGCGTACACCTCTGCTGAAGAAACATCACAGATACAACTTCCCTGGTATTTTGACAGTGGATGCTCAAAGCATATGACTGGAAACGAAGACTACCTTGAGAAACTCGAACTCATCAGGGGAGGAAAAGTTACTTTTGGAGATGGTGGACAAGGCAAGATTCGTGCAATTGGGATTACCTCCAGACCTGATGTACCTAGACTCTCGAATGTCTATTTTGTTGAGGGGCTCAAGGCGAATCTTTTCAGTGTGAGTCAATTATGCGATGAAGGACTGGAAGTTGTCTTTAACAGCAGAGAATGTCGCGCTATTGATGCAAGAAACAATGTAGTGCTGAGAGGCATTCGCTCAGGGAACAACTGCTACCTTTGGAGACCTTCAAACGTGTGCTTTACAGCTTCTGAATCCAAACTTGATCTCTGGCACAAGAAGTTGGGTCACATGAACACTAATGGGCTTAGCAGACTTGTGAGTGCTGAAGTGGTAAGAGGTGTTCCTGATTTAGAAACGATCGAATACCGTGTGTGGAGCATGCTGTCAAGGAAAGCAAGTCAAGGTGCAACACAAACAAATTTCGAGATCAGATCTACGAATATTGGAGCTGGTTCATATGGATCTTATGGGTCCGATCACTCCTGAAAGCATTGCTGGTAAACGATATATCTTTGTGATGGTTGATGATTTTTCCAGGTACACTTGGGTGGATTTCTTACGCAACAAGTCTGATGCTCTTGAGAGCTTTAGAATCCTGGCGCTTCAACTCAAACAAGATAAAGGTGGAATCGTTCAGATTAAGAGCGATCATGGCGGTGAGTTTCAGAACGATCAGTTTGACAAATTCTGTCACAGCCAAGGTATTCGTCATCAGTATGCTGCACCAAGAACTCCCCAGCAAAATGGAGTTGTGGAAAGAAAGAATAGAACGCTGCAAGAGATGGCAAGGGCAATGTTGTGTGGGAATCGTGTTCCGTCTGGCTTCTGGGCAGAAGCAATCAGCACCGCATGCTATGTCATAAATCGAGTCTATGTCAAGCCAAAGACCAAGACTACGCCATATGAGATCTTCAAGGGCAAAACACCTAATCTGAGTCACATGCATGTGTTTGGATGCTTATGCTACATTCTGAATGATAATGAACATCTTGGAAAATTCGAGGCGAGAAGCGACATAGGGATGTTTTTGGGATACTCAGTAAACAGCTCTGCCTACCGTGTGTTCAATCAGCGTACCAAGTTTGTTGGTGACAATGTTAACGTTGTCTTTGATGATAGCATTGGTTTCTATGAGACTCAAGTAACACAAACGATTGAGGGTGTCACACCTAGTTCCTCAAAGGAAGCTGAAAGTGAAGAGAAAGATGAGTCTGAAGAAGACAATGACCCTGAGACAACCAAAGTCGATCTTGATCAGGGAAAAGTGCATAAGAACCACTCCTCTTCAGACGTGATTGGAGGACTTTTCGATGACAGGGTCACACGAAAGAAGCAAATCAACTTTAAAGAGATGGTCAAGTTGGCATGCTTCACAGTGAAAATGAATGAAGTCGAGTGTTTTGTGTCACTTATCGAACCCAAGAACATTCAGGAAGCGTTAGATGATGAGTTCTGGACTGAGTCAATGCATCTCGAACTTGAACAGTTTGAGAGATTACAAGTGTGGACGTTGGTACCAAGACCGGAGGATGTAAACATCATTGGAACCAAGTGGATTCACAAGAATAAAATCGATGAGGAAGGGAACGTCATACGAAACAAGTCTCGACTGGTGGGACAAGGATACTCTCAGATTGAAGGAGTAGATTTTGATGAAACCTTTGCCCCAGTTGCCAGACTCGAGTCTATTCGACTACTCTTTGGCATGGCATGCAATCTCAGAATCAAACTCTATCAAATGGATGTCAAGAGTGCCTTCCTGAACGGGGTCTTACAAGAAGAAGTCTATGTAGAACAACCGAAAGGATTTGAGGATCCACACTTTCCAGATCATGTCTACAAGCTCAAGAAAGCTCTCTATGGTCTGAAACAAGCTCCACGGGCCTGGTATGATCGACTGACGGAGTTTCTGATTCGAGCTGGGTTTCAAAGAGGTGGTGTAGACAAGACTTTGTTCATTGGAGAAAATGAAGATGATATGTTGATCATTCAAGTGTATGTGGATGATATCATTTTCGGAGGAACGTCTAAGCAAATGGTTGATGACTTTGTGAAGATAATGACCAAAGAATTCGAAATGAGTATGGTTGGTGAGTTGAGTTACTTCTTTGGACTTCAGATCAAGCAACTGACCGATGGAATCACAGTATCACAGAGTACTTACGCCAAGAACCTCGTCAAGCGCTTCGGGATGTAGACGAGTAAGACAGCAAAAACCCCCATGAGCACGACGACCAAGCTTTCCAGAGATGTCGATGGGAAACCTGTTGATGAAAAACTATACCGAGCCATGATTGGAAGCCTCCTCTACCTCACAGCAAGTCGTCCGGATCTATGCTTAAGTGTGGGGATTTGTGCTCGCTACCAGGCAAAACCCAAGGAGTCTCACATGAATGCAGTAAAACGTATTATCAAATACGTGAAAGGTACTCTGGACTTTGGTATTCATTATACCTTTGAGACTAATGTGAATCTTGCAGGTTTTTGTGATGCTGATTGGGCAGGTTGCTTGGATGACAGACACAGCACCTCCGGTGGTTGTTTCTTCTTGGGTAATAACGTGGTCTCATGGCACAGCAAGAAACAAAATTGTGTTTCGCTTTCTACAGCAGAAGCAGAATACATTGCATTAGGAAGCTGTTGCACACAACTCCTTTGGATGCGACAAATGCTTGTCGATTACGGTATCATCTCTGCTCCTATGCTTGTTCATTGTGATAACATGAGTGCCATAAATCTGTCTAAAAATCCAGTTCAGCATTCATGTACTAAACACGTGGATATCAGACATCACTTTGTGCGAGAGTTAGTGGAAATGAGAATTGTGATAGTAGAGCATGTCTCAACTGAGAAACAACTTGCAGATCTCTTCACCAAACCATTGGATCACAACACCTTTCTGGGTCTTAGAAAGGCGTTGGGAATCATGGAGCTCTGAGTAAGTCCTGAAGAAGGGGGAAAAGTCACTGCAAAAATGCTGGACTCCATACATCGATGCTACCCCCCTCACTAACACCTTGTCAACAAGTTCCGAAGTGTAAGTTCGTTTATCTGACTCTGGTTAACTCTCTCTTCTGATTCACTGGTGAAGGGCACTCATCTTGAACTGAGATGTCACCCCATTTCACGTTTGAGTCACTGATCACTGCCTGGATTGAATGAGGAAACACATAAGGGGGTGAGTGTTACATAAGGAGAAAAGTGTGTCACACAAAGAGGGTCAAGAATAAGACTCGTGTGAACAAAGAAAATCAATTGTGAACAAGGCCTGGAATGATAGATACTCGTTTTGGAGCTGGGTGTTACCCCACTTTGCCTCTGATTTCGATCACTGTCTTGACTAGGCAGGCAAGATGTCACTCCACCTTGTCTTGGGATAAATGTTTCGGAGCAGGGTGTCACTCCACTTTGTCTCTGGATTCCATCTCTTTCCTAACAATGGGGCTGTGTACTGATTGCTTGTGTACTAATGAAACGTGATTGTTTGTGAAGATGGAGAGACAGACGCACAAGATACCTATCATGTGTTTCCAGACTGTACAGGAGAGAGTGAAAAACAGAGTTGCGTTAGCTGAATGAACACTGCAGAATCTCGTCTGTGACAGCTACTCGGCTGAGAAATAGCTACAGACTTGGGTTGACTCATTGACTTCATTAAAAACAAAAATTTTGCTAGCTAGATGTGTGGCTAAATCGTTCTTCAGTGGCTTCCCCCCCGAGATGCAGGCATCATGCCCATAGATGCCTATGTGTATATACTGATTGCTCTACAGGACTGGCTCCTATCACAATTCACATGACCTCTGTGCTTTCATACGACTGTGAGTGAAGTTTGTGCTCCTGGTTACATGTGTGTAACACGTCAGATTTATTGTCTTACTCACTGGGTATTTTCTTTTGATTATTTAATTGAACAAGTGGCATTTGATTTGGGACTAATGTTTTTAAATTGAGTGAAATTAGGGCTTCTCGTGTGTTACTCCCAAAAACAGTCTCCGCCTCACCTCTTCTTCTCTCCAAAGTCGAAACATGCAACCCTCTCGAAAAAGCTCCCGATTGTCTGAGAAAGTAGTCTCTGTTCCGACCTCTTCCGCCCCTGGGCCTTCCGGATCTTCTCGGAAACAAGTCCGCAAACAACACCGAAAAACTACTCCGCCGCCATCGTCACCTCCTGCTGCGGTCACCTCTTCCTCTGATGACGAGATTGAAGCTTTCCAACCCAAGGAGCCACGGTATCAAGCAAGTCGTACACCTTCCAAGCAATCGAGAGAATCGAGATGCTTCGCACATCACTCCAGTCTCAAGTCGTTTCGTCACGAACAATGCGGCTGAGCGGTACGAAAAATTGGCTCCACGGGACTTTGTGATTCAACAAAGGTTAGATGTGAATGATGTGAACTTGTTTGATGTGAAAAGGGTGGTAGTAAGGTCCGGTCTAATCTACACTCTGATCGACTGCGATTTGTTTCACCCGAATATGGTGAAGGAGTTTATTGCAAACTTGGGGGCTGCTGAGGATAGAGAGGATGGTGTTGCTGTGTTTCTTCGTGGATCTATGGTAGATTTCTCACCCACACTGATCAATGCTATGTATCTGATTCCGGGATTTGAAGAAGATCATGACTACATGACCGCAGACATAGGGACAGTGTGCTCATTTTGACTGATAACCGAAAGTGCAACGTTGGGAAGACATGATCTCTAAGTATCTAACTTCGGACGAATCAAGTTCTTTACAAGCTTGTCCGCCCAACCGATACCTACAACAAACTACACTTCCATGAACCAGGAGCGACTCAAGTTCCTCTACATGCTCTATCATCACAGAAGCTTTGATTTTGGTCAAATGGTTTATGATCAGATCGTCAGCTTTGCAGCTAACATCAACACTGACAAATCTCGAAGGATCATTTTTCCTACGTTGATACAGCAGGTCATCGACTATCAACGAACAGTGCTATCTTTTGAAGAAGAAGAGGAGTACACAGGATATCGAAAGTTGGTCGTCAAAGATATCAAGGCAGGTCGAGGCCAAGGTGCTGATTCACGATCTGTGGATCTTCTGGCTGATATTGAGCGAACCATAACTGATCTGAAAAACATCAGGCTTCGCTTGAAGAGTAAGGGTGTAGTACTTGTGGAAATTCCTTGATTTATATGAATATCTAACCTTGAGTTTTATCTTAATGTGCATCTACTCAGGGGGAGAATACCCACAGTACACTCAACAGCCTTCGCATGATGAGGACGCTGAAGTGGAGCAGGACAGTGATCAGAGTGAAAGTTTCTGAGTGAATGGAGCTCTGTGGTTGTTAAATTTGTGGTTTCGTGTGTTGTGTTTGGATCAGTTTGTTTTGGAATCATTGTGTTTGATTTAGTTCGTTTGTGCACTTTGACATTCTTGAATTTATCAATGTGTTGTGGTCTGATTGGTATAGAGTACTTGTCCTGCATTTTGATCACTGTTGGAACAGGTTGAGTAGGTTGTCACATTCAGATAAAAAGGAGGAGAATGTAAGCTCAAGGATCGTGAGCTTGTTCAGTCTAAGATGAGAGTGTGTTACACAGTGCGATGATTGTGTAACACGGTGCAATAAGTTTGTTACGTGTAATGACGTGGCACAAACTTATGGGAATAGAAGATATTGCTTAGATGCGAAGCAAAGAAGATCTTCTAGCTGGCGATATTTTGGGAAGTAGGATATTGCCTTTTTCATGTCTACTTAACGAGGAACCTATGGGAGTTTTAGGTTAGAAGTTAAGAGATAAAAAGCTAGAGCAAGAGAGTTGTTCTTGCCGACTAGAGAAATCAAGTAAACGGGTTTTGGCTTGGGTTTCTGTAACTTAGAGATTAGAAACTGGTCTGTCGCTAGTCGTGTGTGACTGAGCTTAAATCAGATTAAACAGATCTAGGAAGATTGTTTAAAAGGTTTCTAATATACAAGAAGTGTTCTTGAATAACTTGTGTACAGTTCTTATTTACGTGTCTCTGAACTTTCAGCTAAGTCCTTAATCACAGCTCTCCTTTTGATGATCCCAATCACTTTCAAAATAGAGATATGTATAATGTGAAGATGTTGAAAGACATCAAGAATCATCACTACACATTCATGGATCGCGTATCTATTGCACTTCCTTGTAGAATGCAGATTGTGAGAATCGCTATACTACCATTCATGAATCTTTCATTTGAAACTAAGAAGCAGAATGTATGCTCACATCAATCAATTGCGTCTCTAAACTCTCAATTAGAGGTTATAGGCTAAGAAGTAGAAAGCAAACCCCAGAAATCAAGTTGATGTTGCAGAAGACTAGAGAATTACTTCGACTAGGATCGAATTTTTCCGGTGGAGTAGGCGTTTCCGTTGGCGGATCTTCGGGTTTGGATTGAGATTTCCGCGGAGAAGGAAGAGTTGGTTCCGTTCTAATAGTTCGCTTCTCTTCTTCCGCCATTGATGGAGTTTCATTTCCCCCAGAATATTTTTTAAACAAATCATACAATTACCTAAAAATCCTTTTATTTCTAAATAATACATTTATTTCTATTTTTCACTGTGATTTATTTAACCTGAAAAAGTTTTATTGGTGATGATTGGTTCATTTGTAGCTGTAAGTTATTTGCTGTAACTTTATTAAAATAAAACATGATTGACAAAATATTTTTAAAAACTGTAGCTGTAAGTTATTTGCTGTAACTTTATTAAAATAAAACATGATTGACAAAATATTTTTAAAAACTGTAGCTGTAAGTTATTTGCTGTAACTTTATTAAAATAAAACATGATTGACAAAATATTTTTAAAAAACTGTAGCTGTAATTTTTTGGTTATAGTATTTTAATGTAATATATAAAAAACTTTTATGTTATTAAACCCCCCCCCAAAAAAAACTTAATTGTTTATAATAAAAACCAACTAATAATAGTAAAACCACTATCGAAATAATAATAAATTTTACCTACGAAAATTCCATAAATTCATTGCAATCTCATCACGAAAACCCTCCATGTATTGTCTAGAATCAGCCATTTGGACATCTTCAGGTTCTTCAATCTCCTCATCTAACGCTGTTTGATGGTTGCCACCTTGCTCCCAATTTGCTTCAAAGTCAGGATCTGGTATAGTTGATTTTCGTACAAAGTTATGAAGTGCCATCGTTGCTGCCACAAGTTTTCTTGTCGTCTGAATATCATATCTTGCTCGGTCTTGCATTATCCTCCATTTTCCTTTCCACACTCCAAATGTTCTTTCAATAACACTTCGAATCGATGAGTGAATACGATTAAATTTTTCTTTGTAGTTGCTGGGTGGTGCTTGATTTTGAAACTGGCCATGATGGTATCGGGCCTGTCTATATGGTCCCAGATATCCACGCCGTAAAGCATATCCTGAATCAACAAGATAGTATTTACCTATAGGTGGATGCGGAAAAATAGGATCACTTTCCCTAGCAATTGCAAGAACCTTTGCATCATGAGCAGACCCAGGCACACCAACATATATATATGTAAACAACATATCTAAGTTGCATATTCCCAAAATGTTCATGCTGCATTGGCTTTTCCTATTCCAGTATCGTTGTTGATCTCGTCCAGAGACCATAACAGGAACATGTGTTCCATCCATTGCACCAATACACCCTTTGAAGTTTGATCCATATTGTCTATCTGACTGCAGCTTCTGATGAACTTGAGTAAGGTTCATTGGATCAGGCTTAAACATATCTATTGCCATAAGCTCCATAACATCCAGAACTTCATGAAACTTTCTAAATATGCTCTCTTGTGAATGTCCAAACATTCTCATGACATTTCTCTGTGTGGCATTGTGGCCACAAATGTACAAAAATATTGCAACACTCTCTTTCACCGTTATGTTTCGTGATGATTTCATCTTGTATTGATTCTCTATCTTGTCACAAAGATCAAGAAATACCTCTGGACGCATTCTTAAGAGAAAGTGACATTGTAATGGATGTCCATAGATTAAATCATGGACAAGATGACGACCGCGGGTAGGATGTGCACACAATGGTTGTCTAACCATTTTCCCTATCCTCATTTCCTCTGATTGTTCAGAAATCAACTGAAATTCTTCTTCATCTCCATCTTCTATCATACACCAAAATAATTGTACAATCTGTAAATAACAAAATTATTTAAATATAAGTTAAATGTAAACTGAAGAAACATGTAAGAATATGTGTAATAAAAAGTTTTTAAAAAATTAACTTAATCAATTCAAATAAAAGGAAAATAAATAAAAACAAATCGTTATAAAAAAACCCCCACTTAAATCTAAAACCAATATCTAATACTACTATTCGTTATGTTTACGACCAATGACATGTTCTAGATAGCTGCCGCATGGTCATTTTCAGAAATTCCTATTAGCCATCTTCGGACAGTTTCATTTGCAGAAAGTAATGTAGTGGCATCCCAGTAGAAAGATGAACCAAATTCGATCTCTGAAATTTGGTGTAATCGCCGTGAAGCCATGGTTACATCAGAGGTCAAAGCAGATGACATTTCACATGCTGCCAGTTTTATTGCATCTGAGCGTTCTCGCATGACTGTTGATAATTCTGATGATGAACTACCAATGTTTGATGTCGTGCGTTTACGTTTGTTTGGATGATTGTTACCACCAGCCGGAAGAGGGGGATTGGCGCCTGAGGTTGGACATGACTGATCATCACCTTGTTCGTTCACCATGTTAGGTAATGAACCATCTACTTTTTCATTTTGGGAAGTCGTCCCGGTATTGAACTGCATCTCAGTATCATATCCATATTGGGGACGATATACATCTGGACCATTCCCAACAGACCATCCATCTTTAGCTCCTATATGAGATCCACTAAACACTTTCTCTAGCAAATCTTGGTTAGCTAAAGGTTTTTTACGAAATCTTCCAGCCGTCGAATTTTCCTAAAGAGAAATAAGATAAAATTATTAATATGTCAAATATATATATATATATATATATATATATAAATTACTTGATTATTAAAATTACCTTTATCCGCTCATCCCACCATTCTTTTTCCATATTGATTTGTCCAGTGCTATGATCGATAGTCACTCCAGTCTTATTGGACAACCAATTGTAACAATCATACCATGTTTTTTGATTGGTAAGATGATTTTTAAAACTTCTCCATGCTAAACCATATCCAGTAGCTTCTTTGAAGCTGTTTATAACAGTTGTTCTACCTTCTTTTGTCAAGAATTTGTCTACCCAATTTTCCTTTTCTTGTTCTAATATAAAAAGATTAAGAAATATTCTAGCAAGATCATCTGTCCATGTAATCTATGAAACAAAAATATTTATATCAATACTAATAATTATTTTTGATAAAAAGTACAAGTAATAATTTTGGTTTACCTCTCGATGATGAGAAGATGTGCCAATATTCGCCATGTCTATAACAAATACACAATAGAAGTGTCATGAGAATGTTTTAAATCTCATGGATAAAAGCATGTAATATAGACATGTTAATTACAATAGAAGTTTAATAACGTATCATGAAGATCGTAACGTGGAGTGGTGATAGATGATGATGATGCATGCATCTTAATTATTGTTCAAAACGATCTTGATATACGCTTAATGTTACATGCTTTAATCCAAATAAAAAAAGATCTAGTTATAATAATTTAAATATGAAGAACAGTCAACCTTAATGAAGAAGATGAGTTTTACAAATAGTCAAAAGAAATTCTTTATAAGATTACGAGAAAAAGAAACAAAAGAGAAGATTAGAATAAGAGACTTACTGCTTGTGTTTGAAAAGTATGGAATGATCCCTTGTTTTTTTTTTTGTATCGTATGATGGTAGATTATATAAGTTCTACGTTAGGGTTTTCTTTCTTTGATGTTTTGATTTTTTTCTTTTTTTCTTAAGTGATAATTTCTGTTTTTACGTTTATCTAATAAATACAATTGCTTTTTTTTTCTTTAAAACTTCTACAGCCTAAATAATAGGGATGTAGCACTTTAGACTAAAATAAATAGAAAAAGGAAGTTTCTTTTTTTTTTGTTGTAACTTTGAAAAAAAAATCTACATCTTGATTGGTAAAATTTTGCTGTAACTTTAAATTTTAAAATTAAAGCTACATCATGATTGGTTAGATATGTTGCTTTAAAAATAAATAAAGCTAAAGTAACAAGTTAAATCCCAACCAATCATCCAATATATTTTGTTGTCTCTAGTCCAAATTAAGCTAGTGTATGTGTTAACACACGTACGTACTCTTTTAATATCGACAAAATTAGATATTGTAAAATAGCGACAGAGTTTTCTCCATTATTTAGCGATGCATCGAAACAAACAAAAACCATATCATAAAACAATTATACAGATCATTTTGAAAATTTTAATAAGGACTTCCAGTCCAAACTATAAACCAAATTTACACTACCCATAGTGTAAGTATTTACTATATGTCTTTTCTACAATCATTTTCACTAAATAAATGTGACATGATAAATAAAACCATAATTATCGCTAGATGGTTTCTTAGGCTCATTTATTTTATTTTTTTTAATTTTATTTTTTTGTTTTTTGTCTGTTTTAAAAAAAAATTAAAAAGTACACCCATCGTAGGCCATCACGTGTCAGTGGGACCCACGAACAGTGTAAAACAGGCAATAGTCGATCCTTATTCTACGCCTTCTGCAATCGGTTTTTACAAAAACATGGGATCCACACACTACTTTTTCTCCAGAAACCTTTTTAGAACCTTGCGATAATCTTGCTCTATGAATGATGACATCTATCTATCTATATATATATATATATATATATATATATAAAAGAATGTTTTCTTCTCTCTTAGGCCTCCACATCAGCACCAAGTCATTAAGTCGGTTGCTCCTGTGTCGACATGTGTCCCGTCTGTTAGAAACGCATCGTTTCATTAAGTCATGTATATTAGACTTCTCTTGGTTATCTACTGGACTTATACAGTTATATTATGTGTGGGCTTTGTTTAATATGTTATTGGCTAAGAGAAAAAACAAAAGCGTGGCCAGTTTTCGCCTTCACCTTCTTCAGGAGTCTAGGGTTCATCGACTCCTCCGAAATTACGGTTCTAACATTGGAGGTTCTGAGAGGTCGTGTGAGAGGAGACTTGGTGAGTAATCTATGCATTCATGTATGATCATGTCGTAGTCGGTCTCGATTCTTCACCACCGAACCATTACAAGTTGTATTAACCATTTCCGACCCACTACAGCCAGGATCTCTCATTCAATTAATCTTATCCCTCTTTCATGCGGTGATTCTCCACCTATGTAAAGGTAAGGCTTCATCCTTTGAGCATCATCCTCTCAATTCTTAATATCAAAAGAATTTTTCATTTTCAGTATAATGGCTACCTCATCTATCCCATTCTTTTATTTGAAGGATGTCTGTTGTTCTTCAATAGTATCGGTGCGGCTCAGATTTTGGGAAGCAACAAACGTGGTGAGGATTTTATGGTTGTAGACATGCTCTGCCTAGACGCTAAGGTTGTTCCATTCTTCAAACTCATGAGTCATGATCATCGTAGTTTTAAAACATAATCTGCGTCTGATCTCAAAAATTTCATCTTTTTCGATCCAACACTCTCTCTGTGAGATAGTTTCAATATTGTTTGTTGATGAGGTTTTCCTCTTTGCACGTGTTTCAGGCGATTATATGACGGGAAGCTGGGAAGCTGTGTGTTTTTTGTAGAAGCCGTCAATGGTTTAGGGTTTCAGAGAGACTGTCGTCAAATATTTTTCTATTGAAAACATGAGAAATAACAAATTCAAAGAATTCAGACAACAGTTTAGACACAATGGAAGGTTAAATTCTTTGTTTTTCTGTGATTATGAATTGATGGGTGTTGCTTGAATGTAATTGATGAGATTAATATATATCACATTCAGTCTTTGATTTGTACTTTGGTTCTTATTGGTTCTATTTCTTCCTCAGCCAGAACAAAGTGATGCAGGTTGCTCTTCGTCGTTCCTCTTCTGATGAAATCCATCATGCCAACTTTAAATTTTCCAAGGTTGTGTTTCTCTGCTTCTTACAATAATTTATTTTTGGGTTTAAAGCTTCTTACAATATTTGTTTTATATTACATATTATTTGGTCTTTTCTCGCCAGTTGTGTGTTTTACATATGTTTTGGAATGTTATTTCATCTGTTTTATGGTGATAATGGACATGCCAAAGAAAGAGGTTGAAAGGTATCATCTCTCTCTTGAAGCCTTCTGTTTTTTCCCATCTTGCTTTAGTAACAACAACAGTGTGTGTTTTTTTTGTTCAATCAGTGTGTTTATTCTGCTTATAATGTATCTATCTATCTCCTGGCTAAAAAACATGTGTCAGATACATTTTTGAACATTTGATTTGAAGTAATTTTGCATTGTTGAAATTTGTAATAGTACTTTGATTATTGTTGGAGATTCAGAGAGAGCAAAAAGATTGAAAACTGATCCGATGCTTTTGTATGAAGGGTTTGACTGTTTTTCATATTTTGTCTCAGCTTTCAAGTAGTGTAGACAATGCTCATCAAGTCTACTGAGAATTCATTCATATAATCTAAAATAATAATTGTTGTTTTTCAATGTTCGATGATACATGACATCTCTGTTTGATCAGATGGAACAACAACTATGATAAGAAGAAGAGAGTAAAGGATGATAAGGAAACACGAGTCTGATGCATAGCTAAAATGAGATTTGTCAGATGAAAGAGAGACCAAAAGAGATAAAAATCATGTACATGGCTAAATATCAGACTTAATAACTCTGTGTTATTTACTTCTTTTATGCAAAGATCCTATTTTTCTTGTTGCATGTGACAATATAAACCCAGCATGAGTTTCACCACGAGTGTTGTGAAGTGCTTGAAGAGGAGAACAAAAGATCAGCGTGAAGTAGGAATCTATCATGCATCTGGCCCAACTCTCCTCCTCCTCAATTTAGCCTAGGTCTCTCTACTTCTCCAACCTACACAACCCACCCACGATCTCCCCTTTGGTATTCACACCTTTCATTATATACGTTCCTATTATATTGTCTTAGTCATTAATAAATTTTAAATTGTGGTGGTCGTACCTGTGTCAGGAAAATAAAGAAGATAAACACAAAATAAACATGTGGATACTTTCCATTAAGAAATAAACTCATTCAAATAACTTTCGAGATTATAGTTGACACAATCCACCAATTCTTTGTTTTTTTACATCAACTTAAACAGACTCTAGGAAGATTCTGCAAACCACGCCGGTAACTCTGCATCTATATGAACTACAAAAGACATTTGCTTCCTAGCGCTTCTCGCCAGACTGTCTGCCTTTGTATTCAGTGTTTTTGGAATATGAATGATCTTTGAGTGATGAAAACTTTCTTGAAGAATTTGATGTCATCCAAATAGTTCGCAAATGCTGGTCATTCCTCAGGTATAGAAACCATCTTCACCAATTCCATCAACCGTTAGATGACTATTCAACTATAACGAGCATAAAACTTTAACAAGGATGATTCTAGACATTGTACTTTACCAAAATCAGATTAACCAACATCATAAGCTGAAAATTGGTCGGTTCTACACTGATCAAACATATAAACATACTAAATATAATATTCAGGTTTGACATTGGCTGTCTTATTCAATGTGATTAACTTTCATTTATAAAATATGATTTATAAACTATGAGATTGTATTTTTCTTTTAAAATTCAAACAAAAAATCCGGGCGTAATCCTGGCCGATCCTAGTTGCTTATGTTTAAATGTAATAAGGACAATTACATTTAATGCTAATTTGTATATTGTTATAAACTTTGTAAAATATGGTAATAAATTATACATCATCATTAAGTAAATCTATTCGAATATGATATTAAATAATATTATAATAGAAATATAAAAATATATTACAAATTTCGAAATTTTATGTATTTCTATTTTTATAATTTTATTACTAAAGATAATTTTTTAATTTTTTTTTAAAAAAATAATCATATTATTATTAGTTTCTTTTATATATCTACAAATTTTAGAAATATTACATAATTTTACTTTTTGATAATTTACAACTTTTATATCGATTTGTTTTAATACATGTTGATTTAATCTATTTTACCCAAAAAATAGATAAAAATCTATCTAAGATTATAATTTAAAATATATACATATACATTCTTAAATATAATTTAAAATAAAAATAAATTCTTTTTAACGCTGATTTATTATGATATTACAATTATGATATGAGAAAGACGATTCGACAACCGACAATACTACCTGCCTTATGAGATCTACGCCTAACTGCATCACCTGAGCCGTCCTATGAAGATCCACGTCTGACCAGATTATCTTGCACCATGTTGTAGATCATTTGTAAGTCTTTCTTCCGTAATCTGCATAATTGTTTAATAAACCGCTTTCTCCAGGACTTTAAATCTGAATTTCCTATTATCTGCAAGAAATTTCGTAGCCTGGGGTTCGAACCCCAGACCTGGGTGTAGAAGCCTTTAAATTGTTTATTTTATCTTAATTTTATATTTAATTAAATCAAAATTTCTATTAAAATATTGGTAAAAATAATAATAATAATTTATTTTTACCTATAATTTAAATTTAAAATTTTATTACTGCACCATGACAGCTAGTGTATAAATTAAATATAAAAAATTAGCCAAGAATTTTAAACATAACCGACTTTAATTTTCAAACTAGACATTTAGTATATATTTAAAAAGCTTGATCATGTATAAAATTATATCAATTCGAAAACTATTGTGTATGTATCCTCTTTCTAAATTCAAAATATAATTATTATGTTTAAGAGAATAGCATACTTTTCTATTGATGATATGTAGTTTTATAACTTTATATCATTCACATTTTAGCTATAAATATTATAATTCTGTCGGTATGATAATTAGTATTTTCTTAAACCTTTGAATTTATTTTTTCCCCATAAACATATAAAGATATCATTTTAAAAAGGTATTAATAGACAAAAAAAAATAATTTCTCAAAAGTCAAAATATCAAAATAATCTCACAACTTGAATTACGGAGAATACGACATGAGAAGAAGAAATACGAAATTTCGAAGAACTGTACGAGCAGTCGAACTAGTTCTTACTTCTTAGTATCTATCCCATTTTTGGTTTGGCAAGTCTTGTGTTGTTTAGCTCTATCGAGAGACATGACGTATTTCCAATTGAAGTTTGGGTGCATTCAATATAATCTACTACAACTTTTTTTTAAATTAAAACATTTCATTATCTTCCCAAAAAGGGGATTCCGGTGAGGGTTAACCGGATAAACAACAAGGGAAGCAGTAAACACAGAGGATCGGAGTGGGTAAGAGACAAAGAGGAGAGCAGAGTTATCCACTCCGAGGACACCGGTGGTCCTCCAAACAGAGTTCGCGGTTTCACAGATCGGTTGTCCAAGCCAATCCAAGATCCACCAACACTTACCGTCCGGAGAGCAACCACCGTCGGAGAAGTCACACGGCCATCCAAACCATCTCCCAAAACCCTCGCCAACGCAAATCCCTCCAGTCCGAGAAATCACACAATCCACCATCGTCTTGGTGGCTCAAGCAAGCCAAACCAGGAGGGGGAAACATCCCGAGGAACTGCCATCCCCAAGAGCTCCATCACCGTCCGCTTCCGTCGCAACAATCGAGACATAACCCTATCCCCCAATGATTAACTTGCGGAATTTGGCGTAGGCTCTGGCATCGTGCCGTCGTTGAGGCCTCCGCACCAGAGTACCTTTCGACTCACCGCAACGATGGAGAGAATGCATCCACTTACCTCAAAACCAAGCCTTTCCGGTCAGTGAAGAGCAGACGCCGACAGAACGGAGGGTGGGAGAGCTCGACGCAGTCCAACGGCGACGCCGCCAGAGCCGGAGAGCCTCCACCCGAACACGAAGCTTTTTGGTTTGAGAGAGTTTCGAGCAAGCGCGTCAGAGCATCCGCATTACTGAACCCCCTCTTGGGATTTTTTTAATATATTTTTGGTGGAATGTGAATAATGATGAGCATCATCTATTGTCTTTCTTGCGTTAGTGAGCGCGAAGAAGGATTCATAGGAATAAAATAATATTATTTTTTATTTTTTAAAAAAACTTTTCAATATATTGACAATACATGAATAAAATATAATAATTTATAAAATATTTTAAAAGTTTTTATTCAATACATTAAGAATAGATAACATAAAAAAATTTACATAAAATTTTTATTCAATACATTGAGAATTCATGAACATACAAAGATTATTCATCTTCATTACCAAACTTTTGCCAAACATTTTCCATTAAATCAGCTTTCAAACGATCATGCTTCTCTGTATCTCAAACTTCTCTGCAAATGCCTAACATGTTGCCGACATGAATACTTTCTCTCCTTTTCGCCTTGGAACTTCTGCTTGACTCTCCTGACTCGAACTCAGATGTATCAATTTGAGCGTATCCGTGTCGTTCGTTCTCTACTATCATATTGTGCAATATGACAAAGTTCTCATTATCTTTCCTATCTTTTCCTTGTCCCATAGTAGAGATGGGTTTTTAACAATCGCAAACCTCGATTGCAATACTCCAAAAGCCCGTTCGACATCTTTTCTGGTGGATTCTTGACGTGCAGCAAATAGCTCTGCTTTAGGACTTTGAGGAAGTGAGATGGATTGGATAAATGTTGACCAATCTGGATAAATTCCATCAGTAAGATAGTAGGCCATACGATAAGTGTGGTTGTTGACCTTGAACTTAACTTTAGGTGCTCGGCCTTGTAAGATGTCATCCAAAACTGGTGACCGATCAAGAACATTGATATCGTTGAGGGTACCTGGTAATCCGAAAAATGCGTGCCATATCCAAAGATCTTGTGATGCCACAGCTTCTAAGACAATTGTCGGCTTTCCGAACCACGGTGTATCGACCTTTCCAAGCCGTTGGGCAGTTTTTCCACTCCCAATGCATACAATCGATGCTGCCTATCATCCCTGGAAACCCGCGTACCTCTCCAACATCGAGTAATCGTTGAAGATCCTCAGGTGTAGGTCTTCGTAGATACTCATCTCCAAACAATTGTATTATAGCATTAGTGAAATTTTCCAAACATAAATGTGATGTACTTTCACCAAGTCGGAGATATTCGTCATATGTATCTCCCGATTGACCATATGCCAGCATACGTATAGCTGCCGTACACTTTTGAAGTGCAGATAGCCCGTACCTTCCGTGAGCATTTTTTCGTTGCTGAAAGTATGGAACTTCACTACTCAAGCGTTCGACAATGCGAAGGAACAATTGCTTGTTCATTCGAAAACGCCGCCTAAACATTTCCGGTGGGTATGTAGGATTTTCCTTGAAATAATCGTTCCATAGTTGATTGTGTCCTAGTTCCCGATCTCTTTCGATATAAGCTCGTCTCGTCGGCTTGTTGGGGTGAGCATGAACCATTGAGTCGATGAAATTATCAACTACTTGGTCGACCATTTCTTCTAAAGTTTCATCTACTTCATCACTTGATGAGGAAGACATTGGTGATTTTTTTTCCCTAAAATGACAAAAGGAGATTTGTAACTAAAATTTAATCAATTCTACATATTTCTATAAAAGTGTGCTTAATCCTTTTTTTTACATATTTCTATTTTTTTTTTACTTTTGTATCATTTTTTTTCATAATCAATTTTTTTTCCATTATTCTATCATCTTTTTTCATAATCAATTTTTTTCCATTATTCTATCATCTTTTTTCATAATCAATTTTTTTTACATTATTCTATCATCTTTTTTTACAATCTATTTTTTTACATTATTCTATCATCTTTTTTCATAATCTATTTTTTTTGCATTATTCTATCATCTTTTTCATAATCTAATTTTTTTAAGCTTAATTTTATCACTTACCTTGAGTTGAAGCTTGAAGTTTGTTGTTGAATTCACTACGACCAGAGAGAAGTTTGAAGCTTGAAGTTTGTTGTTTGAGCACCACGATCTGCACAGAGAACAGCTGAGAGAAGGTTGAAGGTTGTTGCAGTTTGTTACCACAGTTTGTTCAATTCAGTACGATCAGAGAGAAGTTTGTTGAAGTTTGTTGGTACAGAAGAGAGAGGGTTGAGAGAGTTGAAGTGGAGAAAGAAACAAGAGAAGAGAAGTGAGACAGTTTCTTTGTGTGCTTTTCAATTGTAATAACGATGCACATTTTATAACCAAACTGAAACACATCGTTTATATAGAGAGAGACATAGTTTACATCCGTGAATCAACAGCAATGTTACAACAAAAGCAGAAGACATCAAGTCAAAGACATAGTACATCCGTGATGAAGTGTAGAATGAAACAAAAGGCTACGCTTTCCCGTGACTAAAAACTGACATCAAGTCCTACTACCCGTGGCTTAAACTATCTGCAAACAAACATATAGAAACAAACAAAATCCTTCACCTGCAACACCCTGACCTTCCAACCCGTGACCTGCATACACTGCCCTTCCAACCCGTGACCTGCAAAACAAAAGAGAACAGAATGAATAAAGCAAAACAAGCTATTACACTGCTATAGCTCAAAGAAAAGATAACAGATTCAATAAACAAAAACAAGCTAATACACTAACCAAATCAAAGCATTTCAGAGATAAGTTTATTCTTAAGAACCACTTCATGATCAGAAAGTGTGTCAATGTTTTTGGCTAAGAGACGATCTAGGATCTTTTATTTGGATAGGGTGTTTTTCTGAGCTAGGATGCTCTGTATCTGATCAAAAGCTGCTTCGTTCGGCTTCTTGCGTTTGGCAGCTTTGCTGGCCTTAACACCCGGAGGCCTAACCTCTTCCTCGTCAGCCACCACCTCCGGACCACCTTCCTTCCTTTTCTCCTTCGGCTGAGAGTGTGATCTCCATTTCTGATCGAACCTAAGTTCCCTCCAGCAATGTTCAAGAGTGAACTTGACATTATAGTCATTGAAGAAGATGTCATGTGCAACCTTCATGACATCATTCTCTGTTTGGCCACTCGCTTGCTCCTTCAACGCGCTTTCATGGCATCCCACAAACTTGCAGATCTCCGCATTCACCCTTCCCCACCTCTGCTTCCATTGACTCCACTCTCTTGGAAGGGAGCCAACGAGGTGAGGACTTGAATTGAAATACTCCTCTATCCTCTTCCAAAATGATCCTAACTTCTGTTTATTACTCACTATAGGATCCTTGCTGGTGTTCAACCAAGCACTGATCAGCACAATGTCTTCTTTGGTTGACCACTTTCTCCTTTCCACTGGTTTAACTAACCCGGGAGAGGTAACAGGTGCCTCAGCAGAGTCTAGGTCTATTGGTGGACTGCTCTGCGAAGCTAACAAGTTAAACCCGGGAGAGTTAAGGGAAAAAGGGTCCATTGTGTGATTTTGTTTGGTGTTTAGAGGTTTGTGTGATTTTTAAGGGTGGATTGTTTGTGTTTTTAGAAGTGGACTCCCTATGTTTTAAACTACTTTCGCTTTGGTTAATTACACAACAACAACCACAGTTAATTAGACAACAACTAAACTTAATTACACACCAACTTATTCACAGTTAGCATTCATTACACATCAAATCACTTTAAAAAACTCGAAAAATTTTAAAACTTCAACCAACAAACAGACAATTAATGAATGGTAAAGCAAACTTCAAGTACGAGTTGTAGTCTACCTAGTACAGTTCATTTAAAGCTCTACCAAGCAACCAAAACGCGTTGTTCTGTTCTAGTTCAGTTCAGATTGAGTGTTTACCTTTGGTTGTTAGTCGAAGCAGAGCTTCTCCAGGTCAGCTACTTGCACCGTGAGGTTATAAACCTCCGCAGTTAGGCGATCAACCTGCCGAGTCAGCCCTTTTGCCTGGGCCTGGACATGGAAACAATAATGAAAATGTGTTATTCAGATAATAAGTTATTAAAAAAAATTGTAGCCAAAAATGTGACACTACACAAAAAATTCTACTAACCTCCAGAGTCTCAATCTGGTTTTTGAGACTCGGCACCCACTTCATCACCTGCTCAGCCTCCTCCAGACGCTTAGTCAAGCATTCAATCTGCTCCTGGACACCAATCACCTAAGGCTGACGGTAGTGAAAACCATCAGCCTTGTTTAAAACAAAACAAATATCAGAAGTGGTTTTTCTGCAAAGATAAGAGACGATAGTGAATGCAAATGTTCTTGATAGAGACTTACCTCGTAGTTGGCGTAGGTGAAGAACCGCTTCCCAGGAAGAGTGTCGTACTCCTCCTTCCTTCGAACCTCGTCGATGATTCTCCCACCACAGGAACACCTTCTCGGAATCCCGTATTCTGAATCGCAAGTGTATGCTAGCATATTGATATATTCCTTTTGCCTCTTTGAATGTCTTCTCTCTTCTGCGGGATCCATCTGTAAATCAAATCGAAAATATTAAACGATAATAATGAAAGATAATGATTAAACGAAACCTAAATAGAAGCCTCATGACGATTTAAACCATAAAACGAAACCCACAAATCGATTTACAACAATTACTGGAAACCCCTTTTTCGATTTTGAAATCTCAGAGAAACAAACCCTAAAACAAACCACCATCGCGATCTACAACCCTTTATCGAAACCCACATATCGATTTAGATCCCTCACTGAAAACCCCCAATTTGATTTCAAAATCGAAAAATGGCTTTGGACCACAAAATCGACCCAATAAAACCATAACTCTACTGGATACTCTTCTGAAGTCGTGGGGAAGAGAATCTGTCTCGATTAGATGGAGAAAAGCTCCGGGAGTCATCGTCGCACTAAAAATCGCCTCTCAGAGCGAAACCCTAATTTTGGCGGAGAGAAGAGAAAATGAGACGATTTACGAAGATGCCCTACTTTCCAGTCAACGCGGAGCCGATAAACCTGTGAGAACACGACGCGTGGCTTGAACCCCCTTGATACGGGTTTACGCGTAAGGCCCGGTTCATCACAAATAACTCATTTTTCTTTTTCTTTTAATATATCGGGCCAACGAGATCGAGCCCATGAACCGATCAAAAACCGCTTATGCGGATGGTCTTAGATGCACACCACCTAAAAGCTTAATCTACTACAACTTCTAGAATCTAAAAGTTATTTCTTCGGATTCTATTTCTACATAAACAAAAAAAAAAATTTATTTTTCAACTTCAAACAAATTTCTCATTTGACCTCTAAAAGAAGCAAAAACATCTTTCAAGATAACACACTTTCATTTAAGAAACTCAATTAGAATTCACAAAATACTTTTACCTTATGCGGATTAAAATTATATAGCCCACACGGTGTGCTTGTTTAATATATTTTTGGAAATAAATATTTATCACACATTTTTTACCTCAATTTTTTTGGTTTAAGGCAAAATAAGAAGCCAACCATTCTAAACCGAGAAAGCCGGTTATAATAAAACTTAAATAGAACTTCTGTCACCAATTCGATCCCGTCCAAAGTGGTTGAGTCTCACTTGAGTAGCATCTCCCACCAGGGTTCGATTCCATATTGGTACCCAAATTCCGAGCAATATGTCTCGAGAATCCTTGCCAGTATAATCTGGTGATTCTGCGCCGGAGTTGACTCTCTGTGTGGCTTCTTCTTTCTCATATGGAAAGAGTTATTTCCCAGAACTTTCTGGTGATTTGTGTCTCAACCATTGTTGAGGCCGATATGAGGTAATCTAAATTACCTCTCTTTTTATTTTTTTATTTTTTTCAATTTTGCATATCTCATTTAAGATAAATGTAAATAATCTTATACAAAATTTATAATTAACTCGAGTACATCTCTGTTAGAAACGCTTATTCTTTTTAATTTTTATAAACTTAGAAATGCTTATTCTTGTAATGTCTTTTTTAAAAGAGATCATCAAAGAAAGAATCAAATTACAAATAAATAAACAAGATGTTGGTATCAGATTACCAGGAACTTGTAAATAAATCTAAATTACCTCTCTTTTTATTTTATTTTGTTCAATTTGGCATATTTCATTTAAGATAAATGTAAATACTCAAAAATCTTATTTTCGCATACAATATTTATAATTAACTTAAGTACATCTCTGTTAGAAACGCTTATTCTTTTTTTTTATAATCTTAGAAACCCTTATTCTTGTAATGTCTTTTTAAAAAGAGATCATTAAAGAAAGAATCATATTACAAATAAATAAACAAGATGTTGGTATCATTTATTACCAGGAACTGGAAAACCAATACCATTGCGTGTTGTAGGAAATGTTGCAAACAACATACTACAAAACACCCCTACGCCTACCGGCAACGCCGTGAGAACCTCCAACTCTTCCGCTGACGGTGCCGGAAAAAAACAGTTCACCGTATTCCGATCGAATAAAACCACCGCACCAAACACCAATAACGACATGAAAGCATGAGCGAAATCTATAAACCTTAGTTTATATTTTGTAGCTAACTCTTGAGGAAGCGTTGCGGATCCATCAATGATCCAAAACCCATGGATTGTTGCAAGCCCATAGCATATAATACCGTTTTTATCTTTGTAAGAATCTGTGAAGCTAAGTATGAAACAAGAGAATCCACATATTGCCACTAGAATTGATGTCATGATCCTGCAAGCTAAATCGCATTGACCGCCGTTTGAGAAAATCGGAGATAAGAGTTGAAACGCGAGAACCGTTCCTGTTGGTAAGAGATTAGCTAAATGAGCTGTGGTTTGAAACGTTTGACCTATTGCCTTTTGTATCCATGTTGTTCTTTCTACATCGGGAAAGTCTTTGTCTTCTTCTAGAAGTGGCGTTTCGATATCTTCTTTAGTACTTCCTTGCTGATCATCAACGACTTTGATCTCCATATCCTCAAAGCTTTTTGCTTTTCTCATTCTCTATGTTTTTCTTTGGTCTTGGGAAATGATTTTCTGATGGAAAGGGATAATGATGCAATTTAAGCACGTAGAGGATTATATAATTAGAGAGGTACGAGAAGCTACTTTGCAAAATTTTTTCTTATGCCTTGCAAGTAACCTTTCAGACAAAAACAAAGTCTTCGTTTAACAAGTGAAGGATGTTTATCTGGCAGAACCTTTTTTTATTTTAGATGAGATTAGTATTCGTGTTTAAGATAATCATTTAGTATTCTGATACGTTTATCTGAATATAATATTCAGAGTTTCCATGGAGTTTCCTGACATGTGTGATGAATACAACTTTCGCATTAACAATCCTCCATGTAGCTGCTGCTAAATCTTTTATATCTTTTTCATTGTTAGATTAATTGATTTCGTAAAATCATAGTGGGATTCTTAATTATTTGGACTATGTCAAATGTCAATGAGGCGAGGGTCGTTCAGTAATTATATATTCACCAGTTTTAAATATTTGACCATGATCATATTTGCTTGTGTTGAGAATCTTTCGAATATCTCGTAATAATAAGACTGATAGTTACATTGTGGAGGTCAAGTAAGATCTAAGCTTTCAACAAAAAAGTAAGGTCTAGCCGTCTAGGTAAGAAAATAGATAAAAATTATTCTGTAGAAACTGTTTGATAACGCAAAGTGCTTGGTCAACCACGAATTATTGTTTCCCTTATCTTTATATGGTTCCTTAACTCCCTCTAGAAACAAATAAATTATTAGATAATAGCTGCATAGTTTATAAATTATAAGGAACGTCCGATTTTGAAAGACGAAAGTCATATAAGACACGCATT
The DNA here is from genome assembly GCA_016771965.1 of Brassica carinata. Classification (NCBI taxonomy): domain Eukaryota; kingdom Viridiplantae; phylum Streptophyta; class Magnoliopsida; order Brassicales; family Brassicaceae; genus Brassica; species Brassica carinata. Next base: position 36,756,983 of record CM028690.1, read on the forward strand.
GAGACCTGCACGTTACATATTTTGCTCGTATTATTCTGCCAATTTGTAGGACATTTTATTTCTGACATTTACTTTCAACTTTCACATTATTGCGAAATTCATAATAATTTCATCTTTGTGTGGTTGTGTTCGCTTTGCTTTATTGTTGTCAATTCTTCAGAAGAAGAAAAAATCATCATAGCTTATCTATAAGAAATAATATATCGGCATGAATATAAAGCTGAATATTATGATGCTTGTCGAGTGTACGAAACAATAAACATACCAATGTTATTGATGAGACTTGGAAGGAGAGATCTTGTCATGACGGTGGACCTAACTTTGTGGCTCCGGGTGGAACAAGGTAACTATTCTTTTTTTTTTTCGGGTTATAGCAAATTATTGTGTTCACTTAATGTAGCTAGAGAAGCAAAGAGAGTAGCTAGAAGCTCGTAGATGATCTTCCCCCAAATATCTGGGATTGTAGAATTTGAGATTCCGCAAGCAAAAATGCTATAAATTTATTTTCTTATATTTGACCGAGAGTAATGTCCCAGTACGGACGAGTCAGTAAATGTCCCATTACATTACGAATAGGTTCTTCGTATCTTGCTTTCTTACTACCAAACTCTTGGTTTCAACTTCAATTCAAGTCGGGTATTCATGTGGAATGAGAAATCACAACCAAATGTTAAACCAGAATGTTTAGACCGAAAGCTAGGCACCAGCATTTTGGTTCCTTATTTCGAGTTTGGTTCTGATCAGTTAGAATTAGTTCGGTTACACTTTGGTTTGGTTATCTCTTATTTATACATGTATTAAATTTGATAAAAGATGTTCGTCTAATGAGTGCTCTACGTAAAGCATTTGTTCGCAACAATATCTCGTAATAATAAGACTGATAGTTACATTGTGGAGGTCAAGTAAGATCTAAGCTTTCAACAAAAAGTAAGGTCTAGCCGTCTAGGTAAGAAAATAGATAAAAATTATTCTGTAGAAACTGTTTGATAACGCAAAGTGCTTGGTCAACCACGAATTATTGTTTCCCTTATCTTTATATGGTTCCTTAACTCCCTCTAGAAACAAATAAATTATTAGATAATAGCTGCATAGTTTATAAATTATAAGGAACGTCCGATTTTGAAAGACGAAAGTCATATAAGACACGCATTGAGACCTGCACGTTACATATTTTGCTCGTATTATTCTGCCAATTTGTAGGACATTTTATTTCTGACATTTACTTTCAACTTTCACATTATTGCGAAATTCATAATAATTTCATCTTTGTGTGGTTGTGTTCGCTTTGCTTTATTGTTGTCAATTCTTCAGAAGAAGAAAAAATCATCATAGCTTATCTATAAGAAATAATATATCGGCATGAATATAAAGCTGAATATTATGATGCTTGTCGAGTGTACGAAACAATAAACATACCAATGTTATTGATGAGACTTGGAAGGAGAGATCTTGTCATGACGGTGGACCTAACTTTGTGGCTCCGGGTGGAACAAGGTAACTATTCTTTTTTTTTTTCGGGTTATAGCAAATTATTGTGTTCACTTAATGTAGCTAGAGAAGCAAAGAGAGTAGCTAGAAGCTCGTAGATGATCTTCCCCCAAATATCTGGGATTGTAGAATTTGAGATTCCGCAAGCAAAAATGCTATAAATTTATTTTCTTATATTTGACCGAGAGTAATGTCCCAGTACGGACGAGTCAGTAAATGTCCCATTACATTACGAATAGGTTCTTCGTATCTTGCTTTCTTACTACCAAACTCTTGGTTTCAACTTCAATTCAAGTCGGGTATTCATGTGGAATGAGAAATCACAACCAAATGTTAAACCAGAATGTTTAGACCGAAAGCTAGGCACCAGCATTTTGGTTCCTTATTTCGAGTTTGGTTCTGATCAGTTAGAATTAGTTCGGTTACACTTTGGTTTGGTTATCTCTTATTTATACATGTATTAAATTTGATAAAAGATGTTCGTCTAATGAGTGCTCTACGTAAAGCATTTGTTCGCAACAAAATCTCATAATCAAAAGACACAAAACTATATAGAAAACAAGATCTCAATTGCTAAACAAAGTACCAAGCATATTAAAAGAATCATTAGTACAAATTTAAGTAACATGTTTATGGATGCACATTTGAATGTTTTTACGGTTTAGGTCCGGTAGTAGAAAACTATAACCGAAATCTAACCGAGATATCTCGGTTCAATCTAACCGAGATATTTTGGTTCAATTCAGTTTAGTTTCTGACTAAAACGGCCTCATTAACCGGACCTATATTTAGTTTCATACAAAATCAGTTTGTGTACCAAAACCAACCTTAAACCATAATCTCAACCTGAGCAACAACCAGAGGACTTAACAGCAGTAACATCATCCTTGCTTCCAATATCAATACTCTGTCCTTTAGGCAAATACGTAGGATCTCCAGTACCATCAAGAGCCTTACGGCTCATAACACGATAGATCTGAGTCAAGGCATGAGTGAAAGCTTCCTCAACATTTGTAGCATCAAGAGCAGAAGTTTCCATGAAGAACATGTTCTCTCTTTCAGAAAACGATCTGGCTTCTTCCACTGGAACAGCACGAAGGTGACGAAGATCACCTTTGTTTCCAACAAGCATGATCACGATATTGGCATCGGTATGGTCACGAAGCTCCTTGAGCCACCGTTCAACGTTCTCGAACGTTATGTGTCGAGTGATGTCGTATACTAGAAGAGCCCCTACTGCTCCTCTGTAGTATGCACTCGTGATTGCTCTGTATCTATGTAGCAAAAAAACATAATCTCTCAATAACAAACGAGACGGTCTCTGAGCACAATCGGATGTAACATTCAAATTAGTTCGGGAATTTAAAATAGATATTATATATAAGTTGCATGATCTCCAAATTATTGAACTTATTTTATTAAAATTAACCTAAAACTGTTTATGGTCTCATAAATCTCAAATACGATTCTGATAACGGAGAATAAAAAACAAAAAACATTTACCTTTCTTGACCGGCGGTATCCCAAAGCTGAGCTTTGATGATTTTCTCGTCGACATGAACACTTTTCGTGGCGAATTCTACACCGATGGTTGACTTGGACTCGATACTGAATTCATTTCTAGTGAACCGAGACAATAGGTTCGTTTTTCCGACACCAGAATCTCCGATCAAGACTAGTTTAAAGAGATAATCGTAGTCGTCGTCGGCTCTGTACCCTCCCATTATTGATTTTATTGGTGAACACACAGAAAGGAAACAAATAAGAAAACTGAAAACTTTGATCGATGTGATAAAACCTTAGAGAGATGTTGTAATGATAATACGATACGATGTTTGATGTGTTGTATTGTGTTTTGTAATGAATGATAACAAGGGAATATTAGTGGGTAACGACGAAAACCTTATTGAAATGATTTGTTATTACTAAAATGCAATGACTAAGCGTATATGTTTTGAAAGTCGTTGGAAAGATTAGAGAACAAACATGTTTGAGTTTGACGATGTCTCGAGGTTTGTGGCCGCCATGAACTGGTAAACGCAGAACAAATACACTTGCAGTAAAGAAATATTTGTTTTTTTGGGTTGTATCAAATATGTTATTTTCAATTTAATCGATTGCTTTGGTCAAATCAAATCACTAGGAAACTTTCCGTAAAAAAATGATAGCAATATGTAGGAAGATATTTTGGAAAATGTTATATATGCTACTAATAAATTGTTAATTTTATGACATTTTCAGTAGTGTTTTAGGAATTATGGAGTAGAGGTGACATTATTGAGACCCACATGTTTTTAGAATTTTAGAATTTTAGTTGAACAAATTGGAACTGAGATTAGATCTTGCCAACTCTAAAGGATACCTAATGAGTTTCTTTTCCCCAGAAAATTACATGCTCTCTCGTTTTGTTAGAAGTATCGTTTAAGATTTTTACACATAAATTAAGAAAATGATTAAATTTTCTGTCTTATTCATATATTTAATGCATTATTTTATTAATTAATGATGTAAAGATAAGGATAAAAGTTGGACAAAATGTTTAATATTTGGCTTTTAATATTAAACAATGTTTATAATGAAACAAATTTAAAACGACAATTAATATGAAATAGATGAAGTAGATCTTGTTGTATTTACTTATGATATAACATGCGTTAATGTAAATGGTAACAATAAATATAAATACACTATAAATCTCTAAACATGACAACAAATTGTAACATATAGTTTATCATTATTTACGGGATAATTTACGTAGGCTGCTCTTTACATTCCTATTATTCAACCAAAACTTGACTATAAAACATAAACCACTCCAACTAAAAGAAAATATTTTGCCAACCCTTGATTATTTAACTCCAATGTTATTTTTTATATGACATGTAATATTTTTTTAGTGTTTATTTACAGGTCATATGAAAAATATCACTGAACAACATGGCATATAAAGAACTAAATACAGGCCACATATAAACAACTCATTATTCAACTCATCAAAAGCGGGAGGATTAGATTAATTGGTGAAGTCAAAAACCTAAAAGAGGAAACATAACATTACAAGATTATTCCCATGAACCATCGTAAAACTCATTGATCTATCAATTGGCTCTTTTTCTTCCCATTTCATCAGGAAAGGAGAATAATAATGCAACACCAAACCATATCACCGATTTGATCATCATCAACCTCCAATCAGGACCGGTCCTGAAATTTCGGAGGCCTGAAACCATTTCTATGTAAATTTTTTTTTTACAGGTTTGGAAATTTAAAAGTATTTTTTTTGGGCTTAAACCTATGTAATTTTTTTCAAAACTTTTGGGGGCCTGTAGCAAATGTTTCGCTAAGCATGGTTTAGGGCCGGCCTTGACGTCCAAAGTGCAGAGCTTCATCGACGGCCAAAGCCAAGGCAGCACCACCACCAACATATGTATGTGGAGTTAACTTCAAAAGCTGAGACTTTGCTTCTTCAGGCAAATCCAAACCTTTGATTAACTCTCTTATGCTTTCTTCATTCACAGCTCTTCCTCTTGTCAGCTCTTTCAGCTTTTCATATGGCTCTGGAACACCATATCTCCTCATCACCTTTAAGATAATACCGTGAATTAGCAAGATACATCAAGTAGCTAGATCATCATAAAAGACTAGAAAGACCAAGAGAGATTTACAGTTTGTATCGGTTCAGCGAGGACCTCCCCCAAGTTCGATCCAATTCTTCTTTTAACCGAGCTGCATTAACCTATACACCAAGAAACATTCTTAGTCTATAACAAGTGGGAACCTTTCTTAGAGGATACGGTAATAATACCTGAAGCTTCCTGATTCCCTGTACCGCACCCTTGTAACCAAGAAGAGAGTGTCCTAAAGCTCCACCCATGTTTCTCAAGACAGTCGAATCAGTTAAGACACGCTGCACATTACACATTTTTTTTTCAGGCTCCCATTGCTCGAGAAGAGATAATACAGAGTATATGGAGAAAATGATGCTCAAACGTGCATTCGTGAAATGGGAAGCTTCATGCTGAGGAAAGTAAGCTCTGCGTTAGCTTTACCTGGATTCCTTTCACTGTTCTCAAAGTCAATAGGATTCACTTTGTGAGGCATCGTCGATGATCCAATCTCACCAGCTTTAGTGATCTGTTTAAAGTAACCCAGAGATATATAGCTCCATATATCTCTGTCGAAATCAATTAATATAACTGGCTGATTAGTATTAAAGAGCCTAGCCATATAGTCATGAGGCTCAATCTGCAAAAAAACCGTGTGAGAACAATCACTCACTGATATATGAAGATATAGTATATACCTGAGTGAAGTATGGGTTGAAAGTTAATCCGAGAGAAGTAACAAACTCCTCTGCAACATGAGGCCAGTCGACATTAGGATATGCTGAAACCTGAGCGTTGTAGTTCTCAACAGCAACTGCATTCGAGAGAAGTAACAAACCTCAGCTTCTTTGCTAAAGCTTGGAACTTCAGTGACTTCAGAAACTTTTGAAAGCTTAATAAGCCATTTAATCTTAACACAAACACGTGGGAATTAGAACAACACAACATCAAAATCTTCTTCTCAATCGTAAACATTTTCCCTTAATACCTCAACAAGTACTCTGAAGTAAATCAAACCAAACTCGCTCATAGAAGAAGCCAAGTCCTTGACTTTCCCCCAGTAACGTCCGTCCAAAGGCGATAACGCCGTTAAGTTCGACATCTCCAAGTCTCTCGAACCTCCCACGGCCATTACCTATCACCTAGAGTATCCATTTTATCGCCGGGACAATTAGATTGCATTTTCGAGAGAAACCCATTAAAAAAAAAGGCTTTACCTTTCTTGAAGTGGTGAACTTGAGAGAAGCAGCGGAAGAGAGAGAGAGAATGAAACTCTGGGAAGTGGAAGATGATTAGAACCCAAGGAGAGCGATTTTGATTGGTTTAAGAGGGTTGCGATGGTGGGTGTAAGGCTGAAGCAAGGGACTTTGTTGTTGGTTAACGCCATTGAAGAAAGAGTGAGCTCCAGAATCGGAGCTTAGGGGCACGACGACGAAGGGAGTGAAAAGCTTGGCGCTTTAGGGTTTTACAAGATTCCGATTAAACTTCAGGTGCCCATTTCGTCTGACCTGTCATCAAATCAATATTATTAAATAAGCAATTTTTATCTACTTAAAAATAAAAATAATCTAGATGGACCATTTCATTTATTTATTCCTATTATTTCTCGTACAACTAACTTAGTTGTTATTAAATGTATATCATATCTAACTAATTATTTTAATTTTTCTCAAAAAAAAATATCTAAAAAGATATTCTTGAGTATCTTTTTCTAAGATTATATTTTCATAATATCTTTTAATACATTTTATTTAAAGTGTAAATATACATTTCTTTTCAATATTTACTTTTAAATAATAAAAGTCATAATTAATAATAACTATAATTAAAAAACGAATATTGATTCATTTTTCGTTTATATAATAAGAAATATCATTTCTATAATATTTACATATACATAATTTATATTAATAATTAAATACTACTCGAATTAATAAATATAAAGTAACTTAATCCATTTATTAACTATTTTATAAATTATGAAATAACAGAATAAAATATATTCATGAATTTTACAACATACTTCAACTTATTAAAATAAATATTTAAGTAAGATATATAAACAAATAAATAATTATATATTTTAATATATATAAATTAAAATATTAAAAATAATTTAATATATTTATCAAGTATGAGATGGGTTGAATAACAATATTTAATTAATAATTCTGAAAATATAATAATAAAATAACATTTTACCAATATAAAAAATAAAAATTAAATTTGTACTATAATTTAAAGTTTTAAAATATAAGTAAAATTGATATGAGACGGGTTATATAAATGAATTAACTATTTTCATAAAATAATATTCATGTAATTTTAATTTAATTATATATAGTTTGAAAACAAATATTTTTATAAAAAATACATATGTATAAGATTTCTAATTTCAGTAAATAAGTTTTTTGAATATAAATTAATCTCTGATTTAAAGTGAGGGTCAAAATCTAATAATAAAAATATTATTATTATTATTTTTATTTTTTTATCAGCAAAAAAAATATTATTATTATATATAATAAAAATTAATAAATATCTAAATGTTTAATATGAATAATGAAATTAAATTTAAAATTTAAAAATAACTCAAAAATCAAAAAATTATAATATGTGAACAATAAAAGTAAACTAAATAAACAAGTAAACGATTATATTTATTTCAAACTTCTATCACCAAATTGTTATAACCGTATATGAAGATGACAAAAAATCTGTATACGAATCGTTGATGCTCAAATCTATTTATATTTTAGTACGAATTCTCTCAAATATTTATCCATTACGTTTACAACAAAATGATAAATTAGTTTGACTAAAAATTTGTACGGCTAACTTTTGTAAAATTGGAGCATAACATTCATAATATATTCACCATTCATCTAAACATTCATGAATTAGAATACTTTAAATCTGACAATTTTAGTCAAATAGTATTACATCATGGGTTACCCATCGATTTAAGCAGTGACCGAACCCTTGATTTTAGCAGTTTTTTGCGGGTTTTATAGAATTCTTGAATAATGAGTTTTTTGTAAACCAAATCGGATTATATATAGGATCACCGGTTTTGATGGTTTAACTGTGGGTTCAGATCAGATTTTAGAACACCGAAAATAATGCTTCATATGTAACATTTAAATATAGACATACAATCAAAAATACAAGTTCATATCATATAAATTTAGTTTGTTTTGAAAATAATTCCGCGCTTTGAAAGCGCGGATCAAAATCTAATTTATTATATTAAAAGAGAAGTCATTACTTCTCATTCATGTGTGATATTTAAAAAAAATGGACCCTAACTAAAAATCACAACTTATTCATTTAAAATGGACCTACCATAAAAAATCATATTTCATTTATTTCTAATTAACATTTTGACATCATTAAGATATCTCATATTAAATAATTAACATATATAACAACTTCATCTACAAAATTGTTTTACTTTTTTAATTATAGCAATTTGTTGGCAAAAAAATCTAACAAAATCTTATTAAAATTTTTAAATATTTTTATAAATTAATGCATTAATTAATTTCGTAATTTGTAGTATAATATTATTATAAATTGATGTTAATTAAGATTTTATTATAAAATTTGTATATTATTTTTCTTAAAAATCCTAATTATATTCTATCTTATCTACTAAAATAGAAATAATGACTTCTTTCATGTATGATTTTTTTTAATTTGGACCATCCTTAAAAAAAATTATTGAATATATTTTATTAACCCTAATAATATATAGAACCTTTAAACTATGTGAATCTCAATATCTTTTGATATCTTTTCATTTTAAATATAAATATTTTTAAAATTTTTAACAAATCTGTTGAACAGATTTTAACAAGATCTTAATTTTCAAAAATTATATCTAAATATTTTCACTAATTTCGAAATTAGTTATGAAATATTATTATATATTTATATATTTTATAAAATTAAAAATATGAACTCTATCCTATTTTATCTATTATATAATCATAATCAATCATTTTAAGAGAATATTATTATATTGAGCTAAATATGATAAAATTATATTAAATTGTTTAATGTATATTTTTATTTTTTAAGTATTTATGTTCTAAATATAATGTGTACTTACCACGTGTTAACATTAGCAAACTATATAATACATGTATAAAAATTAACATGTATTTCATTTAAGCTAATAATATAAAATCTTTTAATCATGATATATTTTCATTTTAAATATAAATATATAGATATAATTTTTAACAAATCTGTTGAAAAGTATTTTAACAATTTCTTATTTTCAAAAAGTCTATGTAAATATTTCAACTAATTTCTTAATTAGCAATGAACTATTATTATGCATTAATATATATTCAGTTATTATTTATGAAATAATTTTTTTTTATTTTTATCTATTTTGTAATAATTCATGTTAAATGAAATTACTATAGTGAACTAAATATGATAATGTTATATTAAATTGATAAATTTATTAAAAAATTTATAAATATAAAATATCTATGCTAAAATATAATATGATGATATAATGACTTAACATTCGCAAACTATATAATACATGTATAAAAATTGACATATCTTAGAATTTTTTATATACAATAATATATTATCTGAAAAGAATAAATGTAAAAATATTGTTAATAGAAAATTCAGATTTAAAGGTCGGCGAATCAAAATAAGAAGCGCTAAATACATATAACGGTTTTAAACAATTGATTAATAACAACATGTAGACTATAGAATTATTGTATTTGAAATAGTTATATAAACATTTAAATATATGATTAACATTAAAAAGTATAATCTAAAATAAATAATTTATAAAACTGAAAATAAACACCCGTACAATTGCGCGGGTCAAGATCTAGTCAATATTATTAAAACAGGATCACTCCTATTTTTTTACCCTATCCCTACCGGGTATATTACTTAAAATGCCACTAGACCTACTTTAAAAAAAAAAACTGATTATTTCATAACTGCTTATATAAACTAAGTCTAACCGCAATCCCTTATTATTTGCCTAACCATTACGTAAGTTTTATGTTTCCGGATAAATCTGTTACTAAAGTGGGCATTTTTAATAAGATTTTTACGCAGCCCAAAATTATTATTAGGAGTTTGTTTTTGTGTTAAATTATGTTGTCGGTTTTGTAAAGTCAACCTTGCAGAGTGGCACAAAGTTTTGCGTATGGGCTGTCACTTTTGTAAATGCTTCTATTTTAAAAATTGTTTTAGCTATAAAAATATTATTTACAATTTGATGGACAGTAGTTTTTTCCAGAAATCAAACCTAATAAATATTAAAATAAAAAACCGCTCGGACAAAAATATTTGAAATGTTGTTTTTGATGGATATAATCTGTTTTGTGACAAAAAATGGATATAATCTGTATATCATTTTATTTAAATAAGAACATGACCTATTGCTAAATATTATGTCTCAATTATGTATTTCATTTATTTAATAGATTATTCTATCAAATTAAATTAATATTAAACATAGATTATAAAAAAAAACTTAAATAAAAAAATTAAAGTTAAAAAAAATTAAAATAAAAAATATACCACATTTCCCGTCCTTTTAAGGGCGGATCAGAATCTAGTAAGATATTAAATATAGCTATGATCACGGAACAAAAACTGATATCAATTCCGTTGTAGTTTTGCTGGTCAGGATACTCGGCTCTCACCGAGATACCGGGTTCGAGTTCTGGCAATGGAGTTAATTTTTTTCCAACAATTATCTTTTTTCTTTTAACACTGCAAACAATTATCTTATGTTAGGGGGTCACTCTAAATCTCTTCTCATTTGTAATTTTGGGTTTTGTAAAAATAACATGTGGGCTTGAAAATAATTCCCAATTATAATTAGTCATTTTAGGCCCAATTTTGAAAAATTGAATTTCTGTTAGAAAAAACAAAACCTGGTGGGATTGTTCCCTCCTGTTCTTGGCGCACACTCTAAATCAAATGGCGCGTAAAAAGCGAGTCTTCTAAAATCTCAGATACATCACTTCCAGATCTGGTCCAAGGTCCTTCCTATTCACACACTTCATATACACTTCTTCGGTTTCTCCTCAATTCCATCTCTTTCTTTCTCTCTCTCGTTCTACTTCAATGGCGGCTCTCCATCCAAAACCTCAAAATGACAACAAAGAGAATGTTTCACCCTCAAAGATGAACGCCATTTCTGTCAAGCCTATGGATTCTTCTTCATCTATTGATAAAAACAACACCCAAATCATAATCAGAAGAAGACAACCTCTTAAAGACATCACCAGTCTCTTTGTCTCATCATCACCATTGCCCTCTTCGCCCACTCTATCATTTGATCCCAAATGCATTAAGGGAAGATCTGGTGTTAAAAATTAGTTCAAAAAAAAATCTGGTGTTGGTCTCAAGGCTGCTGTACTTCTTCCTCTTCTACATTCTCTTGTAGAAATTTCAGATGATTTTCTTATTTTGTTTTGGAATTGATATTTATCAATACCATGTCATTAACATTCATGTATCCACAACACAAGATATAGTTCCATATTAGTATACTGGTTTACTATTCTGAAATTTATTTTCCTGCGTCAGACTAATTATGTTCTTAAATTCAATAGATGGAACTGTATTTTTTTTTCTTTTGAAACATAGATGGAACTGTATATGGAACTGTATAACTAGGAATGTTTGAGATAGAGATAAAGTTAGTGGCTGCAATATGAACCCAACTGAGAAGTGGTCCAAAGTAACTGGAAACCGTGTCTTTAACTTTGTAAATAGATAAAAAATAATTATATTATATATAAATGAATTTTCTTTAAGTGACTGATAATTATTTTCAATATTTTATGAGTTACATACTTATTATAACCCTTGTACTAAAACTCGGCCAAGTTGCCGATCACTCATCCGATTAAACACGCAAATCGGAAGGTCGCTGTGGCGAAATGGAGGTGATGGGTGTGTTTAGGCGCTGAGCCGTATAATGAACGCCTTATACGGCTGACAAAGCCGAAATGAGTTACCCGTGTTGCAGAGAATTATAACTTCACCTGACAAAGCCGAATATATGAACTCACCAACAAGGACGACTAGCTATCTTTTATTTCATCTAAACCATCCCACGGCTATAAAAGAACTTGGTCGACTGAGTAAATGACCGTTTTTATCCTCAGAATTTGTAGCAAGATTTTAGAGAGATAAACATAGCGACCTCGGTCCTCTAGCGAATATGATTCGATAATCGAACTCATATTTCATTTGTAATCTCGTTCGGACTTTATTTATAATATAGAGTTATTCTTGGGTTCACCCCCTACGGTGAACCTCTAGGTTCACCAACCAATAAAATTGTGTTATTTCAAATTTGATATCTTTTAAAAAAGGAAACAAAATCTTGTTAAATTATATTATGTTTTTAAAAATAAAAATACAAAATAAATAAATAATAATAATCATTAATAAAAACGAAAATAATTCTTAAAAAAAATATTTTAACACTAAACCCTAAATTCTAATTCTAAACCCTAAATCCTTGGGTAAATCATAAACACTAAACCTTAAAATCTAATCCTAAACCCTAAACCCTTGAATAATCATAAACACTAAATTTTTAACACTAAAACACTAAACCCTAAACACTAATCCTAAAACCTAAACCCTTGGATAAATCATAAACAGTAAACCTTAAACTCTAATCCTAAATCCTTGGATAAATCATAAAATAAAAATACAAAAAAAATAAATAAAAAATAGTAATATTTACAAAAAAACAAAATTTTTTTTTAAAAAAAACACTAAACCCTAAACCCTAATCCTAAACCCTAAACCCTTGGTAAACCATAAACCCTTGGTAAACCATAAACCCTTTGGATAAATATTAAACATTTAATCAAAAATTAAATATTAAACATTAAATCAAAAATATTTTGCAATTATTAATTTATTTATTTATATTTATCTTTTTTTTTAAAAAACATAATATAATGTTACAATATTTTTTTTAAGATTTTTTCATTTTTTATAAATATTATTGTTTTTTGTATTTTTTATTTTAAAAACATGATATAACTTAACAAGATTTTGTTTCCCTTTTTAAAAGATATCAAATATGAAATAACACTATCCTATTGGTTGGTGAACCTCTAGGTTCACCATATGGGGTGAATCCAAGAATAAGTCTATAATATAAGGGATGATTTGCTTTGTCCATAATCTACCTATTAATCGCCACTCGAATTCCACTTTCAACAATATGCATAGCTGATTACTTAACGAAAGTTTGACAAATATCAATACACCGTGAAAAAAATCTTATTCGATTCGGAACTCGTAAATGCTTAAACAAATTTATACTGGAAATGAGGAAATCGATTCTCACTTGATGGCTGATGCATTTTAAGTTTTTAACCACCACACGCGATTATTAACACAATTTTTGGTATAAAATCCATCCTAGAGACAAGGCCACCTAAAAAATCAACGAGTGTTTACAAATGGATCGCACATGTATAAAGGGCTTGACTAGTCATAGGCCCCAACACAATAAGTATATATTAAAATGTCGTTCGTATTAAATATGTGTACTATACCGTAATGCGGCGATCTTTATCATTTTTATAGTATTCAGAGCCCCAATTTGCACTTTGCAAGTCGCAAGAGTCACTTGCTAAGATGGTTACAGATTTAATATGATTATTGTAGATGTTTTTGGTAATGAAGAAAAATGAAGGCAACGAGAAAAACCGTCGTCAGTGACAACTCACGCTTGCACTTGCCATAAGCACCCAAGTCCTTAGCTATAGCTTAACCCATCTCCACTACCAGAAACCAATCCAAAAAACTCTATAAATAGAAACCCTACTGGGATCTCTTCTTTCCTCATATACACTCATACACACCAACTACTACACAATTGCAACTCATCTTTCTCCCTTTCTATTGCCTTTCTATATATCGAAACTAGTTGCAATATATTTTAATTGTAATGGCTAAGTTGAGCTTCTCCTTGTGCTTCTTGTTGTTTCTTCTGCTAACCTCAGTCGCCATGGGAAGTCGTCCTCTTCAGCGGGCTCCAGTCGGGGTGAAGGTGAGAGGTCTAATCCCTTCTATTGAGGCTACGAGCGTGACTGCACTGGATGGTCAAGCTGCAGGTAGCAGCAGCAGCAGCCATGGGAAAACTCCAGAGCGGTTAAGCCCTGGAGGACCCGACCCGCAACATCATTAGTTATTTAGGGTTTCCTTTATAATTAAGTGAGTTGTTCTCAATTTCTTTGAGATTTGTATTTCTTATCCATCATTTGGTTTCAATGAATCTGTTTTTTTTTCTTTTGTGATAGAATTGTGAATTTGGGTTTGTAAGATTATTACAAAGTATAACAGTTTTATTGATATAATATTTGAAGTTTCGTTATCGTACGTTGGATATTCTAAATTTCATTATTTTACCTTTTTGACTAAAGTCACCAAACAAAGGACCGTATTATTATCCAGTATCCACAATTTATTAAAAAATAAGAGTTTCCGTCTTTATTTTACTAATACTGTTTTGTGCATTTTTTTTTTTGGTAAAACTGTTTTGTGCATTTACTAGTAAACGCAAGTTATGAGGTTGATTTAAATGGTCCTGCATGTAGGATTCTACCGTGTTTATGTCGATTATGAGTTTACGACTAGTATGTTTTTTTTTGAACAATTGTTTTTGCTAAAAATGTAAATATCATTTTATGACTCGTATGTAAAAAACAAAGTTAATAACGATGGAGTTCATGTAGGTGACTGTGAGAATTTTGTTATATTTATTTAAAAATAAAGACATTTGGAATAAATAGTTTTTTTTGAACACCATACGTTTGGAATAAATAGTATAACAAATTCCCATTACATATTAATAATATAAAAATATCTGAACACTAGTTGCAGAGTTTTTGAATATGCATGTAGTATAACCACATTTCAAAATAAGAAAGATATGAAACCAGAGCACACCATACAAAACCATGTTATTTTGTTGTTATTGCTACAGTTAGATTTCTCTTTCGTAAATTTTTACACATTATAAGAAAATTGATTTACATATATATATCTCATGCAGTTTTTTTCAATGCAAGAATACACTTTTTAGAATACAACATGTACATTCTAATTAATCTTCTAGATTGGCTATACAGACTTTAAGTGATGTCCATCATCATTTTTCTGAGCATTTGGTCCATAATCTTTTATCAAAAGGTCTGTTTATCTTGATAAATCATGCTTTACAGATAACCAAACACCTAATACTATGATCACCCCCATGGATGCTGGATCATGAGTGGAAAAGACAGATTCCAATGAAAATCATATGTAAATCATGCTTTACAGGAAACCAAACACCTAATACTATGATCTCCCATGGATGATGGGTCATGAGTGAAAAAGACAGATTCCGATGAAATTCATATGCGTATCAAAAGAAATTAATTAAGATTAACCGAACATTTCACACGTATAAAGAGATAAAACACTATCTTATAAACTACATGTTTATTAAAATTGAAAAAGCATTGGACCTAAAAGTTGATGAACGTGAAACCAAAATTGGATTATCGGCTGAAAATGGCATCATATAAATATATAATAAAGTTTCTTTTTCGACGAACAAAAGACGGCGAACGTGAAGCATTCTTTTTTGTTAAAGCAAGTCGTATTTTTACGTAACGCCAAAAACTAACAACATATCACACGACTCAAATGGACCCCCGTTATAATTTTTTTTTTTTTTTTTAAAAGAACCCCCCGTTATAAATTGTAGTTACCTTTTCTTTTAAAAGCAGGTGACCTTCTTATCATATTGTAAACATACGCACGATTTGGCATATATAAATCTTAAGAATTCTAAATGTTATATTATAAATGATAGTGTTCACGAAAACTCAAATATAGTGTTGAGCACAAAGATTACTACTAGGCGACTTTATAGTATATACTTTACAGAGCATAAACTTGTATATACACTATCATAATAAAACACTGCAGAACAAAACGTATGAATTAATAGTTTAGAATTTACGATCTTTTGTAAGACAGAATGTTTTCATGATATGATGATTCATTTTAAAATAGAATATAAATGAATTTTACATACATTAAAAGGATTTTCTTTTGAAACTCAACACTAAAAGAATTTTCTTTTGAAACTCAAAATTAAAAGGAACATTAAAATGATCTTTTTACCAAAAAAAAAACATTAAAAGGATATTTTTACCAAAAAAAAACCCATTAAAGGATCTTATTGAGTACTAAAAACTAGGCCCCACGTATATTCCGAATACGAGATAAAACTCTCCTAAGAGCAGGGATTGGTTACAAGGTACTTTTAAAACAGAAAGGGTAGACATGGATCCAATATCAGGGGTTTTGGAAGTTACTTATTCAATACGTTTTGTCCGAATAATTAATTATTTTATTCGATTTTATTTGTATCTACCCAGATTTTTGTTGTCCCGGATATCTGAAATTTTTTATATATTTAATTAGATATCTGATTTGATCCGTAAAAATAAAATTAAAAAAATCTAAAAATAAGAATATTTTGTTACAAAAAAATATTTACTTTTTAAAATTCTAATAATTAATATAATCAACTTAATAAATAAAATATGGTAAAACTTACATAAGATATAATATTTATATATTATGTATATAATTATTTAAATATATGTTTATATATGCATATAACCGATAGGATCAAATCTACAGATATTGTAAATTAGTATTTGGTTTACTTCGTAGTGTTATAAACATCCAAATTTTTCATTTTGAATCGAAACATAAAACGAATCGAACCAAAATTTATATTCCTAATCAAACTTTAGTAATGAAAAAATACAATCATCAAAAAGGCCTAAAATTTAGAGGCGGCAAATCGGTGTCAAAGTGGGGACCATATAATATTGCACATCTAAGAAAAGAGGACAATTACATATATTGAATATTGATTATTATTTCCTTTAACATTTGATTCAATACTATATATATAGCATATTAGAATTTTTTTTCCTGTGTATTATATTATCAATGGTGATATATCAACTTGAATCTAACTATTTATAACATATAAGATTTTAGAGAATTGTTTATGAAAACTCTACAACGGGGTGTCTTTGTTTGCCTCCAAGATCAAGAGATTTGAAATTTTACTCCTCTTAAAACTTTTCTAAAAAAAAAAGTGATTATTTCTGGGTTTTTTTTCTTTGGCGTTCGGTGTTCGTATTTCCAGCGCTGACGGACTCTCTTCCATCCTCCTCGTTTTCCATTTGCCTCATTCTCTTCTTTCTCTCCCTCTTCATCATGTTGTATCTCTAGAGAAGGCATCAGATTTATCGATCTCCAAACCAAGACCCCAATTAGGTTCCGCCTTGATGTTGACTTTTTCAGGTGTGGAGATGAGTTTAGAAAGGTTTGGAAGCAGTGATGGTTGGCTTTTAGAACGGTAACTTTCGAGTTGGAGATTTTCAGATATTGTTTTCTCCACCTCGTTTTAACTGGAGTTGGCGGTACATGAAAGTAGATCAAGACTTTATCGGTTCACATCATGCATGTCAAGCTCTTCGGTCGGTGGAGACGTGGTTATCGGTCTCTCTCCTTCGCTTTGGTGTCTCGGCGTAGAAGACCCCTCTTCCACTCTCAAGAGTACTTTTATGATTGTCTCCTCAAACCATGTGGTGGCTAAAGCTGCTGGTGGTGTCAGTCGTTATACTCCGTCATCGCGTGTGGATCTCATGATTCTCGAGGCATGTTGAGATGTCTGGTACTAAGGCCTCTCTTTCCAGCGGGTCTTCTCCGTGTTCTTTGTTTTCTTCTGGGAAAATTCCATAAAAATACTCCCACTAAATTTCGTTAAGCCTTTTAATACCCAAACTTTATTGCTTCCCTGTTTAGTACCTCAACTAATTAGTTTTCTCACATTAATACACAAACTTTTAAAAGTGTATCCCTTTTAATATCCAAACTTTTTTAATATACTAATAAGTTTCAAACAAAATTTAAAAAATCTCTAAAATTTACAAAAAAAAATCTCAGAAAGTTCTAATTTTATTTTGTGTTCGAGGAATAAAAGTAACTAAATTTTGTAATAAAAGTTTTAAGTTTTAAATATTCAATTTAGTTATTTTCCTGAAGAAATTTTTTTTCCTTCAACATGAAAATTTTAAAAAATTTAGATTTTCTCCATAGTTTAATTACATACTTTCCTAAATCTTAAAATAAAATTTGAATTTTAATACTTTTTCTTAGATTTTAGAGACTTTTTGAATTTCTTTTGAAACTTATTAGTATATTTAATTAAAATAAACAAAGTTTGAGTACCAAAAGGGGTACAATTTAAAAAGTTTATGTATTAATGTGAGAGAAATAATTAATTGGGATATTAAATTGGGAACAGAAAAATTTGGGTATTAAAATGCTTAACCAAATTTAGTTGGAGTATTTTTATGGAATTTTTCATTTTCTTTTTCCCGGGTTTTGGTGATAGGATATGCCCTCTCCGGAATTGTGCTTCTCTGAGTGATGGGTTTTGAGTTTGTGCATTGTAATGGCGCGTTCTTGATCTAATTCGACAGGGGTCTCTTTTTCTGTTGCAGGTTCTCGGTTGTCATTTCGCCAAAGTGGTCACAATATCAGCTCGTTTTTCAATTGGTAAAATGGTGTTGACTTCTACTTAGGGCTGGACATTTTATTCGTCAAATTTGATTCGATTCGTTAATCGTTTCGATTCGAAAATTCCGAATATTCGTAAGCTTTTGAAGCAAAGCAAATACTAAAACTCAATATCCGTTAAAATCGAAGCAAATCACAAATACTAAAATTTTAGGAAACGAAAATCCGATCCGATCCGGCAATATATAAATACATGTATATTTTGATTATATTTAAAGTTTTAAATGTATAAAATTTTATAATTCTTATTCTAACATATGATTTGACAATTTCTATTCTCATTATTAATTATATAAAAGTATTACATAAAAGAAAGAGAAAATTTTTATGACAATTATAATTTTTTTCTTAAGTTTTGTGTTATTATAATTGTTAACTAAGTTAAAAAAAAATTACAAAATATGTAGATTCGCTACTTCTTTTAATTTTTATCTTTTATATCATGTAAAAAAATATTTTACAAAACAAATTTGTATCAAATTTTTAAGATTATTTGTATTAATTCAAACAGATAAGATATCCGTAAGTATTCGTAAATATTCGTAAATATCTATTTATTTTCCGAATATCCGTTTTTCAGAATATCCGTATTTTACCGAAGCAAAGCAAATCGAAAAATTAGATATCCGTAATATACAAGACAAATCACAAATACCTTCAAAAACCAGATATGATTGTTTGATTGTAGCGGTTTGTATGATTGTTTTGAAACGCTGTCAACCGCTACCAACCGCAAAAGCTGCGTTTGCGGGTGGTAGCGGGGAAACCAGTCAAGCCCTTAGACACGAATTCACAAAGGGTTTTGTATTACGCCATATTAATATGATAAACAACTTTTATTTGTATAGCATATTCTAAGACCAGCACTTTTATCTATAAATCTGTAACATAGTATGTAATTTTCAATAAATTCTTCATCCTTCTCAATAAGAAATTACACTAGCTGGCCCTAAACATACTAGATCCGGGTTTCCACATATGATATAGCACATCATATATCATTAAAAAAATGTTTATTAAGGATTCCGCTTAAAGGAATCCATAGTGGATTCAAATTATTAGTAAACGAGATTCAACTTTATAATATTTTTTCATTTTTCACTGTATTGGCTCCTCAACTGAATCATATATTTTAGTTTCAAATAATATTAGATATGGGCAAAGATTTGGACCCAAAGAACCAAGCCAAAACCGATATAAATTGGGGGATAACAGACTAAATCGGATCGGTGAACAAGTCGTAGAGTACTATACTCAAAACCGCTATCAAACTTGATCAGAACTAATAATCGAACGAGTATCCAATTTTGTTTTCAAGATATAAGTATAAATCCAAAAAATATTTTTTATTATACTGGTAGTAACTCAGATATATATCTAAGACTACAACTTTGAATCCAAATATATTAATATGTGATATTTTGGATAAAATTAAGTAGATATGAATACAAAATAAATCGAATTTATATTTGGTTATCTATTCGATCTAAACTATATCCAATCAATATGTAGGTAGTTACAGTTATCAAGCACAAATCTGAATCGACTTGAATCCGATCAGAACTGAATTAAACCTCATCCGAAATTTCTGATAGGAGATGTACTTGTAGTACTAAAATATTTGAAATTCGAAAGAATCGATCTGAATGTGAACTAATACTGGAATGGTCATACTGAGAATTAGATCCTACGAGATGGATTCTAGTAAAGCTAAAGAGATTTTGCATTAAGACCCATATATGTAGAGAGGCCCATTGGAACTAGGTTCTAACTTAAGCATTGAAAACTCAAAAGATTTAAGTTACGAGTTCTAGTTTTTTTTCTTAAGCAAAAAAAAATAGTTATCATTAATAAATATTAACTAGAATTTGATCAGCGTTTTAAAAAGGCGGGTTTATTCTCAAAACTAAATAAATACTTTTATATGAATATATAAGATAGTGTATATGTCTGGACATATATATCCGGAATCGAAGAACCGAACCGTGCCAAACCGAAATATCAAAATTAAAATTGAAACTAATTTCATTAATAACAGAGTGAATCCTATATCTTTGGAATAAAAAAATAACCAGATCAAAACCAAAAACTGAAGGGATACCCAAATTTTAAAAATACAAATTATAAACCTACAGATATTAACTATATTTAATTATTAAATAATTAAATATCTTAAAATATTATTAAAAACCTGAATTACCTTAATGCTATTTTATTTAAAATATTAAATTTATCCAATTTATATGATATTTTAATCCGAATAACCCAAATTACCTGCTATTTAAACTAGCACCCCCTCCCGAATTATCTGATATTTTTATTTATATTATATGAAATTATCCAAAAACCCGGAAACCAAACCGGAACCGAATCAGACCCAATTTTTTTGGATATTAGATGGTTTCCAACTTTACTACTTGAACCAAACCGAAAATCGAAATAAACAAACCGAACTTTGTAAATATCTGAATTGTTAAATTTTATGGTTCCAAATATCCAGAGCTGAACATAAATTGAATGCTGAGGTGTAATTGTTTATCTACATTTAAAAGGTGGGAAGAAAGCATTCTATTTGTACAAATTATTTAACTCCTTTTAGCGGGTGGGGGGGAGGTACATATATAGTTTATTAACAAATTAAGATATAAGCATTGTTTTCATATTTGACCCTAACCTGCAATAAAATCGGTAAACCCGATCACTCATATATAATTTGGTTCAGATTTAATAAACACTGTTAATTAAAGTTTCGAAAAAACCTAAAAATCTGCCATGCTGGTTGACCTAGTAAAAACTCAAAAAAAAAAATCTGATAATAATTCTTAAAAAAATTGATTTACATTTTCATCATCTATTCATGGGAATTAGGTATCACTTTTGCTTTTAAAAGCTATTCATCTTGAGTGAAATTTATTGATTTTAGTATCGATATAATTTATAATTTGTTTGATTAAAAATTAATTGTGTAAATATGGTTCAAATTTTCAGACTTTTAAATGGACAAACGATGCTACAACAATATTTCTTCAACAAATTATTTTAGAAAAACAAAATGGAAGTAACTACGAAAAGAATCTAATACTATTCGAAAGCAAAGATTTTGAAGAATTTCAACGATCAGTTTGGAGATAATTTGAATTAGAAACACGGGAAAAATCATTTAGATTATTTGAAAAAGCGTTACAGCATATGTCTCGAAAATCAAGAAGCTGAACAATTTCTTTTTTTTTTGAACACAAGCTCAACAATTTCATCTAATTTTGTTTTCAACTTATTCCACTGCTTAATTTAATTTTTGACTATTAAACCGAAAAATAAAAAATAAATATGAACTTTTTTCTGGATACTCTTCTCATATTCTATTTTCAAGATTTTTCAGTCATACAGATTTTAATATTATTTTTTGTACATATTCATAATATAAATATATTTTTATGATAGTCATAGTAGTTTGTAAAGCTTTTGATACCAATCAGATTTTTAAAAGTATTTAGAATAACAGCCACAATCTTTAAAGTCAAAGTCTCTACAGCCAAAATTCGAAAACCAAATCCTAAAATGAAAGTCCTTACCAATCGGAGTCTAAATTTAGCTATACTAAATAAAATTTATGACGTTTGGACTTAATGTTTTAGGTTTTAATATTCGATAGAGTCGAATGAATTGACTAATCGGATTTACTTTTACTAAATTGAACGGATTGATGACAAAAAAAAAACTGAATGGATAACAAAATGAATGGAGATGAAACTAATTGAGTAGTAATCTCTCTAACTTTTCTTTTTTTTCGGTCAAAATCTCTCTAACTTTTCAGTGATGAAAATGTACGTAGTTAATTGTTTTCGATGTAAAGTAAATAGTTACATATTTTATAAGGAAGATATATGAAACTTGGTTTTGTTTCACAAATGTGTTTCAAACACAAATGTCTAGCTTCTCTTTCTCCTGGAAATCTTTGAAATGCTCCACGATCACACACAAAATGTCTTTTTTTTCACTGAACTAATCTTCATCGTTCCAAGATTCTATTCAAAATTTTCTATGTGACTATATACAAACCATGTTAATTTTTTTAGAATATATGTTTGCTAATGGAAATCGAACATGTGATCATTTAAGTCTTTGTTAGGTGATCCACAAGTTTTACCTAATAGGCTAACTCATCGCTGGTTACAAGTTTATTCAAGTGTTTGTATATGTTTCTTGAAGTAGAAGCGTGTGTTTGATAATCTGTTTTTTTTCTTGAGAAGGTTCCACAGGATTCATCAGAGTCTGATGGAGTGGATAACAGAGGAAAAGTGAGGATGAAATATGTTGGAATCAGCTTGAAGATAAGTGAAGAAGCATAGAGGCTTGCGCAGCAAGTAATCCTAATCTACTTGTGATTTGAGATAAAGACAAATATGTTTTAGGAGTTATCTATAACATAAGTTTGTTAAGATTAGGTTTTAATTGTCTTGCTATATAAAAGGATCCATCTAGTTATGATCGGATCACGTGTATGAGATTGAGATTACTCAAGGTTGTTTGAGTGAGTTTTTCCTTGAGATAAATAAGAGAGTGAATTCTTATAATTTCGATTGCATACACAAGCTTTACCAATTACTAGATTCAACACGTGGTATCAGAGCAACAAATTGAAACAATGGGGGATCTCGTGGTCTCTACGTCGAAGCAGAAAGAGACAGGATCATCGTCGATAAAGTGTCCCATCTTAAGCTCCTCAAATTATACAGTTTGGACAATCAAGATGAAGATTCTGCTGAAGTTACACAAGGTCTGGGATATCATCGAAACAGATACAGTAGAGGAAGCAGATGATGAGAAGAATAACATGGCCATGGCCCTGTTAGTTCAATCGATACCCGAAGCTGTAGTTTTGCAAGTTGGAGAGTTAGATACAACAAAGAAGGTTTGGGACGCTGTCAGAACTAGACACACGGGTGCTGACAGAGTCAAGGAGGCTCGACTGCAAACGCTTATGGCAGAGTTCGACCGTTTAAAAATGAAAGATAACGAAACTATTGATGAATTCAGAGGCAGGATCTCTGCGATCTCCTCAAAATCTGCTGCACTTGGAGAAGAGATCGAGGAATCAAAACTTGTCAAGAAGTTTCTAAAAAGCCTTCCACACAAGAAATACATTCACATCGTAGCGGCCTTGAAGCAAGTCTTAGATCTTAAGAACAATGGTTTTGAGGACATAATTGGTCGACTAAAAGCTTACGAGGAACGTATCAGTGTGGAGGAAGATGCAACGGAAGAACAGAGCAAATTGATGTACGCAAGCTCTGATCAGCAGTATACCCGTAACTCCAATGGGGATAACAGAAACTTCAATGGAGAAAATCGGGGACAAAATAACGATGGTAGAGGCCGTGGTCGTGGAGGAAGGTTCTTTAACAGAGGAGGAAGAGGTCGCGGGAGATACGGTTACCAAGGTCGTGATATAGCAAGTATCACCTGCTATTGTTGCGATAAATTGGGGCATTGTGCTAGGGACTGCCATGATCGTTTGCTTAAGTTGCAAGTAGCACAAGAGACTAAAGAAGAAGATACACATGAGGCGGATGAGTTGATGTTGAACGAAGTAGTGTTTCTTAATGAATAGAAGGTGAAACTTAATACTTTCGAGAAGAATTCAGACAAAAGCAACGTGTGGTACTTGGACAATGGAGCCAGCAATCACATGACTGGTGATCGATCTTATTTCACCACACTTGACGAGACCATAACAGGAAAGGTCAAGTTTGGTGATGACTCCCGCATCGACATAAAAGGGAAAGGATCAATTAGCTTTGTCCTAAAAAATGGAGTGAGAAAGACGATGTCGAATGTGTACTTCATACCAGCATTGAGAAGCAACATCTTGAGCTTGGGACAGGCTACAGAGGCTGGTTATGAGATATGAATGAAGGAGGACGTGCTAAATCTGTATGATCGAGACGGAAGACTACTAATACGATCAAGCTGAGGAAGAAATCGGTTGTACAAAGTAGCACTTGATGCTGAGAGTTCCCTGTGTCTGCAGGTTATAACATCTGACGCGTCAAGTAAGAGGCACGCTAGGCTCGGACACATTAACTACAACAATATACGGTTGATAGCTGATAAGGAGCTAGTCACAGGAATACCAAAGCTCACTGTCACGAATAAAACGTGTGTATCTTGCTTACTTGGTAAACAACCAAGACGATCTTTTCCTGCTGCAACTAGTTTCAGAGCATCACATAGACTTGAGCTTCTGCACGGTAACCTCTGTGGTCCAATCACACCACCCACGATTGGGAGAAACAGATATGTGTTTGTGTTGATTGACGACTACTCTCGCTATATGTGGACGATTCTTATGAAGGAGAAGAGTGAAGCTTTCTCAAAGTTCAAGAAGTTTAAGGCATCTGTTGAACAAGAAACTGTAGTTTCAATCAAATGCTTTCGAACTGATAGGGGGGAGGGTGAGTTCACATCAAGAGATTTCAACACTTTGTGCGAAGAGAATGGCATCCAGAGGCACTTGACTGCGCCATATTCTCCTCAGCAGAACGGAGTGGTGGAGAGACGCAACTGAACAATTTTGGAGATGATCAGGAGTATACTAAAACACAGAGGTAATCCAAATTATAAGTGGGGAGAGGCAGTAAGGCATGCCACCTATCTCATTAACCGAGCAGCAACGAGAACATTAGCGGCCAAAACTCCTTACGAATTGTTCAAGGGTAACAAACCTAACATTTCTCATCTACGAGACTTTGGATGCATCGGGTATGCTAAGGTAGAAGCTCCGCACGTTTAGAAGCTAGATGACCGGTCTCGAGCTCTGGTTCACCTCGGAACAGAGCCGGGGACCAAAGCTTATCGTCTGTTTGACCATGTGAGTAAGAGAATCACTATAAGTCGGGACGTAGTGTTTCTGGAGGATGAAGGCTGGAACTGGAATAGTCAAGTAAAGGAGACTGATATCGGCTCTTTCAGTATTAATCTTGGAGAGTTTGCAAACAGAGGTCTGAAAGATATTGAGTTTGGCATGGAAACCGAGAAGAACACTAAAGATGTGAGCACAGAACAGGAAACTGATGTCTCAGGGACGAACGACGAGGTGATAGAAATCTTAGACAATGAAGAAGAAGAACAACAGGAACAACCACAACTAAGACATTCAACTAGAACAAGACCAGCACCAGAATATATGTCGGATTATATTCTTTTAGCTGAAGCAGAAGGCGAGTTGCTCCTTATGGATATGAATGACTAACCGTGGGACTTCTCTGAAGCGAAGGGAATGAAAGTGTGGTTGTCAGCATGTGAAGATGAGATAATCTCGATCGAGAAGAACCAAACGTGGGTTCTAGTTGACCTACCAGCAGGAGTCAAGCACATTGGACTGAAGTGGGTGTTTAAAGTCAAACGAAACCCAGATGGAAGTGTGAACAAATACAAAGCAAGGCTGGTAGCAAAGGGATATGTGCAGAAACATGGAGTAGATTATGACGAGGTGTTTGCTCCGATCGCAAGGATTGAAACCATCAGATTTATCATCGCTTTAGCTGCGTCACATGGCTGGGAAGTACATCACTTGGACGTTAAGACAGCATTCCTACACGGCGATCTGAAAGAGGAAGTGTATGTCTCTCAGCATTCCAAGGAACCCTCACTATATCAGAGAAAACACAATGGAGATCTTCTCATCGTCGCAGTGTATGTGGATGATCTATTAGTAACTGGCTCTGACTTGTCGATGATAAATGAGTTCAAAGAGGAGATGTCAGCCAGGTTCTAGGTGAGTGACTTGGGAAGACTGATGTACTATTTGGGAATCGGGGTATTGCAACATGGTGATGGAATTACCCTAAGGCAAGAGAGATACGCATCAAGGATCTTGTCTGAAACAGGTATGGATGGCTGCAACTTTGCTCACGTACCAATGGATGGGAGTTTAAACTCTCGAAGTCATTAAAGGAGAAACATCAACTGATGAGAAGAAGTATAGAAGGAGTATCGGTTGTCTGCGCTATCTAGTTCACACAAGACCTGATCTATACTACAGCATTGGACTCAACGTAGATATTGACGATGGAAGAAGTATAACAGGACACATGTTTTATCTAGGAGAAAGTCCTATTACTTGGTGCTCACAGAAGCAGAAGTTGTGGCATTGTCATCTTGCGAGGCTGAATTCATGGCAGCCACCGAAGCAGCCAAGCAAGTAATATGGCTGCAAGAGCTCCTAAGTGAGGTCACAGGTCTGCAATATCACTGATCAGAAACCCAGTCTTCCACGGGCGCAGAAAACACATACACAGAAGATATCATTTCATCAGAGAATGTGTTGAAAATGGACAGGTGGATGTTGAGTATGTCTCCGGAGACAAGCAGAAAACGGATATACTAACAAAGGGACTTGGGAGGATCAAGTTTAAGGAGATGAAAGAGTACATTGGAGTTCAAGACTCAACTAAAATCAACTTCAAGCTTATAGGAGAGAATGTTGGAATCAGCTTGAAGATAAGTGAAGAATCATAGAGGCTTGCACAACAAGGAATCCTAATCTAGTTGTGATTTGAGATAAGGACAAATATGTTTTAGGAGTTATCAATAACATAGTTTTGTTAAGATTAGGTTTTACTTGTCTTGCTATATAAAATGATCCATCGTGAGTTATGATCGGATCACGTGTATGAGATTGAGAGTATTCAAGGTTGTTTGAGTGAGTTTTTCCTTGAGATAAATAGAGGGTGAATTCTTATAATTTCGATTGCATACACAAGCTTTACCAATTACTAGATTCAACAAAATCATCTGTAGAGATGAAGAGATTCAAGGAACGTTGGAAGAAAGCTATCAAGGATGATAGATGTTGGGTCGATCCCTATTGAAAACCCGAGTGGTGTAAGTAAACCGAATCAAACGGATTTCTTCAGATTGCTCTTGTTGAGTATGTTGTGTTGTCAACCATTGTTTAAGTACATATATTTTTATTTTACTGTGAAAAACAATGTGTACTTGTGTGTTCTAAAGTAGACCACATGGAGTACATTTATTTTTGATAACACTATAATGAATTATTTTTTGAACTAGTCAATATTAGGTCCTAGTCAATATTCTATGAATATATATTCTGATAATAATCAGACAAAATTAGTAATCTAAGAAGTAAATGAAAAGTAGCTACTGAGTGTGCAAAGAAAGATACGAGAATTTTATAGAAAATGGTAGAAAGGTATTATTTTTTGTAATATTTTTTTGATTAACATGGGAGTGTCCGGATTTATTGGAAGGATTCAAATTAATCTCCAATAGATTTTTCTTTGTTATAAGAATATAAAATTTGAAAGAATTAAGCGAAAAACATTGAAATACTGAAGAGCTGTAGATTTTCGTTTGTAATTCCTTTTAACTTTAAGTCTATTTTCAGATTAAATCCGAACTATATAGATAGATAGCTAAACCGGACACAAGCAATATTCAGTTTTCACGTTAAATAGAATATCTCACAATTAGACTACATACTGTATACATTGAAATATGGACTGACATCTGTTTTTGGCAGCCATGGAAAATGCTCTTAAATTAATTAATTGAACAACTATAGAAAAACTTATGGAAAATTTGTAACCAAAAAAAGAGAGAAACGTACCTGAAAGAAATATTTGAGTGGTGGTGAATGATGATTATTGACTGGGGCTGATTTAATGAGAGACCCAATTAGTTTATGGACCGTGGGTTGATTAGCATTAAAAAGTGGGTCCAAACTTCTTAGGAGAAAGCCATAGGTCTCGCGTAACTAAACTATTGTACGGAAGTTATTATTAGTCGTCACATAAGTCCTTTTATCAAAATAAACTTGGGTATATATTATACACGTAAACTTTATAAGTTGTAGCACTTGGCAATCTTTCTTTTACATCATTATGTAAAAAATAAACTACTAGTAATTAAGAATCCCAAATGGGTCCAAAAGCAGGAACACCAGAAGCCTTACATGCATTAACAACGTCACGACTTCCTTCAGGGTTGCTTGTAACAATCACAACTTGAGCTCCAAACTTCCTGGAGGCTTTAACGCTCATTTCCGACACATTAGGTCGTCCTAGAATCGCGGTATCGTGAACTATGATCCTGTCTTGATGAGGATAAGCTTTAATCCTATTCACAATCTCCGACCCGAAATTATCATCTAATCCTTTAGCCACCCAGATTAAGTATACCTCGGCCTTACTCTGCTGCATGAGAAACGATAAAAATACACAAATCCCCGATCCGGTGGCCACAAGTAATACCTGTAAAAACGTGTATGGATATATAAATGGTATTTCAGTTCAAAAAGAGAGCTTAATAATAGCAATTTATATAATTTTACGTAATGGTTGACAGAAATTTTAAGTACAAAAATAAAATAAAATCCTACAAAAATATATTTCATTGTAGCCAAGATTAATGCTCATGAACTGATATGTAGGCAGATAAAGTTAAAGCTTTAAATGTGTTGAAAATTGTCAAATATCCAACAAATAAAACTGATATGTCGGAAGATATTTTTCTTAAAAGCGTCAAAAATATGTTGCAAATTGTCAAATATTCAGCCAATAAACTGTTGAAATCTGTCGCGAGTTAAATTCCTAGTTAATAAGAGATTTTCTTTTACCTTGTCATACAAGTTAACGAGATAGGGTAAACCAGCAAAGTGAACCGTACGGACCCATAAGTGACTTGGAGGGTATGAGACCAAAGACTTGGTGAAGTCGCCAACAGCACCAGCTAACATCATGTGCGATGTCTTCCCATCAGATATTATCCCAAAAGCATGCCATTCTGACAACGGCGATGGACTGATCCGACCCAAGATCCCTGGTTTCACTCCTCCACTGAACTTAATCAGCGACGCATGGCCCGAGAGAGATGATACATCAACCAGAACGCGTCTCACAGTCAACCAAGGGAGCACAATAGCCACTGTGATCGCTAACGTAAACCAAAACTCTTGCCTTCTGATCAGCTTCGAGGCGAGATTATCGGTGTAGGATCTTGAAACTGGATTGTAGGAGATCGTTAGAGTTACAAACGCCCAAACAAGGCCCAAAGCGGACCAGCCCGCGAATCTGTGGACACGTTCAAAGACGTTGTGGTGTAAATGACGAACAAGAGGAAACGCAGCTGCACAAGTGAGGCAGAGGAGGGAAAGAATCGCTGACGCAACCGCTATGATCGCTGTTGAAGTTTTGTCCCTGTCTTTAAGATTGAGAACTAATGAGTAGACAAGCCACACGATTGAGGAAACGCCGCAGCCGCTGTGGATACCTCCTAGGCTTTGTAAGAACGACGTGACCGCGATTTTGATGCAGAGAGGGACAAAGGAGCGTCCGAGGACGTTCACGGTTAGGTAGAAAACGAGTCTCAAGAAGGCTTCGCTTCTGCAGAGAGTTAGGGCGAGAATATTGGCGATTGAAAACAGAGATGCTCTGTTTCTAGCGCAAGTGAAACGTCCCGTGGCTGCGAGAACGAGAGCTATGACGTTTAGAAACACTGAAGTGACGAAGAGACGTTTGTAAACGGTGAAGAGTCCTTGATCAAGAAGTATGATTGATAGTCTTGAAACGCGTTTCTTTGGAACCGGCGGTTTCTCGCTGCTTTTGCTTGCGGAAGAATCAAGAATGGCGTTTTCGTCTATGTCATTGTGTTGTTCGTCTCCTTCCTTGAATACACCGTCTTCTAAGTAGTAAAAGTCGTCTTCATCTTCTTCGTCGTTGTTCGAGTCCAGATCGCAGAAATGGCTGCTGGCTAGGCTTATGGAGTGTTGCAACGACGAAGAGACAACGTTTGAGGCGCTTCTGATGAAATCCTTTGGAAGTCGAAACCTGCGGCTCGTTTCCTCGGGTTCAGCGTTTGCGTTGCGGTTTTGATCAGATGTATTGATAGCGAAAGGGTTTGCTTGAGGTTTAATCTCGAACGCGACGCCTCGACAGCTAGAGAATCTCACAGTCGAAGCGTTTTCCATTTTTTTTTCTTTCCCTTTTGTTGGTTTTGGTTATATGAGCTAAGAAAATGCTGATTTAAGAGTTAGGCACAACACACAAGGCTAGTAATGTTCTGGCTTTGTGAAGAGCATCGCCTCTTTATATAATAATGTGGTATCACCATATTCAAATTTCCATTATCGAAAAAGACCTTTTTACCATCAGTTTCAGTTTTTATCTAAAGATAAAGACCTGTAATTTTAAAACCGGACCGACCTGATGGTTGAATCGGATTCGACCATAAACCGGTTATATAGTCGGGTTTGGTCTAATAACTAGTTCGACTATGAATTGATGATGTAACCGAATTGGATCTCAAAGTTTTGTTAAACTGATAAAACCAATAAAATTATCAAAAATCTATAAATTATCCATATAAACATAAAACTATTTTATATTTATAATGTTTTATGTTTAACTGTGATAAAAAAAAATTTGGTTTCACTTCCGGTCTGATTTTAGAAACACTGGATAAGACGGTAATAATAATTTAATTTCGCTCGTCTTCAGTTGACTTTGAGTCTCTCTGAACGAGAAGCTCTGAATATGACAAATCAGACGCTGATTAGTGCATTCATATAAATATGATTAACAGAACTTCCAAGAAAAACTCTTTTCTGCATATAATTTTTATGTGTTCTATACTTCTATGGCTACTCGAACAGTCTAGAAGAATGTACTAAATGCTAAAGAGTAAATTGACTACCACATTGTTTATCACGAGTTTTGATTGTATTCTGACTAATGTCAATGATAGTTGGATCTTCTATTAACTAGCCAATTATCATATTAATTGTGGGACCAAAAGCTAAGTTTAAATTGATGAAATATCCGTAACTTTATTTTCAGTGTCAAACTATCCGTAAAGTAATTTTTATGTGTTCTATATTTCTATGACTACTCGAACAGTCTCAAAGAAGAATGTACTTAGTGCTAAAGAGTAAGCTGACTACCACATTGCTTATCACGAGTTTTGATTGTATTCTGACTAATGTCGATGATAGTTGGATCTTCTGTTAACTAGCGAATTATCATATTAATTTCGGGACCAAAAGTTAAGTCTAAATTGATGAAATATCCGTAACTTTATTTTCAATACAAATCAAATTTGAAAGAATCAAAGCAGACTAGTTGAAAGGTTGGTTGCGACCTTTCTTTGGGTAGAAAAATCGTGAACACAAAAGGAGTCTTTTTAAAATCGGATCGGAAATTGAACCAGAAATCTTTTGGGTCACAGTTCAATATGGTTCGATTGGGTCAAACCTGATTTAATAATCCGATTTAATATATTTTTAGTATATATATTTAAAAGTAATGTCAGTAAATATGATATATAATTAAAATATAAATAAATTTTAAACATAAAACATTATAAATATAAGCTAGTTTTATATTTATATGGATAATTTATAATTTTTTGATATTTTTAATGGTTTTTATCAGTTTAATAACTTTGAGATCCAATTCGGTTACGTGACCAGTTAATTGTCGAACCAGTTATTTGATCCAACCTGGTTATATAACTGGTTTAGAACCCGGTCCGACCATCGGATTGGTCCGATTTTAAAAACACTGACAAAAAAATGCACTTGTGATCCTTCCAAAGAAAACAACGTATTGATTTTATTATTGGATAGAATCAATAAACTATTAAACTATGTTTCTGAAAGTAGAAAAAGAAAAAGAGAAGAGATTATATTTTATAATTTACTGTTGTAATCAATGGAAATGAGTTGAGTTATCAGCATAGCCGGCTAGAGCACAAGCCACCTAAGCGACCACATAAAACTTTTTTAATTTTTATATTAAGAAATTTAGTATTTATATGTAAATTAAGTGTTTTCCTGTACCATGTACAACAATAAAATTTATAAATTTAAATTATATTTAAAACTAAAATTTTATTATTTTCTTACCAATATTTTAAAATAAACTTTGATTTAGTTGAACGTTAAATTAACATAAATTAAAATTTTGTATTTAAATTATATTTAAAAATAGATATATATATATATATATATTTTTTTAAAATTATAATCTTAGATCATTTTTTATCTATTTATTTTGGATAAAATATTTTAAATAAACTTGTATAACATTAATTAAAAATTTGATATGAAAGTTGTATAATTGTCAAAAAGTTTTTAAATTTGTAGATATATAAAAGAAAATAATGATATTACGATTATAATTATAATTAAAAAATCGTAGAAAAATTGGAAAATATTTTCTGTTACTAAAATTGTATAATTCTAAAACAGAAATAAGCAATATTTCAAAAAAATTAAAATATAATTATATTTATATTATTATTTTATTTATTTTCATATTTGAATAGATTTATTTTAATAGTGATGTATAATTTACTACCATAATCTAAGAAAACTAACAAAAATATAAATCAGCATTAAGTGTAATCATCCATGTCACATTTAGCTACACGCCATATCATCTTTCTAGTATCTCATGTCACATTTATTTAGTGAAAGTGGTTGTAGAGAAAATATGCGTCAAAATCACTTTGCAAATAATGTTTAGGATATATAATTTATAATTCTTTTGATAATAATAGTAGTATTTGTAAGAATTTTTTTCTAATAATATATTTAGTAAGTGTATGTGTTAAGTAATAATTATTTTTAAAAATATTAAAATTTATATTAACAAATTATTTTACTAAAATTATGATTGACAATAGTGAAATGTTTATAATAACATTAACTAATATTGTTATGCAGTTAACTTGATAAAATTATGTTTACTAATCACTAAACAAATTGAATCAGTTTATAAAATTTTAATGTGATTTATATTATAGCTCTATATATATGATATCAGATAAAACATTAAAAAAAAAAAACCTGTTGCTGATATTATATTAGTCGGCTTTTAGTTTCAAGCCGACTCGGTTTGGGTAAGCTGTGTTGTGTTGTGGCTTTGGTTTAGTTTTTATTTTTTTATTTTTTATTTTATTTTTCGGTTTTTACGTGTTTTTGTACTTTAAAGCCAAAACAAAACAAAAAAATTTACTATGAATTTTTTATAAAATTGGATCTACACTGGTTATCAGCAACTTGTTATATTTTTCGATCAATACGTGCATTATTTTGCTGTCGACAAGAAACAAAAAAACACGGTATTTATTTTGTTTATGCGTTACTCAGGAGTCGAAACATACCAACAACGAATTGATAGAAACTTTTAAAAATCAAAAGCTTAAGTCTTATTGCATGGTATATAAATAATCTATGCGTATGGTATTTATCTACCAAATTGATCTTAAAATTAATTATATATTTCTTTTCTTTTTCAAAAAAAAAATTAAATATAATTAAATCCACACTCGCGCTAAACGAACATTAATTATCTATTTTGATGGATATATCATATATGTATTTTTACTTTTGGAGAAATATACTTCTTTTGAATTCCACTCTGAATGATGTGGACAAGAAAAGAACGATATACATTCGGAAGCTTGTTAGTAACAGAATACGACACTTCATAATCCTGATTATTTTGATCAATAAATAAATATTTGTTTCTTTTTGGTTTAGGACTGAAGTTTATAATCCCTCATATCCCTAAGCCACAAAATGTAATTTTTTTAATAACCAAGAGATATTCGGCTGGATGGGATCCAACCGATTAATCTTTTGAAACCCCGTCTACTAGCACTGAACAGATTTAATTACTCGCAATGAAAATGAAATATCTATGTCTTCTAGCCACACAACGAACATATTTGAGATGGTAGATTTCAAATGCGGAGTGTTTAATATATTTCCAAATCCGTCGTACCATTAGACTATGTTTGTGTAGTTGTAATATAATATAATATTAAATTTTGATCCGCACTTTAAAAACATGGATTACTGCTTTGTTCAAATCTAATATAAAAATATTAAAGATGATATGCATTTTTATTATAAAAATATTTTTATTATTGTAATGCAACTATGATATTGATTGTCGATTTGAAATTTAAAAAAAAAGTTTTTCCTACCAAATATCCAAACAAAGTATTTTTTGAAATGGCTTATCGTGGCGATCGGTGATTTTCTCTTTAATATTAGTTTTATTTTGCATATAAACTTCGGTTGAAAATATAAATATTTTGATCCTTATTTCAAAGCCCCAAAATAATTTATGGTTGACAAATTATAATAAAACTATAACTCTTATAATATTTTCCTATTTGTAAATTTTTATATATAATTTATGTTTAAATATGTATACATAATATATTTTAACTATTTTAGGTGAGATAAAACTTTGGATCTTTAGGAAATTAAATATGCAATATATTCATTTTTTCCCTTCCAATTTAAAATTAGATGGGAAATCATTTACTGGAAATGTTATTTTATGTTTTATTAGAATTCTAAAGATATCGTTTTCGATTTTCATTTAAGAATAGAAACTAAAACCTTACTTTGAAATGTGTAAAATGAAAGTTAATAGCATGTTATATAGTAGTATCATATATAATTTCAACTTATTTTCATATAATATTACTCATATGTGTATGTACTGTTCTTTTGTTTGAATTTAATTAACTTTGGTTTGCACAGAAACGTATTATAACTAAGTTTTGTTATAGTCATATTTTTTTATCACAATAAGAGTATAAAGATAAATTTTAGTACGAATCTATGAAGGACGAGTTGCTAGTGTCGATCCAGTACGACATCGATGTGTTAACATATGAGAAAATATGATTTCTTATTCGAATATGTCTTGCAAGAAAGTCCGCTTGAATGTTATTGGATCTGGCTTGATAAATCACTTGTCCGTTCTGGTAGGATTCCCATAGAAATCTAAGTTCATTTAGTTCAATGTAAAAGCAGGTCAATCTCCAGATGTAACTATCAATTTGACTAATTTTTGGGAGTCAGTAACAAAATAATCACAGAACTGCTGATGGCTAGATAAACATTTCAATGCCCAAACTAAACTCTTCGATTAAGTATAGTGACGAAATTTGTTATAGTCATATTTAAAACACACCCATCTATGTTAATTACGATGGTAATATATATTTAAATAATGAAAATAATTTAAAAGTAAGTCCAGTATAAAAAATTTACGGATTATCATATATAGAAATAAGAAAAAGCTATCTAATGCAAATCATATGTGAAACTATATTAGGCAATTGAAAATTTTAAGATATTGACATTTGATTATTCATAGGATTTTTTGTTTACATATTCTAAAGATCTTGTAAAAAAATTAAATTTTTGATTTTAAATATATTTTAATGGCATATTTGTAAATACTAAAATAAACTAAGGGGATCTCAACAAAATATCTTCTATTTTAATAGTATTTGTTTATATCAGCGTCTTTATATCAATAAATTTGTTTTATGGTATCTTTCTCAAGACGGTCATTCAATTCACGACGTTTAAATACATATATATAATCAGTTTTCTAAACTCCACATGATATGCAATTGGACTGAGAACCTTTTTTTTGTAAGATAATTAGACTGAGAACTTTTCAACCTGTATTTAAACAATTAAGGGATTAATCATATAATGCAAGTGGCAGTGACATTTATTAGCCAAAATGTTTTATATAATATAGTTATGGAACGTTGATTATCGCTTTACTCGTGGATAGTTTGATATATGAAGCGATTTGGTCAGAGTGATTGTTTCAGAAAGACCCATATTATTAAAACAAAAGTTGACCAAAAATAACGTAACTGCTATCAAGCTATGTTACAGGAAAACTATACACGTGTTTATCGTAATTAACATAGATGGGTGTGTTTTAGAGATGACTATAAATAATATATATATATATATATATATATAATTTTATTTTTGCGTCCATGTGTGTGTAGATCTTAAGTCTTAATTTTTTAAATGAATAGGTGAAGAAATTGGTGAAAAGTGCCAACCGTCCAGATTTTTACATTCAAGACTTAAAAAACAAATACGTCGTTAGATAGGTGATAATTTTTTTTTTTGTAAAAAGATAGGTGATAATTATAGTCTTTTTCCAAACATGAACACACTTAACAACGAAAGTATAACAAATTAACAATAAAATCAGAAATCAAAATCTTCGTTATCATCGATCTCATGGTCCACTAACTTCCAAGACCCATCGTTTTGTTGTACCATACCTTTGTTTTTGAGAATCCTCCAATGTCCTGGGACCATATACTCATCTTTTAACCCATCCACTGATTTGTTGACCAGTGCAATGTCTCTTTTCACATCGAGTCTGAATAAGTCAGCTTTGCTCGTCCCTTGAGTTCCCGCAAGGCCGTGCAAGTAAGCCTCTAGGCAGTGAAACGTCGCCAGGTCTCCTGGAGATTTCAGGTATGGTGACTTTCTTGTGTCTATTGGAAGCTCGTCTCCGACTTCAGCGTAACCTAAGGGTGGATAGATTGGAACTACGTCCGGTAGATTCCTTACCCGTAACACTCGGAGATCTTTCAATCTGTATTTATTGTATTTTACAAGTCACGTTCCATTTGAAAAGTTTGACCATGTAAGATAAGTACATATGCTATTATTAGAATCAGTATAACGCTAATTCAGTACTAATTACAATATCGGGATGCTTTTATTTTTGGTCGGTTATCTCTGACTAATACATAGTATAATATATAATATCAGTAAATTGTTTAATTTAGATTAAAGATAGATACTATATATATGATGTCTATTTAACTTTCATGAAGGTTGTTATTTTATGAAATTAATATTTTACATAAAATGAAGTTTTATCTTCGTGTTTTAGTATATATTTTAGTGTTTTCACAACAATCATTCGGATAAGGTTTGAATAATAAAGTTTGCATGTACATCACAAAACTTTCCAACGGAACTTCAAAACCCTAAAGTAATTAGCGAGTTTGTATTTGTATTTTTTTCTCATTAATCAGCTTCCAATAGAGACATTTTAAATCATCTAGCCACAAAAGTTTCAAGGATTTATCTGAATTTCGGCTCATAACAAAAAAAAAAAAAATTAATTTATGAAAATCATTATTACATGATTTATATTTGTAAAGAGGAGTACTATTTTTTTATTAGATGACAATATAAAACTGTTGTAAATAATAATTATTTAATAGGACGTACCCGGAGAAGAGTTTCTTAAAGTCAGAATCGCCCACACGAGGACTAGCAAAGACAAAGGCCGTAACGGGACAAGATTTGTCAGGACGGCTCTTTGGTCGGTTATAACCATTAGCCACAATGTCGGCAGCGTTTAGCGTCGCGATCGCAGCTCCAAGGCTATGACCACAAATACTTATACTAATCTTTTCGTCTTTATACTTCTCCAACAATCTCCCAATCTCTCGCAATACCTTGTCATTTCAAAATTCATCGAGAGAATTTCTCAAAATACGCCACACGGTAAAATCGTCGTCTAACAATTAATCTACACATTACCTGGTCACGAGCATTAGCCTTATTAAAAGGTGATCGTTCGTCCTTAGACATGTATATTGAGTACCAACCTTGATGAATCTGTACTTGATCATTTTTCTCACCGAAGATCTTTTT
This sequence comes from Brassica carinata, assembly GCA_016771965.1. Taxonomy (NCBI): domain Eukaryota; kingdom Viridiplantae; phylum Streptophyta; class Magnoliopsida; order Brassicales; family Brassicaceae; genus Brassica; species Brassica carinata. The sequence goes on from CM028690.1 coordinate 36,795,317, forward strand.
GGCGTTCACGAAACAGAATTCGAAGTCGTTGACCCATTCAAGTGGTTGTACTGAGCCTCTCCAAGCGACAACTATATCTCTCCTACCAAGAACCGCCGTGCCTTGGTCGTCTGTCACCGCCACGTAACCTATCCAGTTCGATTCCTTTGTGCATCCTTCACGTGACACTGGGAACAATAGGAATGACTCAGGCACGTGGATCTGTGATGTTGCGTATAGAAACTTAGTCACTTTGTACTTTGTATACGGATGCGCTTTCTCTAGACCAACCTGCACGTGTTTTAAGAATCAAATAAAGGTCAGCTTTAGATTTCTTGCATAATTAGGATACATTTCCTTTATTTTATATCTATTTTATTAATTCAGAAGTACACTTTAAAAATACCCCTTAGTTTTTCAACTTATTTCTGATGGCGTCATTAAGGTATTAATTAATTTCCTATTTTAATGCTTGTCTTTTTCAGTTCCATTAATGTGTTGTCTTAAAATAAAATTTAACTTCCCTTCTCTAATTAAATCAATTTCAATTTTATCTTTATTATTAAAATAGTTTCCTAATATTTCCTAAAATAATTTTAGCATTAATATGACGATTTAATAATTTCCTAAAATAACTATTTGTTATATAATTCACTTTTATTAATTCTTTACAAATCTTAAATCAACATTTTAATATATTATATATCCATAAAATCTGAATAAATGAATTGATGTTACAAAATCTATACTTTATTTATCTATTTCATGTATCTTACTAACTCATAATTATTTATTTCGACATATTTGAAATTATCGAAATTCAATAATATATTTCATATTATTTATTTCGACATATTTGAAATTATCGAAATTGAATAATATATTTCATATACAATGTATCATTATCTATCTTTTTATTTATTTTCCGTATTCTTTATATAATACTAAATATTCGTGACACATTTGATTGTTAATAAAAATGCAAAAAACTAACTATTACAAATGCATCATTGGTATAAGCAAAAAAATAAAAAATAAAATAAATACCCGCCCGACCGGGCGGGTCAAGGTCTAGTAAGTATTTTCTTTCTTCAACTAGTGCTGTTGCGGAAGTAGAATCGTGAAAGGAGGAAAAAAACAAGAAAAATGTTGAGTGAACTATGTACACATTACAACAAAATAAGGCTTTGTTTAATTAGTGCCTTATCACTCGAGAGACAAAACGGCATATCACATATTTTATTACTCCCTCCGTTCGGATTTATATGACGTTTTAGAATCTGACACATGAATTAAGAAAGTTGCTATAATATCTATTTCAACCTTTCATTAATGTTTTAATTTCAATTGACTTCATATCATTATCACTAGAGATCATTAATTACAAGGGTATAAAAAGTCATATGTTATCTTCTTTTACCTAGGACTTTGTGAGCGTCAAGTATTATGACACAAAAGAAAATCTCTAAAACGTCTAATAATTCCAAACGGAAGGAGTAGTATTCTAGATTTTTAGTGACAGAATAATGTAATCATGATTTAATTGTTTTAAAAAATCGGTCATTTTAAAAGAACTTTACTGAGGATAGATTAATGATTTTTTATTATAAAAATAAAGGAAAGTTAATGAGATGTTTTCAGGAATGAGACACTTAAAGAAAAAATTGAGAGATTCTTGAGGACAATTAGTATGGTATTAATGGTTATTTTGAGAGATTTTTTAGAACATTTAAACCATCTCTAATAACCTTCTATTTTTTCCTCTTAGAGTAAAAAACCGACATTCCTCTATATTTCACTTTATAATAGAGTAAATTATAGAGTAATATCATTGGAGTAAACTTACTTTAGAATTATTATATAATAGAGTAAATTATAGACGAGAAAATAGAGGGTCTTAGCACTGTATTGTGGTTAATTTGAGAGTAGAATACCATTGTACTAACTGTTCATAATATTTAACGTTTACCAATTAGAACCTTTTTGACAACCGCTTACCAATTAGGACGTTTTGTAATTTAACTTTGATGTTACCTTGGCGAAGAAATCTTTTCTGGAGTAAATGCTAGAGCCGGCGAATTTAGATTGGGTGTTTATGTTGAAAGTATCATAGCCAGCCTGAGCCATCTCGCCGTAATGTATTATATATTGCCGAAGATCTAGATCCAAGGGTTTTAACATCCCTTTCCAATGGTTTTGGCCACTCAGATCCCTCCATCTCTTTGCGATTCCTCTAGATGCTATTAATTTCTCATCCTCTTTGTTCTTCTTTTTCTTTGTTCTCGTGCAGCTGAAACACCTCGTCACTTTCTTGTCTGCTTCGTCCATAATATTTCAGATGTTTAATATCTATTTTCTGGCTCTAAGAAGCTTGTTGAATAAAAAAGAGATTATGTTGAAAACTTTGGAGATAAAATATAGTTTGGTGGATATAAATATTGGCTCTCGTAATTGAGGCGTGTTGCAGAGGAAGTATAGTTCTTGAGATTATATGAACATATTATTTTATTTTGATACAAAAAAGTTGTAGTTTCTTAATTTACGTTCAAGGAAAGCAATAGGTGGCCTTATCTACATACAAACAATTCCTTTTTGAACTTTAGAATATGGTGACCAAACAAAAGAGGAAAGAATATAAAGAGTGTTACAAAAAAAATGATTTAAAGAGGAATATATAATCCTATTTGACTCGGTTTAACCAAACGAAAAATTGATTGGTTTACTTTCCTGTCAAAATTACCCCAATTGAAGAATGTATATGCTTTATGAGTAACTAAATTGAAGCTTAAATTGTATTGGACCTTACAAAACAGTTGATTCTTTTTCAATTTGGTTATTCATATGTTTGCTAATCCGTAAAATTAAACAAAATGAAGATGTATATATATATTATATATCTACTTTATAAAGATAGTCAGATACAAAAAAAAAAACACAAGTTTATATATATATTTGGATAGTGTTTTTGAACCATGTTACGTGAAAGCAATAGTTTGTCATTGGTATCACTAATTGTCAATTGCTTGTAAACGTGGATCAAGCTATCTTAACATATATGTACATATACATTCTTTTATCTTAAAATATTACTGTACAAATTCTATTGGGTTTTGTTATTTTATTATTTTAATTCATGAATAGTATCCACACAAAAAAAAAAAATTCAAAACAAAGAGTTGGCCAGAATAAAGGGAAATGGAAAAAATGGAGAATTGCTTTGAAGCAAATAAAAGAAGGAAACATACGACTTGCTTTGAAGAGTTGCTTCTAACGCCACGTCTTGACAACTCTCTCCGGACTTATTCTATGCTTTTTTGATAAAGCTATTGTTTGAAACTTTGGATTATTGATTTTTTTTTTTGCTGATTTACTTATTGTTTTTTTTTGTTTTCTTTGTTTATCGATTTCTTCAAAACTTCCGATTTTCCATCCCTCCAAACTATGCTCCTTTAAATTTTATAAATTAATTGTCATTATTACTCTTTTATTGTTTATTTTTTCGACTTCCAGCATAGTGTGAAGTGAAGGAAATCAGAAGAAAGTTTTCATTGTAATCGTGTATGTTTCGCCATGGATGGAATCATGTTTCTGAAGTTTATTAGTACCCAAGTGGTAATTTCATCAACATATTTTAGCTGATTTAAATCCATTAGTGTGCTTAGATTTTCTGCATAGAAAAATATTTGATATTTGTTGTGAACGTAAACAAAAAACCCCACATTAAAAGTTTTAAAAGTTAGTGTTTAATATATAACTAGATTTTGACCCACGATTAAGAAGTGCAGGTATTTTTTTGTTGATCGTTAAGCCAAAATCAGAATTATTTCGTTAGAGTTTCCTTATCTGTCTTGGTCAGCATTCTATTATAATCATTTCAGTCTGGTACAATGTTTTCAGTGAGTTTTCATATCCGAATCAGAATTGTTGTCGAACCGAAAGATACAGTTAGTAAAGGTATGATATAATGAAACAAATACGGTAAAATTATGTTAAAATCAAAAAGACTATTAGTAACCTATTGAGAAAAAATATAATTTTGATTTTGGCTATATAATTTTTGGATATATCAATATATATGTGACTTGCATAAGACTTATTTTTTGTGCGTTTAATTTGAAGAATAATACCACCATTTTAAAAAAATAAGAAATTTTTTAAATTTTATTTGTAAGTATATTATAAATCTTTTAAAAATTTGTTTGTGGTACATTATTATATTTTTAAAAAATTAGTCTGATACAAATGTTATTAATCTTTTAAAAATTAGTCTGTTACAAATGTTTTATTTTTAGGTATCTATACTATTTAAATAATGTTTTATTTAATTGTATAAATGTATAAACTTTTTCTTCATAATTTGGGCTTTCAAACAAAAATAATTGAAAATGGATATTAAGTTAAGTGGGTTTGTAAAATTTTAAGCTTAAGTAGCTTATAACAATTAAAATAGGTATGTTAAATTAAAGGCCCAAAACCTAAATATGTATTTTTAATATGCTGGGAACAAATAGATAAGATATTTCTTTTTTTTTGGACATCAAAGATCGTGTCTTTCTTTTCCAGATCTTTACTTTGAGAAAAAAAAATAAAAACCGATGGGGATTCATGATTCATAGGCTTCGAGTCGTTCCTCTCCGAACTTAAATGGTTAATCTTCTCTCCCTAATCTCTTCTTCGTACAGGTAGAAAAAAACTGAACTCTTCCATATTTGATTTTGTATACATGGAGAATGAAGTGAAATAAAAGGATGATGTAGGACAACAGCTTTAATAAGGCTGTTGTTGAAGGTGTTGTCAGTTTATTACCATGGTTATACGTTTTGTTTTTTTGCATGCAACTTGATATCACCAAGTTTCAGTCATTGTTTGTCTCATTTGAAAATTATTCATTCTACAATATCGATATTATTTTTCATCAATTGAATATCTCAGTCACTAAAATTGTAGATCGTCCATATTATAAGATATAAGATTTTATGTATTTTGTTGCATGGTTGTCTAAGACATTTTTTCTTATGTATGAATTCGTTTTTCGTTGGTTCTTAAAAGCATGAAATTTGTTCTTTTATTGAAGTAAGTGAAGACATGTCAATAATGGCGTTTGCATCGTAAAAGCTCTCGTGTCTATGGTTGATTTTATAATATGACTTCGTAAGTAGTATGTTCTGTGTTTGTTCAATTATCCAATGTTTTTTAAAAGAGGGTTAACTGAATATTTCGATGAAGTTATGTTATAATAGGTTGTGTTTAGAAATAGCATGTGGTTGATTTAATTTATTTTGTTGGGGTAGGATGGTTTAGCAATCGTAATAATGTAACCAATGTTGTTGTTAGAGTAAAAATCGCTGATATATATAGGGTCATTAATCTTGTCACGTTTTATTTAATATGGAGGGTAAGACCAAAACAATTCAAAAGGAAAGAGTCCAAAATGACTTGTATAAGTAGATTTATATAAACTCCTTCCCTTTTAATAAAGTAGATTTCTATATATGATAGTGTATAAGTCTAGGAACATTTACCCGAAATTGAGGAACCAAACCGTACCAAACTGAAAAGAATAAACAAAATTGAACCGAATTTCATAAATAACTGAGCAGATCCTAAATCTATGGAAACAAAAAATTGAAACTAAACTCAAAACTGAATGAATATCTAAAGTTTTAAAATACAAATTATTTACTTACAAATATTTTATATCTAATTTATAAATAACCAAATATTTTAAAAATACCCTTTATAAACCGAATCGCACCAAATAAATTATCCGAATATTTTTATTCAAAATATAAACATTGTTTTTATATCTGACCCGGATCCGCGGTCGAGCCAGTAAACTTGTGGCCGTATTTAATTCAGACATGCTTATGTTCTTCATGTAGCATTCGATTAGAGATTCTACCAACTGATATATTTCCACAAAATCGAATTTAATGAATATTTATTAATTAAAGATCTGATAAAACCTCAAAACCGTCATCAACCCGTGAACCGACACTTGTTGACCTGGTCAAAACCTAGAAAATTTAATATGTTCTTGAAAATTTATGTAACTTCTGATATATTTTATAGTAGTACATAAAAACTGAAGAAACTATTTGATTTGTCATAAAAGGTAAATGCATTTTATTTCTATTATGTATTTTAATTTATAATGTTTTAATGATTATTTTAAAATTACATTTATGACCTTTGAAATTAAAATGTTACAATTTGTTTTTTCATAAAAAAATAGAACAATGTTACTACACATTTGAAAAAAAATATGTCATAAAGTAGTTATGAGAATAATTATCCTGATCATGGTTCCCATACAAAATTATTAAATTTTTAGACTTTAAATAAGGGTTCAAGGTATAAGGATTGATAAGATATCAGTGACACATGATACAGATGAATTTTTCTTATATGGTATATGGCAGTATATATGGATTTATGTTTTTTATATTATAATGTGACATCTGTAAATGGGGCAAGGTAGAAGACGTGTTAGTAATGCTATAATTTAGTTTTGAAATTAAGCAAACCAAATCGAGCACAATTCATAACTAACCGGTTTCAATTAATTTTCTTTGATATTAGATATCAGATCCATTAAATTAGGTGTATTAGAAGGCAAAAAACAAACTAAAGCATTTATTATGATATGGTTAGAGAAATATAAGATATGACCAAAAAATAATAATTAGCTAAATGAAAGGGTCCAAACAACTTTTTAAGTAGATTTATTAAAACTCCTTCTCTTTTACTAGTATTGATATAATGTTTAATTATAATTAGTATGAAGTTTTTTGGGAAAGAGTCCAAAGCCAAATTCATGCAGGTTTTGTTGGGTCTAAGGTAGACAATATTGTACTACTCAGTCTAAAAAAATAAATACGAATTCAGAAAAGCCAACAATTGGTATCGAATTCGGGATGACAAAAATCTGCAAGATGACCAAAATATCGTTTAGGTAGGATGATATCTTTTGATGGGAAGAAAGGTATGTAGCAGAGGTCTATCAAAAAAAATTCTTGAATCTTTGATTTTAATAGGAGTATTTTAAAGATGATTTCACGATTAACAGTACCGAAGACTTGTGTCAAAACTCTCTCCCTGACACTAATACAAAGATTAGGTGGATAATTCTTAATGGTACAGCAAAATTTAGGTGAATTCATCTTAATAATGTAACAAGAATTAATTAAAAAGTTATGTTGATAATTATGGCGGTATAAGATATGTGTGCCAAGTTCTGTGGGAGGTTGCCACAAGCAACCGAAAGATAGGTACCCTCAAATCTAGAAGCTACAGCTTATGCAGCTTCTGAACACCTAACCAGAAGCAAAATGAATAATCAAATTACGGAAAGATGTAAGCTCCGACGATACAAGAGAAATCTTCCAAACAACAATTGCCATCATTTAGAAGGTAGATCTAAAAATTGTCGTCTCAAAACCCACCATGACCGTATACACCCATTGAACCAAAATCTCATAAGAAAAAGCGGACCACATAGAAACTAACTTTCCGGAGGCTGGCCTGCAAGAGAAAATGTAGACTGAGGTCCAACTGCCGAACATACACTAGAACACATCAAAACTATCATTGGAAGCAAAACCAAAGCCACTAATTTATTATGGGAAGAGAGGTAGGAAAGAGGACCACACTGCTTATAATACTATATGGAGGGCCAAGAACAAAGCACCACCAACGAGACGTTAGAGTTGCCTCCACACAACTTGTTACCACTCACACTGTCACTGCATATGCGCCGCCACCTCTGAATCGCGTGCCACCAGAAAACACCAGGAAAGAAGCCGAAGCCTCACGTGTATTAGTAAATAATTGTTATGGTATATATTAACTCTTACCGTTACTGAAAAAAAAGCATGCAGAAAATATATTTAGTGAATTGATGGTACTAACTATCGATATGATTACTTGTGTTCCACCAAATTTAGTAAAAGTAATTCAAAGTCATGTTGAAACCAAACCATAAAGGAAGGCCTTCAAAAATGGTGTTGAAGCGTTCAACTTTCACTCCAAGGCCCAAATCTGCATGTGTATTTGTTTTGATATCCCCACACAAAGTTAACATCCTTTCACATGTGACTTTTGACCGGTCACAATATACGGTGAAGTTTTGATAAATTTATGACACGGTACATTCATTGTATATGAAATAGAGTACATGCCTAATTGTAAAGATGCACAAAAGCCAAGTGTATATTATTATACTCCCTCCGTTTCATTTTAAATGTCGTTTCAGAATTGTGCACACAGATTCAGAAATCATTTAGTTTTGCATATTTTCTATATAAAAACATCATTACCCATACACCTACTCATATTTTAACCAATGAAAAATAAACTGGAGAATAAAGTTAATAAATTCTGTATTGAAATGATAAAACGACCCTTATTTTGCAGCAAAATTTTTTCTCTACAATGACACTTAGACCTCGATTGGTACAGCTGATGAAGAAGCAGTAGCAGTATGTTGTAAAAGCAATAAGCTGCAGAAGCTGTATGCTCTTATTAAAATTTTTAATAAAGTGATTGGTAGAGCAGTAGCAGTATACAATTTTAATATTATTATAAAAGTTAATATATAAAATATTTATTTAAAATAATATATATTAAATTATAATATATATTAATAATATATTTTTTATTGAAAACAATGAATCTTATTTAATTATAAAATTAAATTAAATTTTAAATGTAAAATATTGTTATTTTTTTAAAAAATGTAAATATTATTTAAAATGTAAATTTATTTTTGGATATAAAAATAAGTTTTATATTATTAAATAAAATAAAATAATTATATATAATTTATATTTAATTATCATTATTTATCTATTGGTAGAGCAGTAAATGATTCATATATAATATTATAAAAAATAATATATGATATAATATATTTTTTATAAATAATATAGATATGTTTAATTTATATTTTATAATATATAAATATATATTAATTTATTTTTTATTAAAAATAATGAATGATATGTGTAATTATATAAATTATATTGTATTTCAATTGTGAAATATTGTTCTTTTTAAAAAGTTAAAATAATTAATCACAACTTTAATTTTAAAATAGAAATTTATTTTTTGATTATGAACATAATTTTTATATTATTAAATAAAATAAACTAATTATATGTAATTATTTTTAAATTTTTATATATTCTAATTGCAAATACTCTTTCAAAAGCTCCATATGAGAGCATTGATTAAAAAGCATTTGGAGAGCATTAACATCTTGTAAATGCTTATGTGATAAATATTGATTGGATAATCACGAACATTATGCTTATTGCTAATGATCTACGAATCAAACTCTTAATATAAAACCGGAGGGAGCATTACGTAATAATAGCAGACTTGCAGTAAAAAGTATTGAACAATGTTGGTGAAAAAATTGTCCAATGTTTATATGCATGGATGGTTTCACGAGGCCCATTTCATGATTGTTTCACAAAATCTAACGGTCACACATAGAAGAAAATGTGCTAGCCGATCAACGTTTTATCTGTGTTAAACAAGTTGTCCAACGTTTTAACGATGAGTTTTTCGATTTTAATATTAAACATATAAGTCAGCCAGTGTTATTTTTTAAATTTTAGAAAGACTAAAAATGTTGATCAGCAACAACAAAAACAAATTTCTTTCATGACAGAAAGACAGAGTTCAGAATATAGTCTTAAACTTCAAAACGTATTAACACCTATGGTTTCTTAGCTCATTTTTAATTACTTCGCCAAATCTTTTCTATTCACATAATATTTTGGTGAACGAATAGTAACAGTTAACCTTAAATAAGTTTTAAGCCAAAAGAACACTGCCCGTAATTGCCTACATACTAATCTAAAACGCTCGTCAGCATCAACATCACATTGTTTCATTATTTCTAATATCACAACAATATATTCTAAGACCGGCTAAAATGGATAGTTGTTGATATCATGGTTCTTAAATCTGATCTGTTAAAAGTATTTATAAAAACAATTTAGGTCGTGACCTACTGGTGGATATAATTTGTTTATGATCAAGATTATTATTATTTTATATTATTTATGGTTTGTGTTTTAGGTTTACATTGACAAAAGATGTATATGAGATATACTATTTTATTAATTTAAAATTAACCAAATAACTAATTTTTACTATTGGCATAATCTCTCTCTCTCTCTCTCTCTCTCTCTCTCTCTCTCTCTCTCTCTCTCTCTCTCTCTCTCTCTCTCTCTCTCTCTCTCTCTCTCTCTCTCTCTCTCTCTCTCTCTCTCTCTCTCTCTCTCTCTCTCTCTCTCTCTCTCTCTCTCTCTCTCTCTCTCTCTCTCTCTCTCTCTCTCTCTCTCTCTCTCTCTCTCTCTCTCTACGTGCGTGTTAGTAACCGAAAAATACATAAATATATTAGTTAAAGAGTATATCAAAATGTTTAGCTTATTTAAAATTTAAGGTGATATTAATTTTTATTGTGTATGTTTTGTTATTCTTTTTATAGATTATGATTATCTTAATATTAAAATGTTAATGAATACATTATAGTTTTACATATTTTTTTTTTGTTTATTCCACTGTAATTATGATAATTTTGATAATAAGTAAAATAATTGTTAATACAAAAATCTTAGATTATCTTTTTCCTTATGAATAATTTTAAAATTTATGTATACGATATTATATTATTAATTATGTGCTAAAATATTATTTTATATTGATGTCAAATGTTTTGTTAGACCTAAAATAAAATATTGATAAAAAATTCTGGATTATTAAATAATTTACCAATAATTTTGGTTTAAAACAATAAGATGATGAAAATGTGGAATACTTAATAAACTTTTTAAAATTATAGTGTTAAATTTTTAGAAAACTTTTTTAGATGAAATGCCATCACGAAAAATAAAAGATTCAGCTTTATTAATTGTGAAACATTATTTTATATATATATATATATATATATATATATGAAACTATTGTTTTTCATACCGTATTAGTTCTAGTTGTTTTTATCCGAAATAGGAGGTGCGGTTGGACGAATTTTTTTCCAATTGTGTTAACGTTGTGATTGTTTTTTTTTATTAGGTTAGCAGGTGTCAGTTGTCGAGAAGAGAGTATATATGTTATGGGAAGTGAGTGTTCTAAATAAGGCATAAGTTAATGTTTGGACAAAACTACAACACTTCAATTTCATGTAAGAACATGTTTAGTATTCCACACTCAGCTCATTCGTCCACCATCCTCGTTTTATTGTGATATATGAAGACTGAAACTTAGAAGTATAATAAGAAAAATGCATTCTACGTATATTTCAAAACTCAGCCCATTTTGGAGACACAGAAGTAGCTAAGTTAAATAGAATTCACAGTCCAAAAGTCGTTATGGAAAAGATGTAATTGAAATATACTCACAAATCATAATCATGCATACTTATAATTGTCTGCACTAACCGTTGTATCCTTGAGATCAGGACTAACAACATTTTAGAAAACCACAATAATGAAAAATCAACACCAAGATGTTGGAAATTATTATAAGTTAAAAATAAATAGATCTTTTTAAAAAAGGTTCACTAAAAATAAAAGTTATCTCCTTTCTTCTAACGTCTTCCTCCTTTCTATTCTTCTCTGTTTAGTCTGTTTCTCATCTCATTTCTTGTGTTTCTTATCACTTTTCTATCACAATCCGTTAAGCAGAAACCATGGTCTACTTAACAGATATCTTTTCATCACCTTTTTGTGTTGTTTATTAAGAGAAATGAACTGATGATTTTGTTGGAAGAAAACTATTCATATTTGTAATGTAGGATTAACACAAAGGAATGAATGAAGGAATTCATTGAATGTGAGATCGTGTGAGAAGTAGAGAATAGGTATTAATGCAAATGTTAATGAAGATGCATGAACCAAGTTAATTTCCGTCACTGCGCCAGATTAAAGAAGTCTATTCGGCTTCCAACTGACATTGATCGGAATCGTTCGTCAGCGGTGAAACCGTTGGATTTCTATTGACAGTTGATTGAACAGGAATTGTTATACGGCGGTCACTTTTCCTAGGTTTTGTATACAACTTTTTGGAAAAGATGTATTTGGGCCGTAGTAAACACATAAAACCCATTAAACTCAAGAATTAATCAAACATTTAGTTTTGATTGACCGTGACACGTGTCGCCACCACAGACTCCGACTTAGTGACATGGAATCTGATATGGATGGCCTAGGAGTGAAGGAAATCCTTCTTGTATATATATATATATATTGTTTGTAGACTATACCATACATTTAATGCTAATTTCTTTTGAAGAAAAAAAGATTGGCTATGAGATTATTAGGGCTGGCACATTAACGACTGATGAAGAAGAGATGCATACGGATACCGTTCTATTTGTTTTTTTGTTGCTGAGGAATAAACAAAATCATGTGCAGGGAAAGAACTGTAACGCCCCCACCGCCCACGTCTAATGGGCCACCCACACCTGCTCACTCGGTCCATGGGTCCCAACTGTTCCAACGGTCGGTCCGTAAATTTTCCAAGGTCCGAAATCATTGTTTATTGACCCTGAAATCACCACATGACCTTTCCCCGTGCTTTGACCTCACTAACACGGTATCTCGAATCACTTCCAGATAGATCACCAGTTCTTTCACTACTCCAGCTTAAGCACGCTTAACTCTGGAGTTCTAAACGGATGTGTGACGGAAAAGGTAAGTCAACTTTGATGATATAGGTAGCCAAATCAATTCTCTTAAGCCTTTCTACATATCACAATTCGGAATGTTACAATTCCCCCCCTCTCAAAGAATGCAACGTCCTCGTTGCGCCCCACGACAGATCTCAAGATGCCTCTCGGGTAAGAAACGAGATGGCTAACCAGCTGTGATACCACTTGTAACACCTCGAACGCCCACAACTAATGGGCCACCCACGTCCACTCACTCGGCCTTTGGGCCCCATCCCGTTCCAACGGTCGATCCATAAAATTTTCAAGGTTCGAAATCATTGTTTAATGACCCTACAATCACCACATGACATTTCCCCGTGCTTTGACCTAACTTACACAGTATCGGGAATCACTTTCCGATAGGTCACCCATCCTTCACTACTCCAGCCTAAGCACGTTTAACTCTCGAATATTAAACGGATGTGTGACAAAAAAGGTAAATCAACTTAGATGATATAGATAATCAAATCAATTCTCTTAAGCCTTTCCACATATCATAACTCGGAATGTTACAAGAACGCTCCCTCTAATACCTCAATATGGCTAAGAGTCCCAAACACACATCCTATGCATAAATTCACACATACAACTGTGTTTCATGACCTACCCGCGATTCAATAAAGCCCACTTATGAGAAACAAAGATTCAATACAATACTCAAAAGAGGAACAGTTCTCTTAATATGACTAGTTACATTTTTGCGAGTACACAAGTCAGCGTCATCAACTTCAAATCAAACTAGCCGTCTTTTTATTGCGAGGAGAGAGTCATCTTGAAAATATACTACATTGTAAACTGTATATTCGTCTTCTTCTGGTCTACTTTAGACCTTATTACGATGGAATCAAGTTTAAACACAAAAACATGCATGGCTGAAGCCATCAATCGTATTCATATAATCAAACTTTTTTGCATAAGATAAAGTTGGGTATGTGCACACATGGGCGAATGTGTATGTTTTGTATGTTATGGCATTGTAGAAAAGACAAGATGTTGATCTTTTTTTTTTGTAAAAGGACCACCTTCAAAATGTTATTGTTTATGGGGTTTATTTAATTAAACATATACATATATATATATATATATACATATATATATATATATATACATTCATGAAATATATGTGCGTGTCCCCACAAGTTATGTGACATTCTTTTCAATTCTCTGTTCGTTCCCCTTCTTCGCCGCTGCTCAAATTAATTTCCCCTTTCATTGTCATAGTTAGCTAAGCTTCAATCTAATCAGATTTTTAAAAAGACTAATAGTTGGTATTAATGACTAAGCGTGGAATTGTAGTTTTTTTTTGTGGAATAGCTTAAATTTATAGGCAAATCACTGCAATCAATGTTAAAAATGTGTATCTGCTGCATGATGAAAAACTATGTACAGTATAGTTTGGTAATGCGTAAAACTTGTGTTATAGAATTTTAAAGGATATAAACGAAAATTTTGAACCAAATAATAATTTGATTGTAATGAATTTATTATAAAATCCACACCTATTTTCTAAAGTAGAAATAGGATTATCTCCAATGTGTTTTCTAGAACAGAAAATATTTGTATTTTTTATTCATAGATAAATGTATTTTTCTTTAAATATAGAGATATATGTAAAAAAAACATTTTCTATAAATACAGCAATATAGTATTTTTATTTATAGAGTAATATATTGGAAAAATCACTTTAATTTGAGAGCTTTTCTGTAATAGATAAAAGAATACTTCCTCTATTTTGTAAAAAGGTGTTTTTTGATATATTTTACATGGATTAAAAGTTTTGTAAAATATACTAATAAGGGTATTTATAATTAGTTAAATGAAAATAACTTTAAAAAAAATTAAATATATAAAGTTACATTTGAAATGTACTTACAATACCACTCTTGTAAAAACAAAACATAATGATAAAATGACACGCTTTATAAAACAGATTGAATCTATAATTGAATTGGAAATGGTTTTATAGTTTAGATAACCATACTTTGAAAGCTAGTCTTTTTGTTTTCTTCAATCATTAACACATAAAACTGTATTTACACGTTCATAAATATAATTTACCATCAGTTATATTCTGTTTTGAAATAAATGCCGTGGTAAATTTTCTAATTTTTTATGAAAATGTTACTGTTTTGTATTTTAAATGCATTATCATTTAAATTTTTAATCAGAGGTAGAACTTACATAAGGGCCTACTGAATCAAAGACACGAGAGAATTCAAGATTTGAGTAAATCTTAAAAAGATTTGTTACAATTTTCATGGGTTTTTGAAGAAAATTCAGAGTTTTGAATTTTTTTAAAAAATATTTATTTAAAATAATATTTTTACTTTTAAATTACTATAATTTGATATTTTAGCATTTTGTGAAATAAATAAATATATAAAAGAAATTTAAAAATCGATTTATAAAATTTTCTTTCTTTCTTTCAAACAGTTTATTTTTATTTTTAAAAATTTGAAGTAAATTTTTTATTTCTTAAAAGAGTTTCAAATACCATCATAAGAGTTAGTATTTCGAACATTGTTTTTTTCACATTAAAATATCATTCAAACCCCACTATATCCTTTCTTGGATGATCCACATCTCAGGGTCAGGCGTTGATGAGCACATTGAACTATCCATGTGGCTGAGAGTCCTCACAGCCCAGGCACAACGACGCAATTATCAGGAACGCGCTCTACCACTGAACTAATAGCCCGTCGTGCGGGCTTCCTGCTGGGGGCCCGCTATGCCAAACCAAAAGCGAGAGAAACCCCATAGATTTTATCGACATAATCTCCGTTTTCTAGTAAGCTAGAATTTGGAAGAACTTATACAAATGACTACTCGAATAATCTTGGATTTCATATAGAATTTGTAAATGTTAAATACAATAAAAAGGATTTGAAGAAAGAAACTGAAATCAAATAAGATCTTTATAAAAAAATAACAATATTTACATTTTACATATAAGAAATAGATTGTTAAAATGAGCTCTATAACGATATGAAAATAAAATTACAGTATCACCTTTGAACTTCAAAATTAAACGAAAGATTTGAATCAAGGGACGTCTCTAGTAGTATTAATGCGGTTGCCACAAGTAGTTGTGTATGTCGTCATTGACTCTGGAATTATAATACTAACAATTAGAAACTTTCGCAACTATTAAATATAATGGCAATAGTGAGAATGGTTAGCATCATATACAGTATCTAGATTAGATGATAAAATCACGAAACAAAATAAGAAAGTTGTCAAAAGACAATCGAGTCCGCAACCAAAAGGGCTATTTACTTCTTTTCAAATTTTGAATCTAAGATGAACAAAAGAACGTTCCCCTCGTTATGCGTGTAACATTGCTTCAGAAAAACAAAGCATAGTTTCAATTTCATTTGGTTACATGATTCTTCCAACGGTCGAAATAAAGGTAAAGCATTTTAACGAATTATTTTACTTTTAAAAACATTAGTTTTAATTAATCGCATCTTCTTAATCCAAAGGCCCAAACTTTGAATCATCAATCATCATCACTATCAATCACACACACACACCCTCTCTCTCTAGAACTGCACGGACAACGACATGCTTTTAATTTCCATGCAAACCCCTCCTTTCTTCTCAAGACAATTTTGAAACTCACTTCTTCTTTCATCATCAATCATCAATGGCGGCCGGTAAGGTCCGTGTGACCATGGGGTTTCACAAATCTTCTTCAACCAAACCAAAAGACATGGCTACTCCGCTCCCCCTTCCTCTTCCTCCTCCCCCTCC
The DNA here is from genome assembly GCA_016771965.1 of Brassica carinata. Classification (NCBI taxonomy): domain Eukaryota; kingdom Viridiplantae; phylum Streptophyta; class Magnoliopsida; order Brassicales; family Brassicaceae; genus Brassica; species Brassica carinata. The sequence goes on from CM028690.1 coordinate 36,811,770, forward strand.
TCAGCTTCTTAAACCGTCTTCCGGTTCTGCCGGTAAACCCGGTTCTAATCAGAAACCCGGTTTCGCTCGCTACTTCCCACGCGCTTCCGCTCAAGTACACAATGCTTCTTCTCGCTCAGACCAAAACGGCGTCATCTCGGAGCTTCGTCGTCAGGTGGAGGAGTTTCGCGAGAGAGAAGCTAAGTTAAAGACAGAGGTTCTCGAGCTGAAGCTACTCAAAGAATCCGTCTCCGTCATCCCGTCCCTCGAGTCGCGGATCGCGGAGAAGAACGGCGAGATCGAGCGTTCGAGGAAAGAGACGGCGAGGTTAACGGAGGAGAACGAGAGGTTACGGCGTGAAGTCGAAAGAAGCGAGGAGCTGCGGAGAGAGAGCGAGAGGAGAGAGAAGGAGATGGAGGCGGAGCTTCGGAAACTTGTTTCGTCGAGTGACGACCACGCGCTTTCAGTTTCTCAGAGGTTTCAGGGTTTAACGGATGCGTCGACGAGATCCAGTCTGATCCGGAGCTTAAAACGGGTCGAGTCCATGAGGAACTTACCCGACCCGGTTACGAACCAAGACAACAACAGCAAAACCGATTCTTCCGGTGACGTTTACCGGAAAGAAGAGGTCGAGAGTCATTCTATAACTAACTCGGATGAACTCACCGTTAGATCTAGGGTTCCTAGAGTCCCAAAACCACCGCCTAAACGGTCTCCTTCATCCAACGGCTCACACGATTCCACGGAGAATATACCAGATCCGCCGCCGCAGAGAACGAGTCCACCACCTCCTCCGCCTCCACCTCCCCCACCACATTTTCAACCACCACCCCTTCCTCCGTCCGTTTCCAAAGCCCCACCTCCGCCTCCACCACCTCCACCGCCGAAGAGTTTGAACATAGCGTCGGCGAAAGTAAGAAGAGTACCGGAAGTTGTCGAGTTCTACCACTCGTTGATGCGAAGAGACTCCACAAACTCGAGAAGAGATTCCACCGGCGGAGGAGGCAACGCCGCCGCAGAGGCAGTACTCGCTAGCTCTAACGCCAGAGACATGATCGGAGAAATCGAAAACCGATCGGTTTATCTACTAGCGGTAAGATTCTCTTTACCCGGTCAGCTCAATAACCGGTTTTTCATTAACTTTAAACCGAACATTGCAGATTAAAACCGACGTAGAAACACAAGGAGACTTCATAAGATTCCTGATCAAGGAAGTCGAAAACGCAGCGTTTTCAGAAATAGAAGACGTGGTGCCTTTCGTGAAATGGCTCGACGACGAACTCTCTTACCTGGTCGACGAGAGAGCAGTGTTGAAGCACTTCGAGTGGCCGGAGCAAAAAGCAGACGCGTTGCGTGAAGCAGCGTTTTGTTATTTCGATCTGAAGAAACTCATATCGGAAGCTTCTCGTTTCCGGGAAGAACCACGTCAACCTTCTTGCTCTGCTCTCAAGAAAATGCAAGCTTTGTTCGAAAAGTAAGATAAAAAAAAAAATTCGATTCGTGTTCAAAATTCAAGAGAAGTAATCAGATATCTTTGTGGGGTTTGAAGGTTGGAGCATGGTGTTTATAGTCTGTCGAGGATGAAGGAATCAGCTGCGACAAAGTTCAAGACTTTCCAGATTCCGGTTGATTGGATGCTCGAAACCGGCATTACTAGTCAGGTCAGCAACATTAATCTTGGTTTAGCTTAATGGTCTGGTTACACAAATCCATAGTATTGTAGGCATGCTGTTTCGGTTTATTTGGTTACTTTGGTTTTTGGTTAGTTCTCTTCTTCCACATTCTTGCCGAATTGAACAAAAAAAATCCAGTTCGGTTCTTGGTTTTTTTTTTTAACAATTTTTTTTGGTTTTGTTATGGTTAGACTTCGGTTTAAATTTCTTGAAAACATGGACAATTTCGGTTAAATATTAGTTTCGGTTAATTTCCATTTTTCTGTTTAGAGACTTTTTTTTTTTTTGCAAAAACCGAATTACTAACTGAGAACCGAAATATTGGTTCGGTTAGTGGTTTTGGTCTGGTATAAATCCCAGGGCTAGTTCAGTGATTTGCCTGTGGTAGTCTGGTGATCATTTACTTGCGGGTTTTAGCTATTTATTGCACTTTGATTAGAGTAGTGATGAATGAAGAAGATATTACTACTATATAGAAGAAACAACAGGAACAACAATTCTCATGGTCCCCATTTAAAAGTCAATTGTTGCTGGCACTGGCACAGGACAATCTAAGATTGGTTTGATACTGTCTTCACTCTATTATTGTGTGTTTTACATAGTAAAACTCTAATGTACTATATGACAAAATACAGATGAATACAAATCTTGAAGAAAGTAAACTTGAATTTAGTGGTTACTTTAATATATTTGGTGTTTTCCTATGTGCACGCCTGTGAATTTCAATACTATTTTCTTCTTGTCTGCTTCCTTTGTTTTTCCTTGGGACTCATCAATTTTGATATACAAATAAATGCACACAAGAAAAACAATATGAATATCATCGTGACAGGAGTGAATATACAAAGCAAGAGCGAATGGAATCAGATTCTCTTTTGAGTCTTAATGTTACGTGTAGTTGTACAAATTGAATAGAAGCTTGCATAATGGTATATGGAAGTTTGTATTCAAGTATTAACTATGTAGCGTTACAAATGTGTGTGATTTTCAGATTAAATTGGCATCTGTGAAACTAGCGATGAAGTATATGAAGAGAGTTTCAGCAGAGCTTGAAGTCATTGGAGGAGGTGGCCCTGAAGAGGAAGAGCTTATCGTACAAGGTGTTAGATTCGCGTTCCGTGTTCATCAGGTAAAGGCAAAAGACCTTGATCATCTTCTGTTACAAAATTACAACATTTGTTTGTCCAAACTCTTTACAAATCTGTTTTTTTTTTCTTTGTACAGTTCGCAGGAGGATTTGATGCAGAGACAATGAGGGCGTTTCAAGAGCTAAGAGATAAAGCGAGATCATGTCATATTCAATGTCAAAGCCATACTCATCAACATAAGCTTGTTTTTCGATCTACACCTTGCTGAAGCAATCTTAGCTTCGTATGACATGATCTAAGAAAGAATGTTTATCTATAAAATTCGTTTTTGTTTTGTTCTAAGACAGATAAATCATGTGAATATACGAGACTCTAAAAAACAAAGTATCATCGTTCAATCCAAAACCCATCGTATCAATATGTACTGATGATATAAAAAAGGCTTCACAAACATGTTTAGAGACTAAAATAAAGCAACTCCAATGTCCTAAAACCCTCGAACGTAAACCTCCCAGTTACACCACCACCCAAGCATCACTATCTGATCCTCCGGATTCAGACTCTTCAGTTGCATCTTTTGAGAGTTGCATCTGAAAAAACAAGATAAGCATTCTTAGAAAAGAAGATATTATAATCAAAGACATATATGCCGTAAGTTATGAGAAACTAGACTACAGACCATCTGAAATGCTCCTGCTATCTCTGTTTTAGAATTGGGCGAAACTTCAACATTGTCCACAACCACGTATTCTTCATCACTCAGCGAACCTGATGATACACCTGTTCAGATATCATCAAACACATTACAAATCCATAAATAAATTGATGAAGTAGGAGATATAAAGAACAAACTAATTAGCTATACCAGTTCCAGATAACATTGCATTGCCTTTCTCCAGAGAGGAGGTTTCATCATCACTCTCAGACTTTAATCCATCTGTAAGAAAGTTATATTACTAGTAAATAAGAGCGTATGAACATGTTCTAAGGTCATAATAATAAGAGTTGGTTTAGTAAATAGTACCCTTGATAGCTAAATATCCAATGTAATCATTATAGAGTGCATAGCTGTCGTAAACAGGTAGTTTCCTACGAGGTCGGATCAAATACGGTAAAGGAACTCCTGCATATACCAATCAAGACAATGAGACATGTAATCTTGATCAAAAACTCTGAACATGAAACAGGAAGAACCAAAAAATAGAAAAACACAACTATTGAATTAATTGTAGAAACCGCGACAAGTGAGCTTACTATTGACTTTCATCTTCCGAGATTCCATGGAGTCGAATAAAGACGTAGAAACTGGTCCGAATGTTGCCATGTACCTGAGGAGGAATCAAGAACGGCAAGTTGTTAGGTTCTTTACAAGCTATTGCAATAACGTTGAATCGTGTATGATCCCTTAATCTAAGAAACCCTTAAGTTTGGAAAGTTTTAAGCTTAATCCAACTAACAAGAGGTTGTGGAAGAGAACCCTAAAACGCTCAGAGGAAGAGTTGTAATCTTTGTAATACCCAATCGCAGAAAACCAAAAACTTAAAGATCGTACGGAACAGAATTTTATTGGAAACTTTCTCCGCAAGCAAAAAATGAAACCCTAGCTTCTGTAATTATACCTCGAACGAATCACAGCTTTAAGACATTATGGGTATGAATGGTGATCAGGGAATGACGGGGAATAATACAATCCTCAACATTCCTAAAAAAATTCACCATTCACAAGGAATAAATTTTCCTTCTCATTCCCTCTCATTCCTTTTTTTTAAGAGAAAATAAAAAACAAAAATATTCCTTGTCAAATTTGAGAAGGAACAACCGTTCCTATTCATTCCTTTTGTTACCAGAATGGTCACCAGTCGGATCCCTAGAGTTTCCAAAGAATACAGCGACGACAGAGAATATATAACCGAAAAGATAAAATCCCCCAAATAATCATATGATTACCAGAGATTAGGGAACTCAGTCATAGATTAGCAGAACCTACCAAAACTACTGATTAGCGTTGATGTGAAATCTTTATAACAATATTTTTAATATTTATATTGTTACCATTAGTAGACATAATAATGAGATTATATATCAATAGATCCCTTAAATAGCACAAAGAATTACGAAAATATAATTAAGAAAGAGAAAAATCTTTTAAAATCATTAATTAAAAAATAAAATGATTGATTAAAATCTAAAGTTTATACTTTAATCATAATCTTTAAATACTAAGTTTTAAATTCTACTTACCAAACACACTTATAATTCTTTCTATAAAATTAATTTAATAATATTTAGAATAAAAAAGTATTTTACTACTAGTCCAAAAATAATTTTATTAATTCAATCAGTTGTGTATATCGTATCAACTTATGAGTTCAGTGTTGTTACGTTGGTGATGAAGAATCAGTAATATTGGAAGCTTGAACCGCGTTGAGATTGACAATTAAGTTATATGGCGTTTTGGGTTAAACGGCCGGTTTAATATTATTCATGGTTCACAGTTAGGTTAAAACCGGTTATCAGTTGTAACTACCCTTGCTTAATATAAAAACAAGGCTCGTGAGTTGTATTAAGATATCAGAGAAAGATAGATTGTATTAGGGTTACAAACTTTAGGTCACGGCCATTGTGATCTTGGAAGAATTTAGTAATTTGCCTTGCCAGGCCCAGAGACGTAGCCACATCGGTGAACTCTGGGTAATCAATAATCTCTGTGTGCTCCTGTTCTTATTTTCGTTTACTCTTTGGTTCCTTACGTATTCATGTTTCCTTAGCGTTTTTCCATGAGAACTTCATGTCGTGAATTGTGCAATGCCTGTCTTGGGGTTGAACAGTTTTTGTGGTTCATATCGAACATAAAAACGAACTTGAATCCTAACAAGTGGTATCAGAGCTCAAGGTTATTGAATCAAGGTTGCTGAGTTTGGACTGTTGAATCAATGGAGAAAGCACAAATCAAGGTAGAAAGGTTCGATGGCAAAGAAGGTTTCTCCTTGTGGAAGAAGCGTATGCTTGCTCATCTTTCAGTCTTAGGGTTGAAAGGATGTGTTGTTGGAGCAGACACCAATTCCGAAGTCTGTGATTAAGAAAGACAAGGATGAAGATGTGTTCAAAGAAAGGCTACAGAAGGAAGAGTCGGAGAGGTTGCAGAGATCTTAGAAAGCGATGAATCTCATCATCCTTAACGTTGGCGATCACGTACTGCGGAAGATCGACGCGTGTACTAACGCTGCATCGACTTGGTCAATGTTGGAAAGGTTGTATCTCTCTAAGTCTTTACCAAACAGGATACACTTGCAGCATAAGTTCTATACGTTTAAGATGAAGGAGTCTCAAACGATAGATGAGAACATTGATGATTTCTTGAAGATAGTTTCAAATAATGTGCAGGTATCTGAGGAAGTTCAGGCAATTCTCCTGATGGAATCACTTCCAAGTCAGTACAGTTACTTGAAGGAAACACTCAAATATGGAAGGGAAACATTACCCCTTACAGAAGTCACGAGTGCTGCTAGGTCGAAGGAGCTAGAAATCAAGGAGTAAAAAGACCATAACCCTGGTTCGCTGCAGCGTAACGGTGAAGGTTACTTTGCTCGTGGCAGACCTGATAAGAGAGAGAAGCTGAGTAGCAGTGGTAGGAAGGACAAAGAAAGATCGAGATCTGGCTCAGATTCTAGACTCAAGTGTTGGTTCTGTAATAAAGAGGGGCATATGAGAAAGGATTGCTATGCTTGTAAGAAGAAGTATGGTGATGATGAACCTGGAGAAGCTTCTGTTGTAGTGGATCAAATGGATGATGCCTCATATGTATTTGACAATAGGCATGGGGATGAATGGATTCTCGATTCTGGTTGCTCCTATCACATGACATCGAGAAAAGATTGGTTTGATCAGTTTCAGGAACTTAATACAGAACAAGTGTTTTGGGAGATAACAACGCTGTAGCAGTTGAGGGAATAGGAACGATAAATGTGAAAGCCGATGGAGGAACTGTTAAGGTTCTCACAAATGTGAGGTATATTCTGAAGCTCAAGAGGAACTTGATCTCCACTGGTACTCTGGATATGCTTGGTTTTAAACATTCATGGTGGAGAAGGGAAAACCAGATTCTATAAGAATGGAAAGCTGGCGCTTCAAGGTACGCTGACTGGCTCACTCTACTTGTTCGACGGGAAGACTATTGCTGGACAAGTGAATAGCAGTGTGCAGAAGAAATTTCTGTCGCTGTCTACGGATAAAATCAGTCTTTGGCACAAACGACTTGGTCATCTCAGTATCAAGAATTTAAAATATTTGCTAAAAGAGGAATCCTGGATATTGAAAGGATTGGGTTCCTGGCCTTTTGTGAAAGCTGCGTCATGGGAAAGCATAAGAGGTTTAGTTTCATGCAGGAAGGCATGACTCAGGTTGAACCTCTGAAGTATGTTCATGAAGACTTGTGGGGTTCCCCAAGTGTAACTCCAAGCTTGTCTTAGAAGCAGTGTTTTCTGTCAATCATTGAGGATCTTACCAGAAACGTATGGGTATTCTTCTTGGTGAATAAGAGTGAAGCTTTCAGCAAGTTCAGAGAGTGGAAGAAGCTTGTTGAAAATCAAATCAACAAGAAGGTTGGCTGTCTTAGAACCGATAATGGTTTGGAGTTTTGTAACTCAGAGTTCAATGGTTTCTGTAGAAGTGAAGGCATCGAAAGACACAGAACGTGTGCATACACGCCACAGAAGAATGGCGTTATTGAGCGGATGAACAGAACGATCATGTAGAAAGTAAGGTGTTTACTTGATGAATCTGGTCTAGGAGAAGAGTTCAGGGAAGAAGCTGTGTCTACAGCTGTCTACTTGATCAACCGAAGTCATGCATCTGCGATTGATAATGAAATACCAGAAGAGTTATGGATTGAAAAAAAACTAGTTATGATCACCTAAGGAGGTTTGGATCAGTGGCATACATACACACAGATCAAGGCAAGTTAAAGCCAAGGGCGATCAAGGGTATATTCACTGGATATGCGGCTGGTACAAAAGGGTACAGAGTTTGGTTGCTGGATGAAGAAAGGTTTGCTATCAGTAGGAACGTGGTGTTTATTGAGGATGTTGTGTTTAAGGATCTGGAAAAGAAAGAAACGGCTGCAAAAGATGTTTCAGGAGATCCGGTACTTGTTCAACATGAATCCGTAATTCAAACAGGTTCTGGTACGGATGAAGTTTCAGGTGGAGTTAATCCTCAAACTCAAGAAGGTTCGGGGGATTCAAAATCAGAATCAGAACAAGAAGAATTTTAGAGGAGTTATAGACTGCCCAGAGATAGACCTTGCAGGCAGATTGTTCCACCATCAAGATTTGATGATTTTGAAGTTATTGCAACGTTTGCGCTAGTAGCGGCTGAAGATGTGATTGCAATTGAGCCTTCAAGTTATCAGGAAGCTATGAATAGCAGTGAATCTGGTCTATGGGAGAATAGATGGATTCTTTGGAAAAGAATTAGACTTGGGATCTTGTTAAGCGACCTAAGAAGAAGAAGGTCATCGGGTGCAAATGGGTGTACAAGAAGAAACCTGGGTTAACATAAACAGATGATCCAAGACACAAGTCTAGACTCGTGGCTAAAGGATACTCACAGAAGGAAGGTGTTGATTATCACGACATCTTTGCACCTGTGGTAAAGCATGTGTCCATAAGGCTGCTACTGTTGATTGTGGTCAACCACGATCTTTAGCTTGAACAGCTCGATGTCAAAACCGCATTTCTTCATGGGGATATTGAGGAAGAAATTTATATAGAACAGCCTGAGGAATTTCATGTGAAAGACAAGGAAGAATATGTGTGTCTTCTTAAGAAATCCTTGTATGGTCTCAAACAGGCTCCAAGACAATGGAACATATGCTTTGACAGTTTCATGAAAGAACTTTGGTTCAGGAGGTATGAATTCGATCACTGTGTGTATGTGAAAGAAGTGACTGGGGGAATATATGTCTACTTACTTCTCTATGTAGATGATATGTTGGTAGCTTCTAAAAGCATGGTGGAGATAAAGAAGGTGAAGAAACTATTGAGTGGAAGGTTTAAGATGAAGGATCTGGGCTGTGCAAGGCGGATTCTTGGCATGGACATTTCCAGGGATCGTGCATGTGGAGTTTTGATATTATCTCAGCAAGTTATGTTGAAAAGGTACTTCGAACGTTCAACACGAATAATACTAATGCGGTTACCACTCCTATTGGTTCTCACTTTAAGCTGAAAGCTGTTGAGGATGGAGAACAAGAGACAGAGATGGAGAATGTGCCTTATTCTAACGCCTTATGAAGCATTATGTATGTGATGATTGGAACAAGATGTGATTTTGCTTATGTTGTTGGGTTAGTGAGCAGGTACATGTCAAGACCGGGTCTGATGCATTGGGCTGCAGTTAAATGGGTGCTGAGATATATGAAAGAAACAAAGGATCACAAGTTAGTGTTCAGGAAGAATCAAAACTTCAAGATAGAAGGTTTTTGTGATGCTGACTTCTCAGCAGATTTAGACAAGAGGAGATCGATCAGTGGTTATGTTTTCTCAGCTGGAGGGAACGTCATTAGCTGGAGCTCATGTCTGCAACTGTTGGGATCAAAATCGGTCACGGCAAAATCAAACATCAGAAACTTCTCGAAAAATGTTTTCTTTTGAAAAAGAAAGGTAAAAAGAGCACAAGAGATCTAAGTCGAGTCTTAACTCGACCTCCGAGAGGAATCGGGAAATAAGAAATCTTGAGAATGACAATTCTAAGCTTCGGACAACGAGACGATTACGAAAGTTTGACTATCCGAACATACAAACAAACTCACCAAACAAACGAATCAGGCCAAGCAAGACAACCAACTTCTCAAAATAACGAGTTGGAGCACTTCCAACTCGCCAAGATGGCGAGTTGGACCCTGAAACAAGACCAACTCGCCATCTTGGCGAGTTGGACCATGAAACAAGGCCAACTCACCATCTTGGTGAGTTGGAGCACTTCCAACTCGCCATCTTGGCGAGTTGGGTCAAAAAAAAAAAATTTGAAAAATAAAGAAACCAACTCGCCATCTTGGCGAGTTGGATCAAGCAGTATGGCCAACTCGCCATCTTGGCGAGTTGGACCAAGCGTGATGGCCAACTCGCCATTTTGGAAAATTAGGTTGCCCAATCAGCCTTCGTCCTATCCTCATGGCTTTTTCTTTCGGAATCGGATTGAGCTCTTTCTTGTTCCATCTCGATCGGAGCAACCATCGGAACTTTACGATAAAAACCGTAAAAACTTGTTTCCGCTTATGGAATTCGAATGGATTGTGTAAAATGGCAACGGTTAACTCAACACCTTGAACTGCTTACGGTATACGATAAATTCGACGTCATTTCTTAAAACACGCTATTTCGATAAAATCGAAAAAATGCATAAGTCGGAAAACGGTCTGAATAGGTCCAGAACACGGCAAAAAGCCCACTCTCGATTTTGTGCAGGATCAAGCCCAATCGTTATGACGGTTTATCTTTTGTTTTGCAGGAGAAGATAAATGTCAAGTTCGGAGGATAAATGTGAAGTTTCCAAAGATAAATGGAAAGATCAGAGAAAAATGAAATATTTCCGCGAGGCAATAAACTCGACCAGGGGCTGAAAGGGAAAGAGAAAACTGCCTTAAGAGGAGTATATAAGGATGTCAAGGTCGAAGATGCAAAAGGATCCGAACTCACAGCAAAAAACTTACCCCTTAGAGCAATAGGCAATTTTCCGTTTTTAGAATCGAGCTGCGACTTAACTAGGTTTTCACAGTATTTGGTTGTTAGAACTAGGGAAATCGCCGATAGCTCTCGCGGCCAAGGCTCTTACCTTGTTGTAACGCTCTTTCGTGGATTCGGAATAAGACTTACTTTGCTCTCTTTTCAATTCTCTTATTTTTCGTCTAATATTTTTCGTGTCTTGATTGCTTCGCGTGTGGTTTAGCAGTTTTCCGGGACCTCTGAGAAATTAGGGTTTCCTAACTTTCCTAAATCGAAGGAAATCAACAGTGCGAATTTCGGTTCCCACAGCAACCCATGGTAGCTCTCTCTACAACAAAAGCAGAGTATATGGCGCTTGTGGAAGCAGTTAAGGAGGCGATTTGGTTGAGAGGTTTGTCTGAAGAGATGAGTTTTGAGCAGGATTCAGTGAAGATCTGGTGTGATTCGCAGAGTGCGATGTGTTTGGACAAGAACAACGTTCCTCACGAACGGATTAAGCACGTCAGCAGGAAACTCCACTTCACCAGAGACATCATTGAGAAAGGGGAAGTGACTGTTGAGAAGATACACACTTCGAAGAACCCTACAGACATATTAACCAAGGTCGTTCCTGTGAAGAAGTTTGAAGCGGCTCTGAGGGTTCTCGGAGTGGCCAAGCACTAAGGTGTTTGGCACTGCCTGGCAAGACACGAGTTGGCAACATGGTAGCTGCAGATAGAGCTGATTAATCATCAAGGTTGAGATTATTACGTTGGTGATGAAGAATCAGCAATATTGGAAGCTTGAACCTCGTCGAGATTGACAATTGAGTTATATGGCGTTTTGGGTTAAACGGCCGGTTTAATATTACTCATGGTTCACGGTTAGGTTAAACCGGTTATCAGTTGTAGCTATCCTTACTTAATATAAAAGCAAGGCTCGTGAGTTGTATGATATCAGAGAAAGATAGATTGTACTAGGGTTACAAACTTTAGGTCATGGCCGTTGTGATCTTGGAAGAGTTTAGTAATTTGCCTTGCCAGGCCCCAGAGACGTAGCCACATTGGTGAACTCTGGGTAATCAATAATCTGTGTGTGCTCCTGTTCTTATTTTCGTTTACTCTTTCGTTCTTTACGTATTCGTGTTTTCTGAACGTTTTTCCGTGAGAACTTCGTGTCGCGAATTGTGCAACACCTGTTTTAGGGTTGAACAATTTTTGTGGTTCATATCGAACATAAAAACGAACTTGAATCCTAACAAGTGTTTTGGTTGCCATTAATAATCCTTGTATTTTTGATAAACCTCCTGTTTTAGTTTGGTCTAGTAGAACCATATGAGCTATATCTACATCATAATTTTCAAAAAGGAAAAAAAATCCAAAATTAAAGAATATCCATACAGAAGAAACACAGAACAACGAAGCGCACGGCCCAATCCAATCGTTATCGTTTGTGAACTGGGCCAAGGTTAGTTAAACCGGGTTTATAAAGCCGAATCAAAGGACAAAAAACCGAACAAACTTGTGAGGAAGAAGAAAGTCAGTGTAGCTTCTCACCAGCCTTGGCAAAGGTGATTCGGTCTTTCTCTGATATCTAAATGCTTTGATTTGAGCTTTTCGATTGCTTGATACTTCGTTTTCTCGGGGTAATTTATTGAATTGTCGTCTAGGGTGGTTTTTGTGTGTGTTCTCGCTTACTCTTCTTCTTATGTTTTTATGCCAATCCTTGTTGGAAAAGCTGACAACTCTATCAGCCATTTATGAATTCTAGAATCAGAAAATATTTTGTGTGCTCTGTGATTATGCAACTTTGGACTTGTGGGTGGCTTCAAAATCCAAACTTTAACAACAAAATTGGATATTTTTAATCTCGTTGTTAACACTTTTGTGCATATAGACATGTGAAACTTGGAAATCTCTTTTTGTCGACCGGTATTTTGATCCCGGACTACAATTGGATAATCAAATTGAAATTTCATGTTATTCAGAGATTTATCTTTCTTTGATGTTAAATAGAAGAGAAGATGACTGAGTTTCAAATGGGGGTAGAGAACAAGGCTGTGACTGAATTGCAAGAGGAGGAGGTAGAGACCAATTCTTCTTCGCAAGAGTCTCTGCCTAAGCCTCAAGTCATGTACCGATGCAGGAAATGCAGAAGAATAGTCGCTATTGAGGAAAACATAGCCCCCCATGAACCAGGGAGAGGTGAAGAATGCTTTGCTTGGAAGAAGAGAAGCGGAAACGAGTGCAGTGCTCTTCCATCTTTGTCGAGCCTATGAAATGGATGCAAACTAGTGAGTGAATAATTAAAAACATGATATCAACAGGAATCTTTTCAATAAATGTTAACATACTGTTTGGATATTGCAGTTCATGATGGGTTTGTTGAAGAGAAGCTTCTTTGTTTGGGATGTAACGCTCGGTTAGGTTATTTCAACTGGGCTGGGATGCAATGCAGCTGTGGAGCGTGAGTTAATCCGGCTTTCCAGCTCCATAAAAGCCCGAGCCAAACCTGAATCCAGAAACTGTAATGAAAGGAAAACTCTCTTGAATAATGATTATAATAAGATATCAAATTAAGCCATACATTGAAATATGACATTCTGTTGTGTTTTCTTTTTAGTTAGAAACTAGGATAAGACCCGCACCTTGCGCGGGATGAATGTTTGATTTAAAACATATCATGTACTTTAACATTTTGTAGATATTTGGAATAAAATTAATAAATACCCATATTTTTAATATGTTGTGTAATATGTAAACACATGTAAAAATAATAAATCAAAGTAGTAAATCGTAGTTTCACAGATGTGTTTATTGTAATATGAATTATACTGTGTGAAGTGAAACTGTTATTAAATTAAAAAGAATATACTAAATAGAATTATGAAGGAATGCATCTAATTATTTACGTAGTATCAAACATTTACGAACCACATTTTTTGCTTATCGGGTGGCCTTTTTGAATGTATATTTTAGTGGACTTTATTTATTGGACCTCATTTTGGTGGACTGTACATGTTAAGAATATCTAAGATAAGTGAAACCCATTATTTTATATATGTCTAAAAAAACATTTTTCCTTCCTGGAACATCATTATGTTTGCATGAAAGGGAGGATTAGAGTTAGAAAAATCCAATTTATTCAATTCCATCGAAATTGGTTGTGATTCTGTAACAATCGTCTGTTAAATACAGCTTCTTCATCTTAAATTTTGTTTATTTTGTTTATCGAAGATCCGATCTCGTCAAATTTTATCTTTCTGAATGTCTTTTAAGAACTCAGCTCAATTCTACAATGTTGCAATATATGACTTTTCTGATTTGTGTTTTTATTTTGACAACAAAAAATGATGAATTATATCTAAAAGTATGGACATAAAACAGTTGAGAAAATAAAGTTTTATATCTTAAGTTAAAAACCCAAAACATATAAAATATGGCCCAGAGATTTTAGTTTAATGTCACCACCAGTTTCGATGAAACATTATTCTAACAACCAGTCGTAATATTTCCATATCATCAACTATGGAAACAATAGCCTTGATTATAAATTATATGGAAATTAAGAGCTATTTACTAAACCCATAAGGACTCAAAGTATGTTTTTCTAATTATTAGTTTTTTTGTCACAGAGTTCTAATTATTTGTTAGTCATCAATAATACGGTGATTAACATGTCTAAACTTCATATTCTATCACTGAAATGTGTACGAACACTTCCAAGGTATTTGTTATATTTTTTTACTATAGTAGTTATTCCATAAGACTAAATGTTGTAAAGATTGTGTTAATCAAATATTTTTTATGAATGTTAGTAGGTTCGCTACTGGAGATAGTTGAGTCATTTATTTATAATACTAAATTTGTTGAATATTTTTTTTATTTACTATATGACTTTTCTATTTTGATTTTTAATTATTATACAAAGGAATAAAATATTTCTAAAAATATGGACACAAAATAATTTAGAAGATAAAGATCAATGTCTTAAGTTAATTATCTAAAACACGTAAAAGAAATCCCATGCCAAAATATTTATAATAAAGTCCATTACTAACTAACAATTCCCTGAAAGAAATAATGGAAAGTGTAAACTGAAAAAAATAAAGGCTTTATTTTCTTTGTCGGTGTCTCTCAGTTAGCTCTTCTTCCTCGATGTTCATAGCCGGTAGTTTGTTTGGAAGATCCCTCATCCCTTAACGAAATCCAGACCAAAAAAACATATTTCGTGTTTATCAAAACATTTCAAAGTTCTAAGGGCCTATTCGATTCTCATGTTTGACTCAAAACATGAAAGTTTAGAAATTTTCATATAACACGATTAGGGTTTGTTTTGTAATAATCCTTTTAATTTATTTCTCTTGTTTCTGATCTCTCTTCTCTAATTGTAGATCGGCCATCACCTGAGAATCTTTCAATGGCTTCAATGGAAAATTAGGGCCCGACTGGTTTAAACGCAGTGGATGCGGTTGCGGGTGCGGGAGTTTGCAGATGCGGGTGGTTGCGGTTTCAAGCGTTATTAAGCATTTTGTATGACTGGCACAACGTTTGAAAATTGTTGCGTTTGCGGGATATTTGTGACTGGTTGATTATAAGATATTGCAGCGGTTTAATAATAAATTACCAATATTAACATATTATAACACTATAAAAATATTTAAAAAAAACTATTGTAATAAAATATAATATTTATCAGTATAATATGATTAATAAAAATATTATGCTTATTTATTTAATTTTTTAAATTAGTTGAAATTTATAATTTTAATAAAATTTGTTTTGAAGATTTATATTAAAACTTTAAAAGAATATTTTATTTCGTTTTATATAAGTGTATATCTTTATATATGTATGTATATTAATTTTTAAAAAGTCTAATGAATAGTTAGTTTAAAGTTTTTATAAAACAAATTATGATAAAGTTTGTGAATTTAAATTAATATATAAAATATTTTTATATTTTTATTTATAATATTTTTATTTTTAAATTTTGAATTTTAAAACTTGAAAAAAAATTGAAAATAATTTTATACTTATTTATCCAGCCGCAACCGCAAACGCTAGGTGGAACCAGCTTTTGATTTTCAGAGGTTCGGAGCGGTTTGAAGCGATTTGTATCGGTTTGCATGATTGTTTCGAAACGCTGTCAACCGCCAGCAACCGCAAAAGCTGTGTTTGCGGGTGGTAGTGGGGAAACCAGTCGGACCCTTAGTCTTTGTAGATTTATTCAGGTATAGTATCAATCTCAACCTTTCAATTCATGATTACCAAGTTATTAAGACAAAAGACAGTTTGAACTTTGGGTTAGCCTTTTTAAATGTTGCAGCCTTTGACGTATGTTGTGAGTTTCAACCTGCTCGAATACTTATCCCAAAAGGTTGAGATTCCCTTCAAACCTGCTATACAAATCTTCTTCAGGAAACCGCAGTTAAAGGGATGAAAAATATGAAAACCGGAGTCAGCTTGTAAACGATTGTAATGTCATCTTTCTGTTTGTTTTCAGGAATCTACTGGTGTCCCTGCAAGTGTTGATCTTGCTTGCACCTGAGCAGCCAGGAATAATGTCAATGTAGATTCTAATAAGATTAATTCCCTGGTTAGTGAACTTCAAGCTATTTACTGAGATTGATTGATATTGCTTACAAAATTGGTAATCTGTTTTGTTCCATGTATGTAAACTACTGATCGCGCTGTCATGGAGAATCTTCAATATTCATGAATTGCACATTGGAAAAAACACTGAGTCATGTTACTTTCAATAGTCGTGAACAGAGGTTAGTATTCTATACTGTCTAAAATATAGAAGACAGTCTAACTCATAATGTTGGTTGCAACTTTCGGATTGAACTTTTGGTTTATAAACATACCAGAACCCCATTAGGATAAGACAATTTAGGATTGAGCGTATGGCCCGGATTTGAAATCCTCTAAAAACTGTTAAATTATTTCAATCAAGTCACAATTCAACATAATAATGAAGACAATAACTGAGTAAGGATAAGAAATAGAATTTTATAAAGAGCAGAGGCTTGAAACTACCATTACTTAAATTTAACTTGATCAATAAATGAAATGAAAGTTTAAAGAAACCACAAAACGAACTCAAATTCAGAAATTAAAAACCAAACGAAAAACTCATAGTAGTAATGCAAACATAAGCCTCTACTCCGTGGTCTCATAAAGCCCAGTCTCACCATTTCTCATTTCAAAGTTCCAGCAATCTTGTCTCCCTAGTTCAAAAATAGATAATAATAATAAGAAACTGAAAGAGATATGCAAGTAGTGATTAAATTAACAGAATACTCGCTGTCCAATTGAACTTACTCTAGCATCGACAAAAACCATTTCGATAGTCTCACCATATTTTTAGATTACTAATACAGTGAAACCTCTATAAATTAATAATGTTGGGACTACACCAAAACTAAAAATTTTATTAATTTATAGAGATTATTAATTTATCGAGATACTAACTGAACCAAAAACTCAATTTGGAACTATGAAATTATATTAATTTATAGAGATATTAATTTATAGATTATTAATTTAAAGATGTTATACTGTATATGATATAACAAATCTTATTGGAAAGAAAACAAATCTTATTGGATGTTGTCTTCAATATGCTTCTCTTGGTAGCCTATACAAACAAACAAGGATAAAGTATCAGTATACATATATAGCAGATTAACTACAAAAAAAATAGAAAAATGTTGTTTAGATGGCTATTACTTCATTTTGAAGGGCTGTATCCATGTAAGCAAAAAAAAAAAAATTCTCCAAAACTATCTCAATAATTTCTCTCACAGCACCCACCCGAATATTGCTTCCTCAAAAAATTATTTTTCACCTTAATTTTCCACATAGATTTGGAAGGGTTTTAATCAGAAAAAGGCCATTGTAAACTAAGATTTTAATCGTAGAGATATATGGTAGGGGTTGTGGTTGGACTAATGAATTAGCTCACATATATAGTAAAATAAACGTATAAAAGTTAATGAGAAAAAATCAGAAACTGAATGTGTATATGTTTGTATTAGATGTATGAAGATCTTAGGGAATATTTTCGGGGAATTATGGTGACTGTTTTCAAATAATTTCCTATAATCATGCTTGCGAGAGTAATATTACATTTATTATCCGAGTCAATTAATATTTCTCTTGATATAATGAATAAATTTCGGCCATTAGTCAAGATATTTAGTTAATTGGTGATAGTTTACATACGGTCACAATATTTAAGGTCATGTATTATGGAAACTTTATATTAGTTTAACTAATAATCAGTCTTTTTTTTTTAATTCACTTTTCTTGCTTTTGATGACTGAACGCCTCCTTCAATGGGATTTATATATTAACATTTGGTCTAAACTGGCTCCATACGTAATCTTAAAACAGTAAATAACAAATTGCTAAATTGTCAATCAATAATTAATACACGCCAAATACTTCCCATTGTTAGCGTAGATATCAGCTAATATGGGATTTTGGTGATAGCATTATTTGTAAGAATGATTGCCAAAATAGCCGCTCACCAAACTTTGCAAAATTAATATATACGTGATAATATATTAAATAGCTTTTGAATATAATCATATTCAAATCTTATAATTACACTAATTTAGTACTCAAATACGTCACAGTCATTAAATCAGCGACGTGCATTTATGTCTTGCATTAATATATACGTGATTGATCTGAAAATAGGTAAGTCGAGGATCAAAAATTGTCAAATTTATGACTATGCGATGAGATTATGATCTTATTCGATTTAGTCATGCAATTTAAACAATCAAAATTGGTGAAATCATACTGGCAAGAAAGATTATAGCTATGTGATTCATAACATTATTTTCGATAATCTTATACCAAAATAATATTTAACGCTTAACTATAATTTCACGATAAAATAATAATAGAAAATAATAGGGATGTCATAGACTATAATTCCTGAGTTAGAATAATAGATTAGTTGGGAAATTTTTATATTGTTCTCTAATTAAGGATATAGGTTAGACTTTAATTCCTAAATATATTTCTGCACGTTCTGTAGTATATCATACCATATAGTTACATTGTTTTAATATCTCCAAACATTATATATTATACGATAGAAAAAGAAAAACAGAAAGGAAAGAAAAATTTATATTGTTTTAATATCTTCAAACATTATATATTATACTGCTTTTCTTAATATCTTCAAACATTATATTAATCAATAAGGAAAACGTTTTCAATATTATTGCAGAAAGTCTTGGTTTATATGAAACTGTTGGTATTAAACGGATTGTTATGTGAGTAAAGTTTTAGTCAAATATCAATCATTGTGGATCTATATATGGCAATACTTGACCGGCTTTAGATTCCAGACTCAACGATTTCAACAATGCTATTAGGGTGTTGTAGATGAGAGTATGATATAAGATGATTATGAATGTGGAACCACAATGGCATTTGCATGTAATTTATCTAGTGAATTAAGGGTGATTCTATATGTGGGCTGAGAGTGAATGTGGTGCTGCCACATCTGCATGGCACCTATGTAAATAACATACAACTTTAAGGTTACTCTCCCAAATTTCTCCTTGATTAATAAGAAAGGGATTCAACAAAGTTCATTAGCTTAATGTTAAAAAGTATTTTAAATTCAAACATTAAAACGTAATTATTGTTGATGTCAAAAAAAAAACATAATTATTGTTTTGTTTCTTTCTAATTTTAGGGGGAAGAACCAAAGATAGAAAATACAGGAAACCCAAAGAAAGACACATTTGGAAACTGAAGGCTATAATTAAAAAAAATTAACAAACTCATTTTTATCAAAGAAGAAAATTAGTTAATTTTACCAAATAAATGGTTTTTACGAACTTAGCTAAAAATAACAAATGAGTTTTTTTGTTGTATAAAACCGAACTTCGTGGCTCTTATGTATTAGTTGTCCTCTTCTCTAATCTCAACAAAGAAAACGATTCAAAAGGAGAAGAAAGACAAATCTTTCAACATTTTCAAACAATGGCGACCAAAGCCATGTTCGTCTTCTTTATCTCCGCCTTGTGCCTGTCATCTCTAGCCGGCAAGGCTATGGCTGATGCCGATGACTTTGACAGTTTCAAAATTCAGGGATCGGTTTACTGTGACACATGCCGTGTCCAATTCGTTACCCGTCTCAGCAAATTCCTTGAAGGTATTAGTTTTATATACATGCAAATTACACATGCTTATAGTTTTAGTCGAAAATTTAAAACGCAATAACAATAACCAAACGGTAAAAGCTTAGTGGTAACGATGTTTCCAACTCATTTTTTATATTTTCCTATAATATTATTATCTAGAAACATATTCACTTCAGTCCACTTTAATTTCTTCCTCCAAAATTATTCTATATTTATAGTAAAAATAGATGAATGTTATTGTAGATGCAGACATATGAGTAAATTTTATTTTAGCTTAAATAAAATCGTAAAATATATTAGATATTAGTTTAAAGGATGCTTTGGGACAATGTATAAAGTCTTTAGTCATGGATTTAATTTCTACCAAAAATAAAATTGATGTTTCTTGGCCAAAAAGACAATATTTTAGACTTCATTATAACCTTGACAAATATTTTTGATTTGGTGGGTGAAGGAGCGAAAGTGAAGCTAGAGTGCAGGAGCAGAACAAACGGAACCGTGGCGTTGACAAAAGAAGCCGTGACGGACAAATCAGGCAGCTACACAATGGAAGTGACCGGTGACCACGAGGAGGAAGTCTGCGAGCTCGTTCTCCTCCAATCACCTGACAGCACTTGCAGTGACGTCAGCCAAGATGCTTACTTACGTAACGCCGCTAAGGTTAGCCTGACGGCAAATGACGGTATCGTCTCTCACGAGACACGTATCGTTAACCCTCTCGGTTTCATGGTTAAGACGCCGTCAGCTGAATGTCCCGCCGCTTTTAAGGAGCTAGGGATCGTTCCTGACGTCACCTTCTAAATTTGACAACGACTTATATCTCAGCGATCGTTGTTTAACTGTCATCATCTATTGTTTGCTTTCTTATATATAAAAATGTAATTTGATAAAATACAAAAATGGGGTAATTATAATAATTTATTATTTCTTTTCGAGCAGATTAAATTAATCTCATTATACACAGAAATGATGCAGATCTTGTCTCTTTTAGAATTCATGTAGATTTCGTTCATTTATCTGATGCTATACTTTGCCTTAAACCAATTTTAAAATTATTTATATAATATATGTTGCGATCGGAGCCTGTGTTGTTCGAAATCGATTCGATCTAAGTGAAACGTAAAGAAAGAATAAGCAAAGAACGAAGACACAGGTTTTGGTGACCCGGAGTTCACCGCACTCCCCCGATATGGATGGAGAAGCCGCTATTCTCGTCGGGGTTGGGACGATACAAGCAACTGCACTAAATGAGATCTTAGCTCAAACCGAGCCTCGAGATACAACAATGGCGTCACCCTTCTGATCGCCTTTCTCTCTCTATCTTATCTCTATCTAGGCTCTATCTCTCTATGCTGTTGCAACCTTATCTCAACTTAGCATAGCGAGAATGTAATACGACTTTATATCATAGTCGTTTACATTATACTCTCATGAAAACCATGTGACTATATAATGGTTGAACTAAACCGTTACCATTCTTCAATCTGATTACTTGATTGAACCGGAGCTTGAGCTGATTAGGAACACCTCACTTCAACAATATATATATATATATATATATATATATATATATATATATATATATATATATATATATATATATATATATATATATATATATAATTTATCAAAAATTATAAAACTAACAATATCAAGTAACTTCAATTTTCCTAAAATAATAGAGCCAATCAACTGTTTATAAAAAATAATATATTCAAAACACTAAAAATATAGTTTTGAATAGTCGAATACCATTTATATTTGCGTCAATTGATAACAAAATCAGTTCACATAATCTCCATCAGTATAAAATGGAAGATGCCAACCCTGTTACTACACCCATGGCGTCTGCTCCAAAGCTGACCTTAACCTCTGGTACTGCACTTACAGACCCAAAGGAGTTTCGGAAACTTATTGGTAGTCTTCAGTACCTGCAGTTCACTCATCTAGACATCGCATACATGGTTAATAGACTCTCTCAGTTCATGCATCAACCCACAGACATCCATTGGCAAGCAGCTAAACGAATTCTTATATATCTTGCAGCTACACCATCTGATGGTATCTACATCTCTGCTCGCAATGTTCTTAGTCTGCACGCCTTCTCAGATGCTGACTGGGCAGGAGATGGCGACGATTTCGTCTCCACAATCTTCGGTTTCTTGGACAGCAAAGAAGCAATCTGGAGTTGCTCGATCAAGTACAGAAGCTGAATACAGATTGGTGGAAAATACATCAGCAGAAATCAGGTGGATTTGCAACTTGCTTACTGAGCTGGGTATCGCCTTGCCTTCTCCTCCGGTCATTTATTGTGACAACCTTGGTGCTACCTTCCTTAGCGCTAATCCTGTGTTTCATTCACGTATGAAACATGTTGCTCTTGACTATCACTTCATACGAGGTCAAGTTCAACACGGAATGCTCAGAGTGGCTCATGTTAACACAAAAGACCAGTTGGCTGACGCATTAACTAAACCGCTCCCACGACAACGATATACAGATTTACAAATCAAGATTGGAGTGTCTGAACCCCCTCCATATTGAGGGGGCGTGTTAAGGATACTAGAGATCTCCCTCTATCAAGTCTGTAATATTCTCTTAGTCCACTTATGGAAGTTTGTGTAAATGCGTAACTCCTAGGTATTAGTCTCCTCTGTATATATTCATGTTGTAGCCACTCTTCCTACTCGATATATTAAACATACACCATGATAGTTACTGTTTACTTGGTGGACAACAGCGAGGTCTCTGACTGTGGTGACCCGAACATTGGAGGAGGAAATCTTGGTGACTGTGAAGATATGAGTAGAGAGCATGCTGATGAGAACATGAAACCAATTGGTGTCCTTGATGCTCGGTCGAGTAATGTTAAGCCAACGGGTGAGTTTCTAAACCAAAGTGGGTTGACTTTGTTTATCAAAAATATCAATAATGTTTTATTGTGTTTTTCTATTGAATTATTGATACTTGCACCCTTTTTTATATTCAATATATGAAGCATACCTCTTCCGCTAACAAACTTTAATTCTCTTGCGGTCTTCAACGTCTCCTAATATATCAGGTATTATTCTCCAAGGAAGACAATTTAGCACCTTCAACAAGAAAAGCTACAAAGGCAATCCTCTTATTAGTGGATTGTCAACAGAGAATAAGTGAAGGAGCTAAGAAGAGCACAGAGAAAGCATATAACAGAGTACAAGAAGAAGATGATTAAAATGATACATGTCTATTGGACTAGTGCTTCAACTTATGGGACTGTGTATTCTTGTTCATATCTGTTTCGATTGTCTTTTGGCGTCGGATCTATGTGTATACATTACATTTTTTGGTAGTTTAGTTAATGGTTTAAATTATTATTATTAAAATATTTGAAAAAGATTTTATCAAATCTTACCAAATTCTCCTTTTATATCTCCATCAAAATCTTTGAATTCAACAAAACCCTCTAAATTTCCTTAAATCTTAAAAACTAAAAAACCTTCTCAAACTCCTAATTCAATAAAAGAATTGTTAGATACTTATGGTTACAATTTTTCAGTGAAATTTCTCTTACAGAGCTTCTGAAGATTCTACCATTTATAGGGTAATAGATTTCATCCCCCTTGGATTGATTAAATTATATAGTTATGAGTATTTTAAAAGTACGGAAAACTTAACGAAAAATATCCAATAAAAATATTTTTGTTACGTTTTCTATAATTTTGAGATATATATATATGAGAACTTTATGTTTAGAATTCTCAACTGAAATTGCTCTTAGAACTATATAGATTCCGTCCTTTGTAGGGTTATTGTAGATTTAGTCTCTCATTGTGCGATATAGATTGTGGGTTTCTATAATAGTGATGATAATATAAATGTGAACATATTTATGAATTAGTGCCAATGGTCTCATCAGTTATCAGTCATCAGTCATCAGTCATCAGTCATCAGTCATCAGTGCACTCAAACATCAGCTGTTCCTTGAAAGCTCTCGTAATATGTTCTCTTTCTTTCCGTTATTGCTCTTCTTTTTTTCTCTCCTATCTAGGGTCTTGTGCCTTCTTAATTTATTTATAGAATTAGAAGAGGTCGCTAAAATTTCTAACTCGTATGTAGGGTTGGCGCATTATTTTAGGCGTACTTGATATTTTATTTTGTTTTGCACAGCTAATAAAAATTTAAATTTGTATTTAATTAGTTAAAAGCTAGTATTTGATATTTCAGTACTTGATCAAAATAAGTTACTTGCAAATGAGTTCTGCGGTTCTATTACTTTTTATGTATGAGTACTTGTTAATTATTTACAAGTAGTTTTGAATATCTAAGAACTAATTACTAAATAATATTCTATTAGAAATTAAAATGATGGTATATTTTGCTTACTTTACTAAAAATAACAATTACTTTAAATGAAATATTTGTTCACCTATGAAAAGAGAAAAATAAGAAAACATGAATATTTTGATATAGATGTATTGAATATTTTCACGATAACGATAATGAAAATATCTTCTCTAAGTAAGTAATAGATAGTAGAAACCAGATAGCTGAAAAACATTTAACACTTATTACTTGTATTTTATTTGAAAGTATCTAAATTTTACTATGTAATACTCATTTGACGATTGTGAGTATTTGAAAAATCAAAACAGATACGAAACAAATAACAAGTATAAGATGAGTAATAAGCATTTGTAACTAGCCCTAAATGCAAGCAAAAGAAAAGACAAATATATTAGTAAGAAACAAGTATTTAATAGAACATGTAACAAGTAGTAAATAAAATGGTAAACAACGAGTTAAGTATTAAAAAATATAATGATACTTGATATTTGATTTGGTCTTGCAAGTGATGAGATTTGTCAACTTATTACGTTCCTTGACAAATGCCAAATACTTAATTTTTCAAGACGGATACGAATCAAGTGGCAAGTTTAAGACGAGTAAAGAATAATGATATGCTCAGTCCTACTCCCGTGGGTATAGGAACCGATTCTCTAAACCATAATTCTTGTTAGAAATATTTCCTTTTCTAAAATAAGTGTATTGTCTTTTGCATTCTCTGGTCTATCGTTCACTGACCTTCTACCCTTACTGCAGTTTCTTGATCTTCTGCGTTTACTGCAGTTCACCAACGTTTACAGCAAATTCATCGTAACTCGTAAGTACCCCTAATACTATGAACTTTATATTTCTATTAGGTAAGATGGAGTGAATAAATTATTTCCCACACCGCGAATCAAATTACGTCTTTCTAAAACTTTACTGTGATCTTATAATTTGAATGTTGAAGTGTCCTCGATAAACACTAATGTTCGAGGCACTATCACGATCTTCTTAAAAAATTAAGCAAACAATCTTTTCAAACCCATATTACATACAGTATTTGCCAAGGTAACATATATCATCATCATCTCGAGTTCAATACTTCCAAAACACACCCGAAATTCCTACTCCAGTTTTTTTTTCTTTTAAAAGATCAAAACTTCTTATTATATACATACTACTACTACTACTACTACTAATAATAATAATAATAATAATAATAATAATAATAATAATAATAGTAATAATAATAATAATAATAATAATAATAATAATAATAATAATAATAATAATAATAATAATAATCTTGTAGTACAATCGCATATATTCATTTCAAATGGTTCCGTAAACTAAAAGTTCCATTAATTAACTTAAAGATAAGTAGTTAGACACAACTTGTAGCATCATTTTCGAATCATCTTTTTTTTTGGCTCAACATTTACAAATCATCTATAAAAGAAGATATTCAATCTATCTAAATACATTCGTTTTATTTTGTTAAATAGAAGCTTGTTGATTAACGGCGAAATAAATAAAGTTGTTTCGACAAAGATGTGTATTGACTAAGACTTGAAACAATGAAACCTGATCTGGGGGGCTTCTTGATCAAAATCATTCTCATGTTTTTAAATTTAATATCATCTAACAACAAAATTAGAGTTGCATAATACTATGATAAATATGATCCCAGGCTAAAAACATATGGACCCAAGTCCCACGTGAATATTTTTATTTTTGTCTTTTATTTTCTTTTTGTATCGAGTGGATTTCTGTTGATGTTGCGTGCAAAAGTATATCGAATATATTGCCCCCACACAAGATCTTCTCTTACAAAATCTTGTCCAACAATGCTTTTTAGGGTTTTCTCGTCGGATTCTTGTTCGCCGTTCACCGGAATCTGATATTTCACCGGCTGTCAGTTTTTAGTCTCCGACAATGGGTACTAATGTGTATCAAATAATATGCTTGCCTTTAATTATTATGTCTTCTCTTTTATTTTATTTTATTATTTTCATGCTTTTAGGTATTTATGTCTTCCAAATTATTCGATGACCATAGTTTTATGCTAACACACTATAGTAGTCTTCTTTGTTGTCACCACATTTTTAGTAGTGTTTTTCAATCAAGCGTTATTATATAGAAAGATCATTTCAGCTGATACGTGTTAGTAGGTTTTTTAATTTGTCTACTACTATATGTTTAAATTTCATTTCATGAGCATGTATATACAATAGTAACAACGAATTCTACCTTAATAATAATAAAGTATATCAAAAGGAAACACAGTTGTTTTCTGTTTTTTTTTTTCTTTTCTGTTTACATATATATATCATATGTATATTCCTAAGATAATGGAAACCAATTATTTATGCGTAGTCCACTTTCATTTTTTCGTATAAAGTTAAATTGTTGTCCCCTTTCATCCACATGATCTGTGTTTAGTTAATTACTAATATCATCGTGAAAGATGTGTTTTCTTTGTTTCTGCCGATATATATATGTATGAATATGGAGTCACTATTTTAATCATATTTGATTGGTTTTAATTCATAGAAAATCCCGGCTTCACGTATATGAATTGTTTTGAGTATTCCATATTTATGGAGGGACCTTCAAGCGACGGTGCATTTCATATCTGTATAGCCATATATATTTATCGGTTATTTCAAATCTAGGTTGTTGTTTTTTTTTGACAACATTTAGGTTTATCTCGCCGAAATTCGTTTACCACTGAACCACCCACCCATTCGTGGTTAACTTATATGAATATTTTTGGTACAATTCTTAGATTCACTCCCTAAATTGAACCTTTAAGTTCACCAACCAATAAAAAATTAGCACATTAAATATAACATTTTTCATAAAACGAAACAAAATATTTCGAATTTGTTTCTTAAAATAAATAGAGAAAAAATATATAAAAATATTACTAGCTGTACAAAAAAAAAATTCTGAAATTGTTAACGCCGTCCACGGTAAACCGTAAACCCTAAATCATAAACACTAAGCTTAAACCCTAAACACTAAACCCTAAACTCTTAGGTAAACCCTAAACTCTTATATAAATCATAAACCCTTAGATAAATCTTAAACACTAAACCCAAAACACTAAACCATAAACTCTAAATCCTAAACCCTAAATCCTTGGATAAACTCTAAACTTTGGATAAATCTTAAACCTTTAGGTAAACTCTAAACCTAAAAGATTTTATCTAATGGTTTAAAGTTTACCCAAGGGTTAAGGGTTTATGATTTATATAAGGGTTTGAATTTACCTAAGATTTTAGGGTTTAGTGTTTAGGATTTATGTTTAGTGTTTATGATTTAGGGTTTATGTGGACGGTGTTAACAATTTTTAGAATTTTTTTTATTTTTTTACAACTAGTAATATTTTTATTTGTTTTTTATCTATTTATTTTAATAAGTAAATTTGAAAATATTTTGTTTCTTTTTATGAAAAACTATATTTAATATGCTAAATTTTGATTGGTTGGTGAACCTTTAGGTTCACCCTAGAGGATGAACCCAAGAAATACTCATACTTTTGTGTTAATCATCACAATATGTAATATTTTGAAATTTTTGAATTGAAAAGAGTTTTTTTTTTCTGAATTGAAAGAGTTAATTTGTTTAATAGTCACTGATATATTGTTATTGCTTGTTGCTACGAGTACGATGATGATGGATTTGGCGGTCATCATAATCATCATCCATCAACGTTATATTATACCTTTTTTTAATCTTTTTCTTATGTATAAAGCTTATAGATATAATAGGCTACATGATTCAAAAATAGCCACTACTAAGAAAGTTGGAGAAATTAATTAATAATTCATTATTTAAACCAATAATGATTGATTTGGGTTGCTAAGTCGTACACTGGATAGCTTAAACAAATAATTCTTTTGGAAATTTAAAAGAAGAGTATATCATAATAGTGCGTAAATAGCCACATCAGTAACCAAAAACGAATTAATTAACAAATTCTCAGATTAATTTTTGTTTTAAAAGGAAGGAGAGCACCTTCTCACGGGTCCCGTCCATTGAAATATATTCTCTCTTTTTATTTAATATAAAAATAATGTGTACTAATTGTGTATATATTATTACAGATTACAAAGTCGATATCTGAATTGTTTTGTGTACGTTGCGAAACTATTTTTTTCTAGAATGATGACAAAGAAAGTCAGAGAAAGTAACGTGTAATCACATTAACTAGATCTTCTTCGATTGTCATAGATATATTGGTCATAATGATTTATAAATGTATGGGCTCCATTACCAATCAAAGGCCATAGTCTGAAAACAATAAATCTTTCATATTATCTTAGAAATTAGTAGGTCGAAATCTCAAAATTACAATTGTCTGCTTTACAATGATTTCAAATGTGTATACATATAAAATTCACAAGATGTTTCTATACATAGCTGTCATTAGTTGCAATAGTGCATTTATAAAAGATTAGATTTATTTTTCATCATTACTTAAAAATAGATAAATTCTGATTCAATAAGTTAGTGATAGCATGCATGTTTTCAAATAAATAAAATAACGACTTTCATATTCGCATGAAGTGATCAAAATTTATTGACACTTTATACATGTATTATTCTATATTAAATACTTCAATATTTTTTCTCCTCGTTCCACTCAGTGCGTATCTCTCTTGCTTTCCTTCACTTTAGTGTCGCTTTTAGACCTTGAATTATCTCATAAATCAGAATAAAATACCAAAACAACACCAAGAAAAATCAGAGTTACCCCCAAGGATGTCTTCGGATCATCACACACCTACGAAAGATCCACCAGATCGTCCATCTTCTTCCTCCATCAATCACAAGCAACTGCTTCCTTCTCAACCGCAGCCGCAGCAACCGCTC
Source organism: Brassica carinata (assembly GCA_016771965.1). Taxonomy (NCBI): domain Eukaryota; kingdom Viridiplantae; phylum Streptophyta; class Magnoliopsida; order Brassicales; family Brassicaceae; genus Brassica; species Brassica carinata. Next base: position 36,840,577 of record CM028690.1, read on the forward strand.
AGCCGCTATGAGTCTCAGAAACGCCGAGATTGGAACACGTTCATCCAATACCTTAAATCGCAGAGTCCACCGTTGATGATGTCTCAGTTCGATTACACACACGTGTTGAGTTTCCTCAGGTACTTAGATCAGTTTGGTAAGACCAAAGTACATCACCAAGATTGTGTCTTCTTCGGACAACCAGATCCACCAGGACCGTGCACTTGTCCGCTGAAACAAGCTTGGGGAAGCTTAGATGCTTTGATCGGACGGTTAAGAGCTGCTTATGAAGAACACGGTGGTGGGTCACCGGATACTAACCCGTTTGCAAACGGGTCGATCCGGGTTCACTTGAGGGAAGTGAGAGAATCTCAAGCCAAGGCTCGTGGGATTCCGTACAGGAAAAAGAAGAGGAGGAAGGTTAAAAACGACGGGGTTGTTGCCAGGAAGGATGTTGCAAACTCTTCGACTCATAATCAGTCGTCCACTTGATAATTTATCATATAAAATATTTCCCATATAGGTAATCTATTTTGAAATTCTTTTTTTTTTCTTCTTCATTTAAACTTTCATATGCTCTTTTTAAATTGAAGCTATTCCCTCTGAATAAGTACACCACAAACTCAAAATATATTCCATAAAATTTCTTGATAATTTATGTTGCCATTATATATATAGATATATATTTTTCATTATATATATATATATATATACCAATAGTAATTGGTATTCAAGATCACATATGATTAATGGATAAAATACCGAAAATGTAGTTTTTTTTTGTTATCAGCTCTTAGAGTGTCCAATTGTGAATGGTATTTTAATGACATAATTTTTCTGTACGTTGCATTGCATGCATAATGATGTATACTCATACACTGGTACACATGCCTACATGCGTAGGTCGATAATATTTTTTAACATTACATACATTTAAAAATTACTTGTACATGTGTACATATATATACAAGTTGACAAAAAATACAAAGTTTAGTATTGTGTGTATATATATATGTGTAGCTATATATTAGCTGTAGCTATATATTAGTTAGACCATAGTATTTAATAAATGTTGGCGTGGAGACTGCTAACTGGTAATACTAGCTAGGATGATTAGGATACGCTTGTCTTTAATATATTCCAAAATGCCTGGTTTCTTTATATGTTACTGACTTTGAAGAATCGATTAGTTACCAATCGGTATCGATAAGCAATGAACTCGGCTTTAATTACTTGCGACCATCTTTTGGTTTTCTCGAATCATGTTATTAACGATATGCATGAATAGTAGGATTCTAAGAGAAGAAGTATATAACTTTTATATGATCGATCTTATACAAACATGGATTTTCTTAAAACGTTCAGACATTAATCTACTGGTCCATTCTAAGTTCTGTGTTATTTAAAGGTTGATTCAACTTATGTCTGAATATCTTGTGTTATTGAAACTTATATTTTATAACTCATTGGTTTAGAAAAAGTTTGAGGAGGTTATAGTCACTCAATTATAATGTACTCCAACTAAAATATTATTACAAATTTTGATGCCTAATGACCTCTTTAATATTTAAGAATTCAGTTTCTTATGTATGTTCACATAAGTTTGCATAATATTTATTATTTTGAATAATAACAGAAGTAGAAGATTATATAAAAGTAGAAAATATCTCAAAAATTATATTGTTATTTTTAAAGTATGTTTACGTGTTTCACCCACATTAATCATCACGAGTCTAATTATATAAAATATTAATAAATAAAAATTAAGAGCTTATTTGACAACTAATTTCATTTTCTAAATAATGCGGTTTTAAGATATGTATGGTCTTGATTAGTTATGAACCCTTAACCTACGAGGAGGTTTTAAAATATTATGCGTTCAGTTCTCTTATACAACTACAAACCCATCAGCATTTTAGCCTATTCTATTTCTTTTCAAAATAATATATATTAAATTATACAAATACATATATATATACATGTAAATCTAAAATGAAGCATCAAGCGAGATGCTATTAACAAAATTATGTAAAACAATCTTCTAGTATACTTTTCATATATTTAACTACTTAATTTTTAAGCATAGTAAAACGAATGTTTGTCGATATTGCAATTTTTTACAAGATTATAATTTTCTAATTGCAATACCATTAGTTTCTTTTTAATATCTAAAAATTTTAGTAATATTATTTAGTTTTATATTTTAATAATTATATACCTAACAAATTTTCTTTTAAATTTATAGAATCTGATTTAATATACTTTAACCAAAACAAATAGATAACAAATCTTATTAAAAAAAGCAGAAAGAAACTTATGAATAGTTTTATTTTTGGTAAATGGGTTCCAGTGACACAAAAGTAATATTCTATGGATTAGTAGAGGTAAAAATTAAGAATGATCATGTTTTAATAAAACAGATTTTATTTAAACATAAAAGACATTCTAAAAGTGCTATAATTCCCGGAGAAAATATTTATACAAAATCCATTTTGAAATATAAGTAAGTTTTTGTTGTATTTGTGAAGTATTTTTCTAATTGTAATTGGAAGTCAATATGTTTTGAATGTCAAATTGCATCATGTTTTAACTTTCTGTCAACCGTAATTGCAATATATTTTAATGTTAGTTTGGGTCATAAAACATTTTAATGTGAATCAAATATGGTATCGTTCAGATTTTAATTGCCGACAAATCCAACTGTTTTTTTATAGTAACTGATGTTGTTTAATTAATGGATCATGGTTTGTATTTTAGTTAAAGTAAATATAGTTATAAAAAGGTCCGTTTTTTTCAAAAATAGGTCCAGTGGCAATAGATGTAATATTTCAGGGCAGACTGAGAGCAAAAGATAACAGTGATCCTGTTTTAATAATCTCGATCCAAAACATTGGATCTGAGTTCAAATTCATTCCAAGGACCATTATCTCATTGGATATGCAAGCTTAGACCATCAATATTCTTGGATTTGTCTAACAATATCTTCAACTGTTCCATCCCACAATGTTTAAGGAACACGATTGTGCCTCTCAGAGCGCTAAATCAACAAAACAACAATCTCACTAGAATTCTTCTTCAAGATTTATTTGTCAATGCTACCAACTTAGAGTTAGTTGATGCCAGCAGTAACAAGTTGGAGGAAAAACTTCCAGAATCATTGATCAACTGCATTTCTTTGAAGTTTTTCAATGTAAGAAGCAACAAGATCAAGGACAAGTTTCCATCGTGGTTGAGTTCTGTGCTTTCATTAAATGTCTTAATCCTCCGATGTCCGATCAAATGAATTCTACGGGCCGTTGTATCATCCACATGTCTCCATTGGGTTTCAAAGTTTAAAAGTCATTGATATATCACATAACCACTTTAACGGAACTTTGCCACCTTTCTAATTTTCCAAATGGCATGGGATGACCACGTTAAGGGAAAAACATCAAAGTTACACCGTCTACATGGGATATCCTGCATATAGAGGTCTTTGCTGTAGTTAAATGGAAGTGGTGAACAAAGGAGTTGATACGAAATTTCAGCGGATCCGAAAAGAATTCAAAGCTAATGATTTTTCAGACAACAAGTTTTGTGAAAAGATCCTGAATTCCATTGGAGTATTGCAAGAATTGCGTCTTCTCAACTTGTCTGGTAACACATTCACTAGCAATATACCTCAGTCATTGGCAAATTTAACAAATCTCGAGGAACTAGACCTATCTCGAAATCAGCTGTCAGGTCAGACTCCCAGTGAGCTTGGCTGCCTATCTTTCTTGTCAATTATGAACTTCTCCCATAACAATCTCCAAGGTCCAATACCACAAAGCACACAGTTTCAAAGACAAAAGTATTCAGTATTCATGCACAGCTCCAACCTTTACGGTCTCGAAGATATATGTGGAAAAACTCATGTCCCTAATCCTACACCACAAGAGTCCGAAGATTTGTCCAAGCCAAAAGAACAAGTGATTAGTTGGATTTCAGCGGCCATAGCCTATGGACCTGGTGTGTTTTGTGGGTTGGTGATTGCACATAAATTCTCGACACACATACACAATTGGTTCACGTAAAAGTTCTGTCAAAAGCAAGCCCAAAATAAATTCCATTTGTTCAACACCATCTCTCTTTAAATGTTTGTGAAGCATATGTATATTTGCGTTCTTCACATGTAATTTTCGATATTATAATTTGTTTTAATAATCGTGTGTGGTGGTATGTGACCTTTAAGTTAAAATAAAAATGTATTCAAAAGCTTCTTTCTACATAATCACAAACTTGTGAGGCTACAAATGTTTAAACTCTTACATATGGTGAGTGTGTATGGTCATCTGAATGCTCTATGCTTAGTTTGAACTTTTATCACTAGTTACGTCGTTTTAAGTCTTCCACATAAGCTTTTGGAAGGCAAAAAGTTCAATGGAAACTTTTCTTCCTCTAAAATGACACAAGAATAAAATATATAACACTCTTGTGAGTGATAAAATAGAGAGAGTTACCATAAAAGACACATTTGTCTTTTTACTTTCACAAAAGAACACATTGTGTTTTTAGCACACAATTCAGAGAAATCAAAGGAAGACCTTTTTATGACAATTATACCCTTTAGCTAGTTAGCAAAAGAAAGAACTAGTTACTTTCTTCTTGTTAGTTAAGTTAAGAAAATAATTAGGCTATTAATGTTTTTTCTTCGTGGGTTTTCTCGTCTTGGACTGCAACTCATTGCGATCGAGCTTGGCGGCTTCTCTCTCGTTAAAATCGCCAGCCAATGTACTCCGACCAACAGCTCTCCACCGCAATCCTCCTCTGTAGTGTATGCTTCATGCCCTCTTAAATTAACACCAAACTTTCAGCTGTGCAGTTCAGACTATCTTTTTAATTTTATTTACCTAGTGCTACTTCACAATCCTTAAATTATAGTTTTCTATCAATAAAAAGACAACAACTATGTTCTTATACTAAATGTATCTCTCTATTTTATCAATCATGAATAAAATAAAGAAGTTGGAGCCGACATTGGAGATAGGTTTTTGTGACTATTTTGTATGGATACATCTTTGTGGACGAGTGTTATGTGGACATGCAAAGTGTGGACATACAAGTTATGGACACTGTTTTGTGGATATGGATGGCTTCTTTCAGGTTTAAGCCTCATTCAGAACCAATTAGAATGTGTACTCTAGCACCAACACATCCACGAATTGCTTCAACTTTAGAACATGAATAAAATAAAGAAGTTGGAGCAGAGATTGAAGACAGTTTTTTGACAATTTTGTATGGATGCATCTTTGTGGAGGAGTTTTTTTGTGACAATTTTGTATGGATACGTCTTCTTGGACGAGTGTTACGTGGACATGCAAATTGTGGACTTACAACTTATGAACACTGTTTTGTGGATATAGATGGCTTCTTTCAGATTTGAGCCTCATTCAGAAACAATTAGAATGTGCAACTATAACACCAACACTCCCACGAGTGGCTTCAATTTCATCCACTAGAGAACCTCATGGACAAAAAAAGATAAAAAGTCTTTATCCTATCAAACTTGGAAGATAAAATATTGAATTTCTGTTGCAGTTAGAAGATAAATCGTCATGGACAACATTTAGTGGACGAAGTGATGTGGTTAAGAGAACCCAAGCAGCTGTAGAACCACATGTACACCACCATACATCTTCTTGTTCTTCCACATGAACATATCAGTCGGTGGCTCGCTCCAAATACGACTAGAATCGAATCAAATGAAACATTACATACAATATACACTGAATCACTCAACAATAGATCAACGAGTATACTACAAATCCAGATTCAAATCACAAAACTTCAATAAGTAAATCTCAATCTTAAGAAAGCCTACAGGTTCTACAATTCATATGAAAACAAGACCAGATCGGAGTTAATGTACGTTTTCCACGGTTGAGAACCTTGTGCACAAGCTTCTCCCTTCTGAACAAGCCGTAAGCTTTCGATTTCATAGAAGAGGGAGAGTTCGAAAACTTCTTCTTCTCTTCGTCATCGTCACTCACCACCGTCGTGGATCTTATCCAATTTTTATCATCAACAATTCCCTCTCCATAATCTCCACAATATCCAAATTACAGTTGGTATTAGGGGTGGGTGTTCGGGTATTCATTCGGATTCGGTTCGGGTCTTTTGGAATTTTGGATCTTCGGGGTCAAAGATTTCATCCCATTCGAATATTTTTAAATTTCGGTTCGGGTTTAGTTTGGATCTTTGCGGATTCGGATAATCCATCCAAATTATTTTTAAAATTTTAAAATGAATTATTTACTTTAAATTTCTCAAAATCTATAAATAAAATAATATATTACATATAAATTTGAATAACATATGTCAAAATACATAAACTTAAGGTATAAATTGTTGGGAGAATTAGAAGATTGGGCAACTTTTAAGTTTGAATTAGAAAATTGGACAAGCACAAGTTTTAATTAGGTTGTTGGGCAACCTAGTAGGAGAGAGAAGAAAAACTGGACAATTTTAACCTTTTTGCCCAACAATCTTGAGCTTTAAATCGTGGGACCAGGCTGTCTTTTGCCCACAAAAACTTACCTCAGGATGACCGACACACGCGCCCTGGATGTGCGTGTAATAGACACATTGAATATTATATTATTTTAATTTTAGAAGGAAACATGCTTTTGGGCTTCGTTTTTGGGCTATTTGACCCCAATACTTGAAGGCCTTATATGTTCTGATTTTTCCCGGGAAACAACGCTCCAAGGTGGACGAATGGCCATTAATGACTGGTGGCTTTGGAAAACATGTGTTTTACTTTAATTTATTAATTAAAAACAGGGCAAAAACTAATTATTTAATACACAAACGTACGAATTCTATCTCTTTGCCTTTCTCCTTGTTGAGGAGTAAAATCGGCTACCGAACAAGGGAACTTGAGTTAACGATTTTGGAGAACTACGCAGCTTAATTTTACGCATGAGGCATGAGCTACATCCGATATGATGAGAGAGGAAAGGGTATGGCGGATGGTGGGTCTGTTGTATCTAGCATCGAAGGTAAATCACATATAAGCCGTACACCCTTGCATTTATGACATCATAGTTATGGCTGAAATCATTTATTAATGATTTGATTTCGGAATTCAGGTGTTTGTTTGCACGAAACTATATTTATTGCTTCTGATTAGCACACTGAATTCGAAAAAAATATAAATTCAATTTTTGTAGGTGTTCACGATTCATACATCGTTGTAATCTCTGGACGGTGGATTATGTACGACACTGGTGACTGGGATTATAAACTTGATAGCGACCGTATGGGGAGGGCTGTCTATGCGAAGTTGATAACTTCTGTTGAAGACTTGAAGCAGGCCATTATTGAGTCATACGGTCTAGTTGGAATGTCTGTTGTCGCCGAGATGTCATATTGGCTTGGTGAACACGGATCTTGTGCTATTAGTGAAAGAGAAGCTTCTGTTCAAATTTCCAACGACAAGGATTTCGAGTTGTTTACCTCGGCACGTAAGGTGGACAAATACATCAACGTATTTGTCACATTCAAAGAGGAAATAGATGGGAAAATGAATTTTCTGAGGCCAATGGGAAATCTTTTGAAGTCCAAAGAAGTTGCCAGCAGCAGCAATATGCAAGTTGGGAGTACGTCTGCTGATGTGCACACCCGGAATGAAGTTAATGACGGTGAGACTGATTTGACCGAAGATGAAATAATTCTTATGCAAGTTGCGGAAATTGAAGCAGTTTATGCCGCAAATGGTTTTGGGATGTGTGAAGTGGATGGAACTGCATGTGAAGTTCAGAATAAAGTGGACAAGACTGAAGATTCTGCGTTAGAGGAAGCCGAGGATGACGACAATGAGGATTATGATTTCAATTTATGGCATGATTTTGTTGGACGAAATTGCGAATGGGACGATGATAAGGATGAGGATGGAGGGGTAGGTGGTGGTGCTCGAACGAACGTAACATATGGAGGTGTATGCGGTGAGGTGGCGACTAAGCGAGGAGTGGACTAACTAATCCTTCTTCAAACAAAGGCGTGGTTCATCCACAAACAAACAGCGATCGCAAACCCACCATCAACTTTTGAAGATTACGTAGATGAGGGTAGATTTTACAAAGGGTCATCTAGGTATTCGATGGAAAATACTGAAGAAGAAAGTAACAATTCAGGTGTCAAGTCAAGTGATCAAGTGCCCGAGACTAAGAATCATTCAGATCAAGAAGAGGACCCAAGTGTGGACAGCAGCTCCCATATTTTGGTTCTCGTGACTCCTCCAAAGCCGTTTAACATGCATACTCGGGAAGTTGATGACAATGATGATTTCGTTGGGCAGGTCCTCGCTTCGCCAAGGCCGACACATGATACATCTGATGGAGAAAACGAGGAAGGCGATTTTGAGGAACCGGTATCTAAGTGTGTTTCGGTTGGTCAAACACATGAAACTCCGGATGGAGAAGACGAGGATGACAACTTTGTCGAACCGGTACCTCAGTGTGTTCCGGGTGGTCAGACACATGAAACCCTGGTTGGAGAAGACGAGGATGACGATTTTATCGAACCGGTAAGTCAGTCTCGAAGCCGTGAGGAAGACGCAAGAAGACGCCGTGAAAAGGATAAGGCTGATGACGAATCACTCATGAAACTGCTAGAGCCGTTGAGCTATATGGATTTGAGGATGTAGAACCTTCGCCTAACAACGGCAGCTTAACGATTATATTGTTGATGATATTGACTTCAGCCTAGCAGATGCTGATATGTACCCTGGGAAGCTATTCAGTAACAAGCAAGAATTCAAGATCAGTTTGCACATTTATGCGTTAACGCAGGTGTTCAGGTTCAAGTTCCAGTTCCATAAACATGCGTTTAACTACGTGTCAGCGAAATGCATTGATAAAAACTGCAAATTTTATGTTATGGCTAAGCAATCGGGGAATCTTCGACATATCGTGAGGAAGGCGAACTGAAGCATGTCCGCGACTTCGATGTTAAAGCGCAGATAAGAAACATGACGCCGAAAGTAATAGTTGTACTAATGAGATCGGCATGAAAGGCTCCAAGCTGGACCGCTACAAGATCTGAATTACCGAGATGCTCGGACTGAAGTTCTTGTTTACGGCCACATATTGGAAATGTTGGAAAGCCAAAGAGTTAGCAACTGTTGCTGCACAAGGAACAAAAGAGAGCTCTTACAAGCTCCTGCCAAAATATTTTTATGTTCTAAAGTATGCAAATCCTAGGTCCATTACTGATATCAAAACTGAAAAAGATATTAAGGGAAAGACAAGGTTTAAGTACGCGTTCATGGCGCTGAAAGCTTGCATTGACGGGTGGAAGCATCTACGGAAGGTTCTTGTGGTGGATGGTACTCATATGTTTGGGAAATACAAAGGGTGTTTACTAACTGCAAGTGGGCAAGATGCCAATTTCAGGTATTCCCCATAGCGTTAGGTGTTGTAGACAATGAATCAAATGAGTCTTGGAGTTGGTTTTTTGAGAAGCTGACACAGATCGTAGAAGATGGCTCCGATTTATCTATTGTGTCTAATAGAGCACCTCAAATTTTTGTTGCTAAAGATCTGTGGTATCCTCTTTCACACCATGGGTGCTGCCTCGTACACCTACAGAGAAACGTCGATGCAAAATTCAAGAAAAGGAATCAAAAGCAAATGGTTGGCAGGACAGCTGAGGTATTCAAGGTATCCCACTTTAAGAGACTTTACGCGGAGATCAAACTTACAGATAAGCGTTGTTGGGATTATCTTGAGAAGATCAATCCTAGACATTGGACAATGTCACACTTTGAGGGCGAGCGGTACAATCTATTGAGCTCGAATATAGCTGAGTCTCTCAACAAAGCACTATTTCATGCGCGCGATTCCCCGATAATGGCGCTATTTGAGTTCATCAGACGCATTATTAGTCGTTGGTTTGTGAGTAGACAGCGAAAGATATCGAGAATGAGTGGTGAGATCCCCCCGGCTGTTGACGAGTTGATGGAGAACAATCTAGAAGACGCAAGAGCGTACGCTGTGATGCCTCTGTCTCCTTTTGAATTTGAGGTAACTATAAAAACAACTGGCTTCGGGAGTTCTGTTAATCTGGAAACCAGGTCTTGCACATGTATTGAATTCCAGAAAGTTGGAATACCATGTCGACATGCCATTGCTGCGGCTATGTTTCGGAACTTGCAGCACTCAGAGTTTGTTGCAGACTTCTATCTAAAAAAGACATGAAATGAAACAACAAAGGGTGTTACACTCCCGGTTCCAGATCCGCAAGATGTTTTCATACCTCCGGAGGTTAGTTACCTTGTCATGTTACCACCAAAGACAAAGAGACCACCAGGACGTCCACCGACCAAGCGTAAACGTTCTGCAGGAGAAATACCGGTACGACCTAATCTCATGTAAGTGTAGTCATCGAGCTTTTCTGAATAAAGTGTGTTATGTTTTTTACAGGAGGGGCCGAAGAAGAAGAAACAAAACACATGTATTCGATGTCATACCTCAGGTCACAACAAAAAGTCTTGTAAAGAACCGCTACCATGATGGGTTATGGATGGTGGAAATTATATGTATTGTTGACAATGGAGTTCTTGTTTTTTGGAAATTTGGCTATTTAGGTGTTTCCTAATAACACATCTATAATGTTATTTTGCGAACTGATGAGATATGGATTACGCAGTGCTTCTTCTTGAATTTATTAGATATGTATGGTTTTATTGTCATTCCTTATTATTGTGTTCATGTTTATAACTTGAGGTGTACAAAGTCACAACATCGTGATACCTAACATGATTTGATGTAACTTGTTTATAACTTTAGGTGTAATGATTTCTGTGTATCCAATCTAGCCGTTAAATACATTTAAATACAATGTAGCCGTTAGAAAGACATTTAAATACGATATCCGTGTATTCCTCTCAAAACAGAAAACTCAATTTGGCCGTTGTTCAATAATATAGCCGTTGGAGCTACTTTACCGCTAGAAATTCTTTTGAAATAAAATATAGCCGTTACTATCTTACCCTATTTAAGTAGAATTCACAACACTGTACAATCTCTTCACAACACTCAACAATCTCTCTTCACAACACTCACCAAGACAACAAAATGACGGATCCTTACTATAAAGAGATGAAGCATCGAAAAGGGAGTATGACTGGTCAGCAATTGTGTCTATGCCAATTACAAAATTCCAACGAAGTGTATATGCGGTGGAGCTATCACCGTGGAAACTAATGAGAAAGGAAGAAACTATTACGATGCAAAGATTTTAAGGTAATATTGAGTTCAAAATAGGAAAATTTGTCTCCATTGTTAACGGAAATGGTTTCTTTTAAGCCAACAAATTTTATATATTTTCTTGTAGAACGATGGTTTGCACATCCGACATGACTGCCTTCACGCCTCGAGGAAGAGCCGGATTGCTTGAGAAGTCAGTATGCTGAGGAGGTGTCGCTCCGCCGTGAGCTGCAATTTGAACTTGCGAAATGCGAGGAGATCAAAGAGCTTAAGCAATTAATTATGCTTTAATCTTAAGTAATTTTATGTTAAGTAGTGTTATGTAATTTTATGTTAAGTAGTCTTCTATTATGTAGTCTTCTATTATGTAATTTTATGTTGTGTGTTTACATTATCTTTTCTATTTTCGGATTTAGTTATTGTGATTTCGTTATTGTGATGTAGTCTTCTATTATGTAATTATATGTTATGTTATCTCTTCATGGGCCTATCCGTTTCCAATAAAAGGTGTACATAGTAATCTGTACACCAGAGTGGATAATATTGCGTATACAATTTTATACAGTTGATGTATAGATTTTAGGCTTAATTTTTGGGTATAGGGTTTGATGTTAGGGTTTAGGTTTTAGGTTAGATGCTAACATTTACTGCATCATTGCTGTTTGCATTAAGCATTACGATGAGGGTGTTAGGTTAAAATGTTTGTTGGAACATTTACTTCTGCAATTAACACCTTCTTACCTTCTTTACTAATATCTTCTATATTAGGTGAAATTATATAAGAAACTATCAACTAAACTCAATAGCCACTCTCAAAAATAGTATGGCAGGTCAAGCACTCCCAAATCTTCCCGACGAAATTATGTGTAAAATCATTGAGTTACTCGCCGATGAATCATTTTACAACCTCGCTGCTTTTTTGCGTGCTGGCAAACGCGGTTACGCACTTGTCCATGAGCAGTCGGTCTTAAAGATTTGGCGATGTTACTGAGATGGTTACTTTTGTTACATGTCAAATCAGCCGGTGGTCAATTTCGCCTTTCTTGCTGAAGCGCCGATGCTGGGAACATAAATGCAATCTACTATGAAGGTATCCATGCATCCTCCGAATAGGACTTCATGAGAGCATTCAAATCATGGAACCAAATGTGCCTATCCATGGACTATCAACCTTAGCTGTAGGTATATTCAACGCTTGTCTTGGCAACGGAAGGAGCCCAAAGACAAGAGTTTCAGCGTCACAGATCACCATGACCTAGGATCGGACGCGACATATGAAATGGGAACTGACCTTGAGTGGCGATTGGCATCGCTTGGAGCCATACCTCAACGAATATGGTGAGTCCTTCAAGTTTCCTGACGATGGGGTAATATTTTCACCAAAGTGCCTTTATGGCCATGATTACACAAGATTTTGAAGGTTCTTGCAAAAATGCACTCTTTTGGATCTGCTGCAACATTTCACGTGCTTTAATGAGATCTTATGATGTTCGCCAATTTTAACTTATGTTATGTTAGCCTTCAATGTCATCTTAGGTTAGCCTTCAATGTCATCTTATGTTAGCCTTCAATCTCATCTACTGTTAGCTTTCAGTGTCATCTTATGTTAGGCCCATAATATGACCATTTTCAATGTTATTTAGGCCCATAATATGACAATCTCAAAATATTTAATTATGCATTGAAGACATTTTTGAACTTAGATATAATCCACTCCTTTTTGGTGAATTATTAAAAATGAATATAAGAAAGGTGTACATAGTAATCTGTACACCAGAGTGGATAATATTGTGTACACCTAAACATATTAAACATGAAATTAATAAAATTCATAAAATTCATAACATAATATTCCAAAAATTCATAAACATATTAAACATAAAAATCATAAAAATTCATAAAATAGAGGTCCGAAAATAAAGTTCATAAAATATTAAACATAAAACACATAAAATTCATAACATATTAAACATAAAAAGTAGATTAATTAAACATTAATAAAGTAGACGTTAAACATTAAAATAGCGGGTGGGAGGGTTAAGCGTCCGAGCCGGAGTCGGAGCCGGTGTCCAGATCGTCGTCGGATTCCGATTCCTCATCTGGGTACTCGTACATCCTGAACTCCCCAGATGAAAGCGTATCGTCACTCATGTCTCCTTCATCCTCATCCTCCTCCTCTTCCTCATCTTCCTCCTCCTCACGGCTGTACCGAGGGCGTTTGCCAAGGCGGTTGTCATCGCTGTCCTCACGGCTGCACCGTATAAAAGTATCATTTAACACAAAACAAAAGCGGATAAATCATTTCAATACATCCAAAATGAAGCAAGGTGATTCTTCTGTTAGGGAATACAATTCATCGTTTCTCGCAGCGGGTCTTCTTGAAAATCATGACCAAAGAATGTTGGTGAACATGTATCGAGATGGCTTAAAGAAGGACATACGGGTTGCGCTCGGATCAACGGAGTTCTCGACCATCGACGACATAATGCAGGCAGCATTAGACATAGAAGAAGGTGGTAGGTCGTCTTCATCAGATTCAGAAAAATGCCCGAAGAAGAAGCCTCGAACTGAGATGCAACCGGAAGATGGGCACTCGGGAGAAGAGCGTTATGGTGATAAAGATACATCCAAAATGAAGCAAGGTGATTCTTCTGTTAGAGAATACAATGCATCGCTTATGTCGCTGGTCTTACAAACAATCCTGACCAAGGAGTGTTGGTGAAAATGTATCGAGATGGCTTAAAGGAGGACATACGGGTTGCTTCGGATCAACGGAGTTCTCGACCATCGAGGACATAATGCAGGCAGTAATAGAGATAGAAGAAGGTCCTAGGTCGTCTTCATCAGATTCTTCGAATGAATCTGATGGATCAGATTCTTCGAATGAATCTAATGAATCAGAAAAACGCCAGAAGAAGAAGCCTCAAATTGAGTTTGAACCGGAAGATGAGCAACCGGACGAAGATCCTTATAGTCATAAAGATGAGACTGACGATGGCGAGGGGTCTACTCCAAATACGCGTAATGAGTCTGAGTCGGAGTCAGACAGTGCTGTAGATCTTAGAGACTATCAGGAATATCTCCAGAATCACCACTTATCGTGTTCTGAGTCCAGTGATGAATCCGACTAACATTGTGTTACATTTTCTACAACTCTCTTCTTGTTTGACTACAATTTTCTATTTTCTACAACTCTCCTCTTGTTTGACTACAACTCTCTTCTTGTTTAACATTGTGTGACATTTTCTACAATTCTCTACAGTTTGACTACTATTTTCTACAATTCTCTTCATGTTTGACTACTATTTTCTACAATTGGTATTTAGGGTTTAGGGTTTAGGGTTTAGGGTTTAGGGTCAATGAATCGAGACAAAAGTCTAAGATATGTCGATAAATGTGCTATAGGCTCATGGAAACGACTGAAATTGTGTGACATTTTCGTACAATTTGACTACAATTTTCTATTTTCCACAATTCTCTTCTTGTTTGACTACAATTTTCTACAATTCTCTACAGTTTGACTACTATTTTCTACAATTCTCTTCATGTTTGACTACGATTTTATACAATTGGTAATTAGTCTTTAGGGTTTAGGGTTTACTGTTTACGGTTTAGGGTTTAAGGTTTACTGTTTACGGTTTAGGGTTTAGGGTTTAGGGTTTAGGGTTTAGGGTCAATGAATCGAGACCAAAGTCTAAGATATGTCGATAAATGTGCTATAAGGCTCATGAAAACGACTGACATTGTGTGACATTTCGTACAATTTGACAACAATTTTCTATTTTCTACAATTCTCTAACATAAATAAATTGTTACTTTTTCGAAATTGGACTCAGTACAACAACGGCTACTTATTCAAAATTTGAAATCCTTAACATGATTCTTTTATTGAAGTGGGTACATAACAGAAGAAAACAACCAACACAATATCTTTGATCTTTGATCTCTTTGACTAATTATCAGCGACCCCCCATAATTAGTTTCTTAAGCTCTTTGATCTCCGTAGACATCACCGCAAGCTCATATTGCAGCTTGCATCGGAGCGAGACCTCTTCACGATATTGCTTTTTTAACTCATCCAACTCTTCCTCGATTGCAGAAAAGCAGCCATGTCGGATGTGCAAACCATCGTCCTACAACACATTAATTTGACAAGTTAGTTTAATGAACTAAATTCGTGAATTATATTAGGAGAACCTCAGATGTAACCTCAAAACTTTGCAGCGTAGTAGTGTCTTCCTCTCGTCGGTTTCCACCGTGATAGGTCCACTACAAGCACACTTTTTGGGTATGCAGTAGTGGGCATATGTGACGCATTCAAGCCAGTCATAGTCTCTTTTGTGTTGCTTCATATCCGCATAATGAGGATCAGTCATTTCTCGAAGGCAAGCTGTTGTCAAAGAGTTTTGTGACGATTTTGGAAGAAAGACTCGAAAGTGGTGCGGATAGACTACGACTGAGCCATTCCATCTTAAATAGGCAACAAAACGTAACGGCTATATTCATTTTGAAAGCTCTTCCTACGGCTCTAATCAATTCGAAATCACTTTCCAACGGCTATATTCATAGTAAAACATTTAGTGGCTAACGGTGTAGTAATTTAGTTAATCGTCATATTTACCGCATCTAACATAATAAGTGGTGTTCAAAGATAATAAATGGTGTTCAAGGATAATAACTGGTGTTCAACGATAATAAGTGGTTTATCTCATATTGGGCTTTAAGCTGTTTATCTCATAATGGGCCCCGAATACCGAATGAAAATGACCCTAATTTGTTATATATCATAATGGGCCAGCCTGATGTGTGAAAGTAATTATGGGCCAGCCTTATTGTAAATGCATATGTATTTAGTCATCTCTCTCTCCTAAGGTGTACGAAAGTCATTATTATTCCTCCTCGGTTACGTAAGATTCAATATGTTTTTTGAAAACATAAGCTTTCTGACACAGAGAAAACATTAGCTTTATCATGCTGTAAGACATTAGCTCTATCATGCTCTAAAAACATTAGCTTTATCATCTCTCTCTTCGTTGGTGTACATCATCGACGACACCTTTTGTAACGCCACACGCAACATCCGTAATGCTGTAATTATTTATTACTGTGCATCGTTTTAGTGATATATATACATCATTTATTGCCCTGTTATCATTTATCTAATGCTCTAATAATACTTTTAATGCATGGACTTAAAGACATCATGCACAATACCCATTGATGTGTAAAGCAATCATTATACCCCATCGGTTACGTAAGCTTCATAATGTAGTTTGAAATTACTACCTTCTGACACGGAGAAGACATCATCTTAATCCATATTTATACTAATTAATGTATGAACATAAGGTATTCTCATCTCTCTCTTCGTTGGTGTACGAACACGCGTACACTTATGGAATTTATACGAAACAAATTTTCCTACTTTATTTCGCATGGCCTGTAACGAGATGTTTCAACCGAAGAGTCCCCATGCCACGCCGCGTCTGTTACCAAATAATTAATGATAATTAATTATCTGGTAATATATATACTACTCTTCAGCTCTGTTATCATTTAATATCTTTCTCCTTCACTTCTCTGCAAACCTCTTATCCTTTCTTTTGCTTCCCAATTTCCAAAATGGTGAACGAAATCAGGCAGGGAAACAGGTCTGTAAAAAAATACGAGCGCTACTTTTACGGTCTGCCTATTGTCCGCCAACGTAGCGAGCAGGAGTTGATCGAGATGGCCAAGGACGGGTTCAAGGAAGAGATCCGAGAAGGAAGGACTGGAAACTGAGGAGTTTCCCACACTCGAAGCCCTGTTCGAAGAGGCGGAGGAAGTCGAGGAGATGTTAAAGGAAACACCTCCATCCAGCCCTCAGAACGCCGCAGAAGTATAACGATCACCGCCCTAGCAAGCGTGCTGCAAGGCGGATGAGGAAGGTGACCCGGAGGATGAGGGATATGACTACGTGCCTCGACCCAATCCACACGAATCTGCCTCCGACGAATCTACCTCCTCCGACGAGGATGTGACAACCTCCGACGAGGATGTGAACTCCTCCGACAAGGATGTGAACTCCTTCGACAAGTATGGGAACTCCACCTCCGACTCCGACGCTTAAATCTATTTTATATGTTTCAAATTTTATAAATTATGTTTATCTAATATTTTAATATTTATGTGGATTTTTATATTTGGTGGATTTAATTTTTACTTTAATATTTATGTGCATTTAAATATTTATATTTAAGTTTACCTACGGTGTACGAAAACCGAATGCAAATGGGCCCCGAATACCGAATCAAAATGGATCCCGAATACCGAATGAAAATAGACATAATATGAGTAATTTTAATGTTAAATATTATATTCATTGAAGTTTTAATATTTTTATATAATCTGGATGTTTAGACAAAAATGTTTAATATTTATATTACGAATACATAAAGTGTACAACTACAAAATGTGTACGACTAGATAAGGTGTACGACTAGATAAGGTTTACGAATACCTAACGTCTACGAATACCTTAGGTCTACGAATACCTAAGTTCTACGAATACCTGAAGTTCTTCGAATACATAAGGTATTCGAGAACAGAACGTATACGAATACCGAATGAAATTGGGCTTTATTTGTTATATCTCATAATGGGCCCGAACACCCAACACCGAATACCGAATGAAATTGGGCTTTATTTGTTATATCTCATAATGGGCCCGAACACCCAGTACCGAATACCGAATGAATGGTTAAACAAAGATAACATCCGAATACCGAATGAATGAAATTGGGCTTTATTTGTTATTTGTTATATCTCATAATGTGCCCAAACACCCATCTGATTAAATGGGCAATCGTATCCACTTCATTCATAGAAAATGGGTCATCTTATAAAAATGGTTAAACAAAGATAACATAGAGAAAAAACAGAGATGCACCATATATGTTCATGTATGGCGCTCCAAATGAGCAGATTCATCTCCGTGTCCGCACAAGTCTCGACATAAGAAACAGGTCTCAACAAAAGATATAAGAAAGACGGTTTAACCATCGCTTTGAACTTTTATGCTCCCAATAAATTCTTCATAGGCATCCATCGCGTATTTCGACGGAATATGTCCACCTTATTGTCATCGATCTGTCCCATATCCTCATAGAGTGTCCCGCTGCATGCATTTCAAAAATTTAACCACAAGATGGTCCACAGTCGCCAGACCTTTCGTTGAAGTAAATATTGTCTGGACGCACTCCATGAAAATGCTTGGTCTTCTTCAGGATGACTACTATCGGAAGGAGGCAAAAACGCAGCTAAGACGTGAGGCAATGCGCGTAGAAGATAAGCCATGTGCTTGTTCACCTCATTATCGGACACATTATGGGGAACGTTGCAGTCCAAAATCTCCACTTCTCTGGATGTCAAGTTGATTACAAGACCAACCCAATGATCTATTCCCACATCATTGGGCGCATACCCTGTCCACATCAACCAACAACACCTTCTTGTCATTCCGACGAGTGTTTTTCCGGTCAAACAGAAACTCACAAGCCCTCCCCACTTGAATCCCAATTTATCAGAGGCCTTCTCGAACTCTGCGAACTTTAATATGATGCCCGCGATATTGAAGTAGTCTACAAATCTGCACCTCCCTCTCAGATAATTGCCTCCATGTCGCCTTACTAGCATACTAATTAGTCACAGACATGTGCTGAAGAATATGTACAAACCATTACAACATTAAATCGGTGGAAATCCGTCTTGTAACTTGAATAAAACGGGTTAAGTTCAGATGTTTTTAATACCTCGGTAGTGATCCAATTTGTTGGCCTCGCCAATGACAGGAAGAACTGATTTGAGACATGGATCCCAATAACAGTTTCAAATTCCCTGCAATTTGAAAACAAACAAAAAGTCAATATTAGACAGTATATTTAGACATTTACACAGTATATCAAAACAACTTACTGTTCCGGATTCTCGGAGAGAATTTTTTCAAACTCTTTAAACTGCGCTTTCTCCAACTCTGCTAAGGGCGTATATTTGGGTTTCTTGCAGCTCTGGAAAAGAGTCTTCAATCTCTTGTCTGGGGTGTACACTCCTCCAATCTTTATTGAACGCCTCGAATACGCCGTGCGGAAGTCATCTTTTTGGTTGAGCTTATTGGAATACATTTTCCTTCTAGTCCTGTTTTTTTGGATGACCTAGTCAGATATCGACTCCGCTTCGTCATCCCAACGTCTGGTGTGCGAGATTCAGTCATCGGATCATCCTCTGGCGGTGTCTTGTAATCTTCAGAATTTGTCGGTGACGCTTTACCAGCTTGTTCCTCGGTAACATCCTGCAATGTCATGATTTCAAAAAGTTCAAACGCACGGAAAGACATATGCTATAAAACATTACAATCGCACCTTCGGAAGGACATAAGATTCAGGATGAGGCCAAACGGTAAGAATCCTACAACTGTTCTCCTGTGGATCTTTATAGATATTGTCACTCCATGTCCCCTTTTCAACCTCTTCTACTAATAAATTTAGCCCTGATATTGGAGACTCAACTCCCACCTTGCCCTGACAACGTTCAGATATCGCTCATTCAAAAACTTTGAATGAGATGTAGTTTATATGTAAATCTGTACACCTAACAACTTGGGTGTATACCGATTAAAACCCGATCTTTAAACATGGCAAAATAAGTTGTACACATGGCAAAATAATCTGAACACCGACTAACTAAGATGAATACCTCATAAATTCAACCTGAATACCGACCAAACATATCTCAGATACCGACTACTTACGTTTAATTTATGAGGTGTACAGAATACCGATTTGTATACCGACTACTTAAGCTTAACATCTCATAAATTGACTTTAATAACTGAACTATTAACCTGAATACCGACCAAACAAATCAGTATTCATGTGCACCTCATAAATTAAACTGAATACCGAACTATTTAACCGAATACCGACCAAACAAATCAGTATTCATGCACCTCATAAATTAAACTGAATACCGAACTATTTAACTGAATACCTAACCAAACTAATCAGATTCTTTACACCTTACATTGTTTATCATTAAAATTGTAGGAGCAGTTTGATTACCTTTTCCCGTGTTTATCATTTGGCGCACGACCATCACAATGATTATCATGCATTCTCATCGCCTCATCCTCGCTAAACTCATCGCCGTTGTTCTTCTTGTGTTTCTTACTATCAGACCCACATTTTTCAACTTCATCAATACCATCACCAGCATGCGGACGTCGCTTCTTTGGAACTTCCATGCCGGTAGGGTCAGCATGACTGTTGTCTCGCTTGTTTTACCGTCGCTGTGTTTTATGGAACCGTGAACGAAGCCTCCCTATCATGATGCAACCAGTCAAAAACTGGTCCCGCAATTTACCCAACTGGGTTTTCAGTTCAACTCATATCCACTCTTTCAGTTCTTGCTCCTTATCTGTGGAGTTTCCTGGTTCAGCCTGTTCACGAATACAACGACGAGGTCGAATAGGACGCTGAGGCGCCTGAGTCTAACATCCAGGTTCATCGGAGGCTTTCCCAAACCGCGTAGACGGCTTTAAGCACTTCTTTTTACACCAACACCTTCACCCTTTTCAGCTGGCTTCAAAGGTGGAAGGGATGAATCACCTCCTCTAAAGTCTGTTGCTTTGAACTCGTGCCCTTCCGCATTGCACGAACCAAGTTATTTATCCGGGATCGATTACTTTTCTCCCACTTTGGATCCCCACCTTCATCCGGATTGAATACGTAACAATAACCTCAAACAAAGAACACAAACATTCATAAGTACACAAAATTTGAGCGCCTTAACCGCTGTTTTGCAAATAAGATAGAGAACGAAATGCACCTCAGCTTGGTTTCCACTAGAAGTATGTCTTCAAAATTCAGAAGTGTATTTGTTGAGCGATCCTTCGGTTCTTCCAAGAAAGTAGTCGCTTTATTAGGTTCAGGAATTTTCTCAAGCAATGAGGGATAGCTTTAAAAGCAAAAGTTGCAGCCGAGGGAACCCATAACACGCTGTTGGCTGCTGTTTCAAACGAAGCCGCATGACCGAAGGGATTTATCCATTTAGAAGGATCGAAGGTTGAGGTGGTGTCAATCTAGACAGAGTGCTGACGAATGCCTCTCCCCCATGGATATTGAAGAAAATATCCGGTGTCTTCCAGCATCTCGACGTAGCGGCGTCGGGCGAAGAAGTTTGTGACCACAAACCGGAGACCATCTACAAGCGCAATGAGAGCTAGTGGCAACCGCTTCCACTCGGAAGACTTGGCTGTTCAAGCATCACGAAGAACATCTGCTACAGTCACGTCTTCATCTTCGGTTTGAAACAACTCTTTCCACATGCGTCCGGTGTGGCATCGCTAGATTCTGAACCGTTTCCAACTTTTCTCTTTCAGGCTAGCATTTCAGACCGTGATGTCTCGAACTCAAGCGAGAAAACCGTAGTGGCTTGTCGCAAACAAGAACCGAGCTCATATAGGCGGATTGTAACCAGCCGACGGCTGAGGAGAGAATGTACAAGTTTCGCGAGTTCAAGCACCGCGATACGTAAGTGGAACAAAGCTCCAAACTGACTTCCTAGCGAGCAGTTCATTTCGGGGAGCCTCTAAGCAACTTCACTAACGATCAATGATACTCGCCTTTGAATAGATGTTCAGTCGAGGTTTTCCAGGATAGCAATTACGTCGCGAACAGTCTTTCCGGAAAGTCGCCGTGTTCCCAACAATTTCCGCTCGGTGGATGCAGCCGTCTTCTTGGTTGATGCAGCCGTCTTGTTCGGTGGATGCAGCTTCTGTTGGTCGGTGGATTCAGGTTCCTCTAGCTCGAGTCCGTGCTCATCTCGAAATACAATGACCAAATCCGGACATTTACCCAACGCTTTATTTTTCTAAACTTTTCCATTAGAATTTGAGAGAAGCTTAGCGAAAGGAGATACCTATAATGACGCGGTTCTGGCATTCTCATCACCGGATTTGGTTTTCTATCACTGGCGGATTGACTACGAGTCACCCTCCTCGAGGGCGTTACGGAGGGGGATACCATCTCTACCGGAGTCTGCTCGAAGTCTGGAATTCACCGCCGTCTGTTAACAAAGTTGTCCAATCTGGTTGCAGTCCCCAATTTGTGTGTCAGATGTTTGGTTTTCAATTGTGTCTCCGATCCGGGTACGGTCGAGGGTGGTTCTTATGTTTGCTTTTCAATTGCAGCTGCTGTTTAGAGATGCTTTTGGTCAAACGACAAGATGACCAGAAGTTTTGAGATGACAAGATGAGAGGTGCGCTTTATTATTTTATGAATTTTATGTGTAATGGCACGGTCGTAATATCAAGAACCACGCCCTCTGTCGACATTTGACAAGTATGGAAAAGGTGATTTTCCCAATTTGCTAATTTAAACTTGAGGTCGTCCAATTCTCTAATTTCAAACTTGCGATTTGCCCAATTTGCCAATTTTTTAAATTGTTTTGGTTGAATATTTGGGTAGAGAATCAATAGATATTTCAAATATTTTTGGTGTTTTGAGTACTTAAACTATTTTAGAGATTTATTTTTGATAATTTGTATATATTTTCATTTTAAACAACTTAAAAGTATCTTACATATTTTGATGTTTTAATATACATTAAATCTAAAATAATTAATATATTTAGGTATATAAATCTATTTCGGATATATTTGGGTACCCAAAATACTTTGGTTCGGATCGGATTCGGTTTGGTTTTCTATCACTGGCGGATTGACTACGAGTCACCCTCCTCGAGGGCGTTACGCTGGAGGGGGATACCATCTCTACCGGAGTCTGCTCGAAGTCTGGAATTCACCGCCGTCTGTTAACAAAGTTGTCCAATCTGGTTGCAGTCCCCAATTTGTGTGTCGGATGTTTGGTTTTCAATTGTGTCTCGATCCGGGTACGGTCGAGGGTGGTTCTTATGTTTGCTTTTCAATTGCAGCTGCTGTTTAGAGATGCTTTTGGTCAAACGACAAGATGACCAGAAGTTTTGAGATGACAAGATGAGAGGTGCGTTTTATTATTTTATGAATTTTATGTGTAATGGCACGGTCGTAATATCAAGAACCACGCGCGCCCTCTGTCGACATTTGACAAGTATGGAAAAGGTGATTTTCCCAATTTGCTAATTTAAACTTGAGGTCGTCCAATTCTCTAATTTCAAACTTGCGATTTGCCCAATTTGCCAATTTTTTTTAAATTGTTTTGGTTGAATATTTGGGTAGAGAATCAATAGATATTTCAAATATTTTTGGTGTTTTGAGTACTTAAACTATTTTAGAGATTTATTTTTGATAATTTGTATATATTTTCATTTTAAACAACTTAAAAGTATCTTACATATTTTGGATGTTTTTAATATACATTAAATCTAAAAATAATTAATATATTTAGGTATATAAATCTATTTCGGATATATTTGGGTACCCAAAATACTTTGGTTCGGATCGGATTCGGTTTCGGTTTTCTAAATACCAAAATTTTGAATCCGTTTGGATATTTAATCAACTTCGATTCAGATTCGGTATTACTTTTTTGGATCAAATTTGATTCGGTTTAATTTTTTTCCCACCCCTAGTCGGTATGTTCATCTTTTACTCTTTTTCTTCTTCTATTTTTGGGACGCAGCAAGGTTGATATAGTATGCCATTTTTTTTTCAAACAATAGAAAAGAAAAATATACTTATTAGATTAATTATCAGCAAGCGCATTCAAACAAAATCTCCAAAAGAAGTTGCAAGCTAGTCATATCATCAATCAACCTCATTCAACTCAATTTTACAGACGAAATATGCTTTACCCACATGTACAATCGAACAAGCTTGTCCACATCAAGGAACACTTTTTGTATCTGTTAATTGCCAAGCCAATACGAATTGCTTTCAACTCAAAACCAACTACCCACAAATGGTTTAAAATCTTAACACAAAGCTTCGTTATCTGAACGGACCGCCATTAAAATCATCGAGAATAAACCAAAAAGAAAAGAACATTCTTCTTCTTGTCTCATTCCCATTTTAAGCAAACAAACGACAAACCAAAAGCAGAAGAAAATGTTTACAGAGAAAACCATTATCAGATATTATAAAGAGGATTCTCAACAAGAAGAAAACAAGTTTCATTATGTGATTTTCATCGTTTTATATAATTAAAGATCTGATGGGAAACTGTTTACAACTCTCTCACACACCCAAGAAACAAAACTGCTAAAAGGTTAGTACAAACATAACTCCATATCCCATTTCTCTAACGATCTCTCCACCAGATAACAAACCCCAAAACTTCCATAAGGAGACTCAAAACGTTACACACCCCTCATGATCTCTGTAGTTTTCGGTCTATCATCATCTATTCAGTATCAAAAGGCAGGAAACAAACCGGTGGAGAATTCACGGTTTCATCAACCGCTGAAACCGCCACAGGCTCTTCAACATCATCAGCTTTCAGATTCTGCAACATGGGTTTCAACTTGTTGTTAAAAAACTCTTCATACTCTGTTCTATCTCCTCCTTTCTTCTTCACCTCCACAACAACCAATGACGGTGTCAACTCAAATATCTCTGCTGCAATCGTCAAAGGACCTTTCACTCCTTGCCTTGAACCTTCAAGACTCACCCTACAATCCTTCTTCCTCACGGTAAAGCTCACAACTTTAGCAATCTCTTCCAACTTCGATATGATCTTCGAAACAGAAGCTCCTGAAACAAACCTAGAACCTTCCCCATCATCATCAAACAAACCTGACAGATCAAAACCTTGCGAAAACGATATGATATCGAAAGCATTCAAACTCGCGGGTCTAGGCAACCCCACAACCTTCCTTCTAGGCTCCAAACACTCGATCTCCGATTCAGACACAGCAGAAGACCGGTCTGATTCCACGGAAGCAGTCTCCAACTCATCATCATCATCATCATCCTCAACATTACAAAGCTTATCATCTTCCACATAGAACTTAACATGCTTAAACCCTTTCTTAAACCAAGAGTCCTCCATAACCTCAGCGAAAGTAAACCGTTTCTCCGGATTCGTCTCAAGAAGACGAGACATCAACCTGGTAAGCTCTGGGGAGAACCATCTCGGACATCTGAACTCACCTCTGTAAATCTTCTTATACATAGCCATAACATTCCGATCATGAAACGGGAGGTAACCCGCCATCAAAACAAACAACACAACACCACAAGACCAGATATCAACCTTGGCAGCGTCGTAACCCCTTCTAGCCAAAACCTCCGGCGCCACGTAAGCAGGCGTACCGCAGAACGTGTGGAAAAGCCCGTCTTGCCGAATCTGGCCAGAGACCGCGCTGAGCCCAAAGTCAGAGACTTTGAGGTTACCCTTCTCGTCCAGGAGCAGATTCTCCGGTTTGAGATCGCGGTGGTAGACGCCGCGGGCGTGGCAGAACGTGACGGCGGAGATCAGCTGCTGGAAGTACCTGCGAGCGGCTTCTTCCTTGAGGCGTCCTTTGGCGACCTTGTTGAAGAGCTCGCCTCCGCGGACGTACTCCATCACGAAGTAGATCTTGGACTTGGTGGCCATGACCTCGAAGAGCTGGACGATGTTGGGGTGGCGGACGCGGCGGAGGATGGAGATCTCGCGTTTGATGTGCGCGATCAGACCGCCTTTGAGGACTTTCTCCTTGTCGATGACTTTGATGGCGACGCTCTCGTTTGATTTGACGTTGCGCGCGAGGTAGACCTTGGCGAAGGTTCCGTGGCCGAGAAGCTTCCCCATTTCGTAGCGTCCGAGGATTAGGGGTTGTTGTGGGCTGCTTCTCTCCTTCGGGAGGGATGTTTCTCTTGTGAAATTCGACATGGGGAGGGAGAAAGTTTGGACCTTTCTTTTATGGGTTCTGTGTAAAGATCTTGTCTTTAGGAAGAGAAATCGAGAATCTGGGCGAGTTGGACTCGCTTTGATTTCGAGTTTCTCACCTCTTGATTCGTCTGTTCTCGCTGTGAATATCGAGATGTTGTTATTGTTGTTGAAGAAGACGAAGATGGTCCCTCTCTCTGTCCTCTGTTTTAGGGATTTACTCGAAATAGCATTTACTCTGTTTCGATCGTCGCTGTATCACTTATGAGTGTGACCGTCATGATAAAAAAAAGTTTAATTAATAATTTTAGATTAGATTATACTATCGTAATGTTTTTTTATTGAATCGTCTAGATTTTTTGAGGCGTTACTACAATTACCAATCATCCTCTGACGATATCATTTGTTTCTGTTCAAAGGAAAAAAAAAACAAGTTAAAAATTTCAACTTGCCATTTTAAATTATTCTTTTTTTAAATTATTCTAGTTCAAGATAAACATATTAAACTCGATGAATGTAAATAGGCATTTCAGTTTAAATTTGGGTTTGGCTTAAGTTCGATACAGTTTGGTTTCTTTAGGTTTAAAAAAACTTTAGCCGCAATCAAACTGAAATGGAGTTTGATCTGAGTTCGGTTTGGTTTGGTTTTGAATTAATTTCGGTTTTGTTTGGTTTTGTTTGTTTTCTCTCAGTTAAATCGAGCTAATTTTTAGTTTTGTTCTAGTCTGTTTACAAAAAATTTAATTTATAAAACATAAAACAAGTCATTATTTGACACTAAATTATTTTTTATATTTAAACGTAAAATCAAATATCACAATGAAAATAAAATAGTACAATAAATTTTCAGGTTTGATAATAGTTTTAAGATTTATATTCTTTTATTTTATTGTTAGTTGTGAAGAAGTAAAATATATAAAATTATGTTTAATTTTTAGGTTAAATTGATAAATATCTTAAATCTTAATATTTTAAATAAATTTAGTTAATATAATTAATACATTTCGGTTTTTGAATCAGTTTGGATTAAAACAAACCAAACCATTTGAGTTGTAAAACCTTTTAATGAAAAGATAGAACATATATTTTTGTTTGGTTTCGGTCGGTTTGTTTTGTTTCAGTTCGGTTTTGCACACACTTAAAATGTATTGTCTCTAAGAAATGACATGAGCATTTTCTAGGAAAAATCGTTCTCGTGAAGGAAACCTGTTTAAGACAATGTCAATATTAATCACTGGAGTATTTAAGGAAACCTGTTTAAAACGATGTCAATATTAATCACTGGAGTACTTTCTAATTACTTCAACTTGTAATTTGAAAAAGTTCTAACCTTATTCTTTGTTTAGATAATATCTGTGCTAATGTAATCTACTACATATTATTAGCTCGTAGGGAAAATCACATCAAGCTAAGCTTTCGAAGTAGTATTCACTTATATTATAATTTTTGAAGTTATTTAGTTAGCAAATTAAATCTTTAAATTAAGTTTTTTTATGATAAAAAATCTTTAATCTAGTCTACTTGTACATTCAGTCAAAAATATGACATGTTTACCAGAAAAAAACTAATGTATAAGTTTTTTTATAAAAAGATATTTTATTTTTAATTAGTAATAAATTTAAAAAACTAAAAAAATTCAAAAATTCAAAATATCATTTTAGAATGTCAAAATATTCTTTAAAAAAAATTTAAATTTATTTATAAAAATCAAATAAAATCTCTACAATTTTATACAAAAATATTTTATGAATGTGTTCTTCCGTGTTTTTATGTGTTCGAACCATCATCCCAACCAAGCGCCCCGCCATTCTGCGTTATCTTGTGGATGTGTTCTTCCGGCTCATGTGGTGGTCTAGGAGTGCTAATTGTGGAGCAGTGGCTGCTTCTCACTCCGTTTTGTGCATGTTATTTTTTTCTCTTTAATTTTCAGATTGCACTTCATTGTCTACGAATATAGACTCAGATCGGTTCGACAGATACGACCTATTCAATTCCTGTGCTGGTCAGAGTTATGACATGAGATATAAACCTGTGTTAGGATGGTGGTTCCCCTTAACGTTTCAGTCTGTCTTGATTTAGTGACTTTGTTTGTCGGCAGGATAACAAGAGTTTTGTGTGGATTGAGCAGCTGTGTGTCGATGTTGTAATCAGAGTAAAATTTTTTTTTTTACATAGTTGAGTTAGTTTAAATATTTGACAGGAAGCTTGGCGCATAAAACACATTATTTTCGCGTTTATGAAATCTCTGTGGATGGATTCCGCAATTTTCCGTGTACGGTCCATATAAAGACAACTAAACACGTTTCATGTGGTTATCCAAGGTTGTTTAGAGTCTGACACGTGTAAAACAAAATCTTAGATTTTTTAAATGTCAGGTCTCTACCACCTAGATGATGTAATAAGGTAAAATATTATATTTATTTGGTACTCTACGAGATAGATTCGTCTCGAGACCATCAATTCGACCCACTCAAATAGCTGATGTGCTGCCTTATTACATCATCTTTTCCTATGACTAATCAAGTTTTAAATATTCTTAACCGTAAATAAATCGAAAGATAGAACCGTCAGGAGGCGAATACTTCTTTCCATTTTTGTTAAACCATTTAAGAATATTTCCGGAATTTTTCATTTTGGTTGTAAACTTTGATGTTCACTAAGAGGATCTTTATCGCTGGTGTTTAGCAGGTTTCTCAGGGATAATTAGAATTTAAAAAAAAAAAAAAAAAAAAAAGAAAGCAGAAGACACGTCTTAATCAAGGGAAGCGGACGTCTCTTAAGAGACACGTGTCCCAAAACGAGTGGATGGAGGTTTCGGTTTGGCCAAACTAAAAATATCGGCGCTTCTCTCTCTCGAATCCTCGACGAAACGCTCTGTCTCTTGATTCCTCTCTTCGGTGGATCCGAAGCTCTCCACGTCGTCTCCGTCGGTGACTCTCCTCCGGCGACGGAAGATCGTCCCTCGTTGCTTCTTACCGGATCTCTCGACGAGACGGTGAAGCTCTGTGAGAGTTGTGGAGTCTATAGACTTGTGATTGGTGTTGCTATGTTTGACTTTTAACAAGGGTGAGTGAGGAGATAAAGGTCACTGACTTTATTTAGGGTTCCATGATTTCAAAGGATTTAACTTTTGTTTGTTACGTTGTTAGATGCTGTGGTGATTGTTAAGACTTTGTAATTGGTGTTGCTGTGTTGATTTTCAAGTACAGTGAGTGAGGAGAGAATGAAGATGAACTCACTCGGTAGACTCTCACTTGTTTCACGTAGGGAACTACAAACGAGTAATAGGTTATGAAAGTTTTGTTTAATGGTAGTACTGTGAGAAGTGTGGAGTCTATAGACTTGTGATTGGTGTTGCTGTGTTTGGCTTTTAAGTAGAGTGTGTGAGGAGAGAATGAACGTGGATTCATCAGTTTGTGCATCCCTTACATATATTTGTGTGTATGTGTGTGTGTGTGTATTGGTTCTTTTTTGACGTAAGTGTGTGTTTTGGTTCTTATGCTGTTTTTCATCAATATTTCAGGGCAATGCCAAGGCAAAGTTTGATGAAACTCTTGAGGCTCATTATTAGTCAAAAAAAAAACTCTTGAGGCTCATGTGAGGTTGGGCATCGAGAAAGGCCGGTCTGAGCTGGTAATCCTTTACTCTGCGTGTTTCGCTATCATATTCTTATTCTTATCATGTATTTGTTAATCTTTACTTTGTTTAAACTGCAGACTGTTCGTGGTACTTTGGCTCCACCACACTCTTTTAAAAAGGTACAAGAAATGCCTCTCTAATCTCTGATAGTAACCCATACTTGTCAGCCTTTTATGTGTTGAGAGAGTGTGAGAGAGATATGAATTGATGATTGCTCTCTGTTTTGTATTATACAATCTTCCAATGGTTTCAACTTTTGGATCAATTGATTTAAGAGACTTGCATTGAGCCCTTATTTTTTTATGTCTCTTAACTAAGTCTCTTAATTCACTTTTACTACTTAGACCCAAAAAGAGATTTTGGGATAATGATGCTCAAGTTTTTATAATATAACTAGTTGCACAAAAAAATGTATTCTTAACCGTGCGATTAGTCGATTTTGTAATTCCTTTTGAGTAAATCACAAGTAAAAATAACAACAAATACGAGTTAATATGAAAATC
Organism: Brassica carinata; assembly: GCA_016771965.1. Lineage (NCBI taxonomy): Eukaryota > Viridiplantae > Streptophyta > Magnoliopsida > Brassicales > Brassicaceae > Brassica > Brassica carinata. The sequence continues at coordinate 36,870,769 of CM028690.1, forward strand.
TTTATAAACCTTCTAATTGACGTACATTATTTTGTGATTTGTACTTACCACTACTTTTTTGTCACGAATATTTACCACTACTTAAAAAGCTTTATTAGGCAGATGCAATTGAAAAAAAAAAAAAAATTTAAAAAGCTAATCAAAAACTAGTCCTTGGATGGAACAATTAAAGTCTTAAACTATTAATTTTTTTTTTGTAAACTGCATTCTTAAATTAAATAAAAAAACAAAAATGTTTTACAAAAGCCATAGACCATAGACTTTAGTTTGTGTTCAAGCCCAAACACCCATATCAAATTGGTAAGGCCCAATACCCAACAGGAAGTGAAGGCAACCAAAATCTTTCGTTTGCATTAAACTATTAATTACTCAACATAAATTCACGTATTTGACAAATATATTTCATCACTCAACAATCTTATTGCCTTATTGTTAACACTAAACAATTCTTCTGCAACAATTTTATGAAGGTCGGTGGATTCGTAGGTCAATTAAGAGTTCACTAAGCGCGGGATTTACCTATTTAATAAATTTTATATTATATTATAGTTTATTAGTTATTATAATTATTTTAAATCTGTATTAAAATAACTATATGATGTGTTTTATGTAGCTGTGTAAAATTTGAAAGTGCAATTTTTTTTATATAGTAAATCAATTTTCTACTATTATTTGACCATAAATCTATGATTTTTTTTAAAAAATATTACAATACCTTGATGCTGAGTTATTTTGATAGAGGTATTTCGCATATATCACCTAGTTGTTTGCTTTACTAAGTTTCCAAATAGTTTTATTAAAATTGAGACCAAATCGTTATTGGTAAATATTAAATAGTATATATTCAAATTGTTGCTAAACATTACTTAATAAAAAGTGTTGCCATCTCTATGGGTTCACAATATATTCAACATCAAAAGTATCAAAGTTTTTTCTTAGTTGTTTATTTTGGATTAGATGGATATTCAATCAGATTTATTTGGTTAAATCAAAAATATTATAACCATATTAAGGTTTTTGATCTACTCATAAAGTCATAGATTGTATTTTATGGAATTGTAGAGAAATATTGGAAGTATTTAAAATATTAGAAAAACTATAATTAATTTTCACAAATTATTTTCTAAATATATTTCAGATGTCCATATGATATTTGTATAATAGCAAATCTGAAATGTGGGTTAATTAGTAATCTGTTTCATGACTAATATTATATCTGTTAAGATTGGTTAATCGTAGTTTTTTGCACGTTTGTTAATCACAAATGATAGTAGTTTTTTTCTTTTGAAAATATGTATTGAATAAAGTAATCATTATAGATATGAATTAATATAAAATGATTTATATTTAAATGTAATATTCTAAAATGTGTGATGCATGAATTTTCAACATAGTAAAATTTCATTATTGTTACATTTTATAAATTAAAAATTATGGTTGATTTCTAAAAGTGATAATATCTTTTTAAGAGTGATCATACAATTGATTTCTTTGTTTTGCGTATATGAACATATTTATTCAAAATCTAATCACATACCGAAGCAATAAGAAATATATATATTCCGCTGTATTAGGAATATACTATAGTTAATTAGTACATAACAACAAAAATCTTACTTATTTTTAATTATTATGTTAATATTTCTAAAACTGATTGTTTTGAATAATATACAGTTAAATACTGATAACTACGATAAAATCTGTTGGCATAGTGTCTTTGCAGTGTTTTGAAACCCACATGGATCCGCGGTTGAACCGGTAAATCCGGTGACCCAAGATAAATCCGGTTTGGGTTTTGTGAAAAAACCAAAATTTAAAAACCCAATAAAACCCGTTAAAAACCACTAAGTTCCGGAAACCGGTTACCGATTGAACCACTGGTTAAACAAATAGACAACTTTTAATCACAAATGATAATAGTTTTTCTTTTGCAAATATGTATTGAATAAAGTAATCATTATAGATATGAATTAATATAAAACAGTTTATATTTAAATGTAATATTCTAAAATGTGTGATGCATGAATTTTCAACATAGTAAAATTTCATTATTGTTACATTTTATAAATTAAAAATTATGGTTGATTTTTAAAAGTGATAATATCTTTTTAAGAGTGATCATACAATTGATTTCTTTGTTTTGCGTATATGAATTAACATATTCAAAATCTAATCATATACCAAAGCAATAAGCAATGTATATATTCCACTATATTAGGAATATTTTATAGTCAATTAGTACATTACAACAAAAATCTTACTTGTTTTTAATTATTATGTTAATATTCCTAAAACTGATTGTTTTGAATAATATAGAGTTAAATATTGATAACTACGATAAAATCTGTTGGCATAGTGTCTTTGCAGTGTTTTGAGACTTACATGGACCCACGGTTGAACCGGTAAATCCGGTGACCCAAGATAAATCGGTTTGGGTTTTGTGAAAAAAAAAAAATTTAAAAACCCAATAAAACCCGCTAAAAACCACTAAAACCCGGAAACCGGTTACCGGTTGAACCACTGCTTAAACCAATAGACAACTTTTAATCACAAATGATAATAGTTTTTTTTTTCTTTTGCAAATATGTATTGAATAAAGTAATCATTTTTATATTTAAATGTAATATTCTAAAATGTGTGATGCATGAATTTTCAACATAGTAAAATTTCATTATTTTTGCATTTTATAAATTAAAAATTATGGTTGATTTTTAAAAGTGATAATATCTTTTAAGAATGATCATACAATTGATTTCTTTGTTTTGCGTATATGAACATATTTATTCAAAATCTAATCATATACCAAAGAAATAAGCAATATATATATTCCGCTATATTAGGAATATTTTATAGTTAATTAGTACATAACAACAAAAATCTTACTTATTTTTAATTATTATGTTAATATTTCTAAAACTAATTGTTTTGAATAATATACAATTAAATATTGATAACTACGATAAAATCTGTTTGCATAGTGTCTTTGCAGTGTTTTGAGACTTACATGGACCCACGGTTGAACCGGTAAACCCGGTGACCCAAGATAAATCCCGTTCGGGTTTTATGAAAAAATCAAAATTTAAAAACCCAATAAAACCCGCTAAAAACCACTAAAACCCTAAAATCGGTTACCGGTTGAACCACTGGTTGAACCAATAGACAACTTTTACTTCTTTTTTTTAGTTTTTAATTATATTTTTAAAATCTATTTTGTATAATTTTTAATTTAAAAATTTGGCTTTTTAGTTTTGTTATAGACAATTTATTAATGATTTTTTAATTTTGATATATTTTGGATTTGAAGTTTAATTTTATTATTCACATTAGACATATAAATATTTATGAATTTTTAATTCTTGATATTTTTTTGTTAGATGTCATTAATTTTAACTTGTTAATTTTTTTTAAATAATCTAAACTATTTTTGATATTTTGTATGTCAAATAAAAATCAAAATTTAGAAACTAAAGTTAAATGTTTTCTAAAAATTTTTATCCATAAAATATATACATATCAAACTATTATTTTAGTTTTTATATATTTATTTTGATAGCTTATATTATTATACAATAAAATTATTTTATATATTAACCCGCGGTTCACCCATGGTCGACCCGATGATCCGGTAATCCGGAGAGTCATCCGGTTCGGGTTTATAAACATTGTGTCTTTGTTAATATATGGCTGAATATAACATGTGAAAATTACTGTTTATTTTATTGCACAAATTAATTGTTGTATAGTATTAGTTTTTTAAAATCTCATAAAGAACCGATATTATAACAGACTCATTATTAAAAGCTACTTAAATCCAATGAAAAAATAAGATTAGACCGGAATGAGCTATAGTACCATATAGTTATCAAAGTACTCTGCAACCACCATCTGCCAATTTTATTGGAAATTTTTTAAAATTACAGACCAAAGGGCAACCGATTCATTTCCAGCTCACTGACCGAATAAATGACACCAAAAGCTTTATAACCCCATTCAGAATCATAAGATACCATATATGAGCACTTAAAAAGACCATCTACATCGTTTGAGAAGTAAAGGCCACAAGACCATAACCTAGAGCAGATCTTAATACATCAACCACTCCAGAACTATATTTTCCCCAGCAACTACAATACGTACGTATGTTTCATTCTAAAACAACAATCCATAACCATAACTGGACTCGTATGATTCCTTTAGAGAACCCAAAATCATATTGAAACATTAAGACGCCATTTCTTAAGAGAACACAGAATTATCACCTCGTATGATTCGTTTAGAGAACCCAAATCATCACCATTTGTGTATGAGTACGATCATGATATATCATAACATCTCCATCATTTCTTCCCATAAATAGCCAGATCCAAACGCTAAAGCTCACAGATATTTGATTCCTTGTTAAAGAAACACAACCCTTATGACTCCTAGCAATTAAAAGTGTACCTTTCTTGATCTAGTAGTGAACTCTGAATCTCCTTTCTTTGTTTTGAAAACTGAGATTTCACAAAAAAAATTGATTTCAAAATTAAAATGTCCATATTTCCAAAGAATTGATCGAGAAACTCTTCGATCTTCCTTGACTATTTCTGAAAATATCTAATGAGATCCTGGTAATCATTGATATATCGTGAAACCCAAATTAAACATTTTCACCATCTTCCTCATAATCAGAATGACAGAGAACAAAACCTGTGATAATGACGAAAGGAACCGAGACAATAATAAGATATAGGCTAAGATTGACTCTCATCTTCAGAATTTCAAAATTACCATTTTATGGTCCGTTCCGCTGTTTTAGGTTTATTTTTTCTTTCTAGCCGTCATATTTCAGATTAGTATTAGTTTAAATGATTATCTATAATTAAAAGCATTAAATGAAAACATGACATGGAATTGTAATTACTTTAAAACTTTAAGGGTTCCTCAAAAAGTCACTTTAGTTTTAATAGTATTAAAACTAGGATTATAAGCATGGCAACATATCATAGGAAAAGAAGTTACATAGTCAATTCGGTCCGACAATGGTGTAAAAATTGATATTTTTAGATAAGATACCATTAAATTGAACACACCAGTGGTGATTGGCAACAACGTATTAACTTTTCGACAAGTGACCACAAATGTTATCATTAGTAAGGAAGTGTATCACGGTGTTGCAGTGTCGTATATCACTCATTTTGTTAGTTTATGTCAGTGTCGGAGAGTTTGTGATCTCCGAGAAGTCTCAGTTGGGTTTGGGCTAGATTTTATGTTACATGGAAACCGAAGCGCAATCATATGGAAGTGTAGAAGCGATATTTTTAAAAAAATTAGGAAGCGGAAACGTGTCAGAAGTGTATATTTATATATGTATGTATATATATTTATATACATATTAAAATATATAAAAATTAAAAATATGCTAAAAATTATATGATTAATTAAAAAAATAAAACATTTATTCATTTATAATAATTTAAATGATTTCATGTTAAAACCGTGAAAATATTAATAAATTAAGTTTATGAGATATTATTATACTAATTATTTTTAATATTTCGTAAATAATTAACACAATATATTTGAATAAATACGATATATTTCTAATAAACCCTCAATGCATAAATATAATTTATAGTATTAATTTAATATTTGTATATTTATATTCTCTAATTCACTATTATATAAAAATAAAAAAATATTTTTATATTTTTATTTACTTATAACATTGTATTTTTTTAAAAAATGGAAGCATGATTCCAAAATAGAATCGTAAGCTTCCAACGTGTTTTTAAAGAGATATTTTTAGAAACGCATTGGAAGCGAGATTCCGAGAGATTCCACAAGCTTCTGATTCCGAAGTGGAAAGCGTAAGTATGACGAAGTTTCAATGTAACCTACGATGTTAGATATCTCACTGGCTTGTAACATATAAGCCCATTGAAACTTATAGTATATTCAAGAAAAATAAAATGGTGAGATGGCCAATTTGGAAGTTAGGTTTGTCAATCACTTGTCGTAACAATTAACGCGCAAACAACAGTACATCCACCAAAAAAATCGGACAAAACATTCAATGCTCATTTCATTATCAGAACACACAGGCATTTCGAGTTCTGGCAGCTCGGTCCACATATCGTGTTGAACCTTAGCATTGCAACACGCTATTCCAGACATAATAGCACAATATCAAGTTTACAGATTTATTGTACCCAAACAATATGATCAGTTACTTGACAAAAAACACCATACGATCACTTCATTATCGCCTATACCACACAACATTATACTTCTTTGGTCCTACAAGTAGACAACCCCAGCACATCTGCTGAACAAAAGCCGTCTTTGTCTTTCGACCCGGGTCATGGACTCTGTCTTTCTTTTGTACACTTTGTATTTCACAGAGAAGATTGTATAAATCTATGGGAAGCACATTATCCGCGAGTAGTAAACAAGGGGCATGTTGGGCGTATGTTTCTTTTTTTTTTTTTTTTGAGCAACTTGGGCGTATGTTTCAAGCCGTTCAATCGAGAGCCTATCTGAATGCGAGAACCAATAATTGTCAACATCGTAGCGGTGAGTTCACTGTAGGGGGTTTACATTCGACAACAGCAGAAACGATCACTATCTTTATTACTGTTTCCTAAATTAAAAAAAAAAAAAAACAAAGACAGATAGGCTAATAAGAGGTCGCTAAGTTATAGAAATTAGAAAGTTTTACTAAAATAATTTGTAGCTTTGACCAGCCCATCTTCATGCCACCGACTGCCAACCCACCGGTCTATCTTCACATTTTTCATCATATTATTTATACTGACTTCAATATTGTCATTTCATGTCTTTTTTTTTTGGTTTTTGTTCCACTCAATATGGTCTAAACTTCATAAATAGCTCAACAGTTTCGTATTATTGTTGTTGCAATGTTACAATTCAAATTTAAACATGATAAAATGTATCTATTTTTTCTTATAGTGTATGTCAAACATTATACATATGTTGTTGTATTACGGTATAGGCGGTAGAAAACTTTTGTAGTATTTTATATCTTGTATTAAATGTTTTATAACTAAAAATTAGTTTGCTATTCTTAAATTGTTAAATTCTTCAACTATTAGATGTGGGCACGTATCGAATAGTGCCATATTTTTTGGTATTTGTGATTTGCTTCGCATCTCACGGATATCTGATTTTCCGATTTGCTTTACTTCGAAGAAATACAGATATTCGGTTTTCCGGATATCCGGTAATTTTTTAGATATTCGCGAATATTACGGATATTTACGGATATCTCATACATCATGTTTAATATAAATAAATATAAAAAAAAACTATACATGTTTGTTTTAAAAAATAAATATTTTTACATAATATTAAACAAAAAGTGAAAATTAGTGAAACTATATATTCCATACTTTTTTATAATGATTTTATAAATATTTTATATTCTTTCCTTAATTTAATACTTTATATGTATTTTATAAATATCAAAATTATATGTTAAAATAAAAATTATATATATTTAATTATAGATATACATTTATTTTTATAAAAACGGAGCGGATCGGATATCCGTCTTTAAAATTTTTAGTATTTATGATTTGCTTCATTTTTAACGGATACTGAATTTTAATATTTGTTTTGCTTCGAAGACTTACGGATATTCGGATCGAATCGAAAGGATTAACGAATCGAATCAAATTTAACGGATAAAATGCCCACCCCTATCAACTATATTAGAGCATCTGCATTAATAGAACATAGATGAGTCTCTTAAATGGTATTATTTTAATTATTATGTATTTATATTTTTTTAATAAACCAATAACTAAGTGATAAATAGGATTTGAGTCTTCTATTGGAAGAAGCTCTAGAAGAAGAGCTGCTATCTAATCTCTTTCTAATTTTCTAATTATTTTTATTAAATTTAATCATAAGAACACCATTTAAAACATAATAATGTGGATACCCTTACACGTCTTAAATGCTAAAACATTCCGGTTTTTAAAGTATGGTTTTGATTTGTGAGATTGTTCAAGTTATCAAGTTATCAATTTTATTTTAAGTATATTTACCAAAAATATATTTTTTAAAAAGTATATATAAAACATTTAATTAAATGAGGTAACCGGAAAACAAAATTGCAAATATAGAAAAAGTTGTATGGGATGCTTGAAGAAATGGCAAGTATATGCATGAAGCTAACATGAATGGGTTACCTATTGTTTCTTTCTTTTCTTTTGCCAACGGTTAGCTCAGCTGTTACCTAAGAAAAATAACATTATTTTATAATTTTCATTTCCCCAACCATTTGGAGCCCAAACACTTTCCTTTTTTTTTGTCACTCCCAAACACTTTTCTTTTAATTAATCTAGAAGTAGTCTAAACCTATGAAGTCTAGAATAATTTATAAAACAGTTAAAATCTGTGAATTGACTTATCTCCGAATTCAAATGAGATCTAAATATATAGTCTTAATCTATGTGGCTATACATGTATAGTATTGTAGAATTATTTTAAATCTGAATCACTTATTGTTTTCAAAGCCTCTTACCATTAAATCAGTCTAAATGTTATTAGTTTTTTTTTAGTTATACTTAACTTCCCCCTTCATTTTCGTGTATCAACTATTTGATTGAAATAGATCTAAAAAATGATAATACTTTACTCATTTTTTGAAAAAGTAATTTACTATTTGAAAAGATTCATTCACGTTTAAAACTAAAGTAACCTATAATCTTGTAAAAAAAACTAGAAATATTAACAACTTACTATAATGCAGCTAAAACCTGATGTACGAGCATTTAAATTGGCTGCTGCTATTGAAGAATACGTATATTAACATATCAATTATTGAGGCTCAGGATAATATGCACAATCTGTAATGTAAATCCATACCGCCAAAAGTATGTATGTCCCATGCATAATTGAACAAAAAGAAATATTTATCAATATATTGTTGTTGTCTTCTGCAAATGCTAGTACTGATATCATTATCATCATCGATATTCCAGAAAAATAAATAAAGAAATATAAAGAAAAAACAAACACAATAAGTAAAGCTACACTATTAGGTAATAATTAAAGACATTTTAAGGCTAAAACTTAGTTATAGAATAGGCAAACATTAAAAAGCCAAGAACAAGGAAACATAAATGCTTTCTTCTTTCATCAATGTCAAAAAGAAGTTTTCGCACAAAATGGTCAAACTTGGATCTTTGACAATTTTGTTCCGGTTCATCATGCTCTTACATTTTATTCATTTACGTATTACTTTACCTAAATTACCCCATGTTCGGAACTCTTCGTAAAGCTAGCGCCTAAAGAAAAAATCGGAGATTTATCGTTAATTAATCAGAAATTAATTTAAACTTATTTTTTATTTTCTGAATAAATATATATAAACTCCCAATTATTTGTAGATTGTGACAAGATTTTCAACCTGACCTGGTGACAAACATCTTGCCGTAGACTCTTACATCAGGGTTCGAATGTAGGAAGTGCGTTTTAAAATATAATTTCATTTTTAGATTTAATGAGATGAAAATGATAGAAAAACCCTTGTCTTCAACCTCAGATTTGTAAATCTGTAGCCGTTTTTTTCTCTGTTTTTTTACGATTCATTTTTTTTTTCTTAATTAATCTTATACGTTTTGAGGAAAATATATCATACTTGTATCATAACTTGTGATTCTAAATATGAAATCGACGAAATTATGAACTTTGTAGGTTAGCCCAAGTAACTGACTGAGTATGGCCAAATAGTCGCGATCCATAGCTGTGTAATGTGTTTCCGACGAGTAATCAGACGCCGAGAACACATTTTAGAACTTGAAAATTACCTTACATGTTTTGTTTACTTCGAAGCTATATTTGTACCTATAGAAGTTTTAAATGTGATATATGTATGTAATTTAATAATGTAATATCTGATTACAAAAAGATTAATCATGTAAAATTATACTATATAATTTAGTATGTGTAAGACGCATGATTTTGTTATTAATTTTATCTTTTTCTTTGTCAGCACTGATTATTAATCAAAACTTCGGATAATTATAATTTATAAAAATAAATAGTGAGTGATAATTTTAGAATCACTTTATTAATCACTCTTATAATTATGAAAATGAGAAATTGATTTACAATTATATCATCTCACTTTTTCTCAAAAAAAAAATAAATTATACCATCTCACTTTTACGAAATAAGAGTGCTTGCGTCGAGGGTGTTTATGTAATTTCACTTAACAAAAATTAATTAAACAAAAAATACTAAAGAAGATGGCGAAGATAACGGAAAGTAGAGAGAGGAATTAAAAGAGATAGAGCGAGAAGTAGTAGAGCTGGATTCACATGGACTTGCTCTCTCTCTCTCTCCCCTTTATTCTCATCTCGCGACTTCTCTTTCTCTCTCTCCACCTTGATCATTACCAACAAAACTGATTGAAACCCTTTTGTTCTCTCTCTCTCTCACACTTCTCTTCTCTTCTCTTCTCTGTCTCTAACGCCATGGCTGACGATAAGGTAAGCTATTGTCTTTGAGGGAAGATCCTTCCTTGTTTTCCTTATTTACCCTTCAGTTATGTCTTTGCGTGAACAGCTTATGTCTGAGAGAGTCTTGTTGTTCTAGATTTTTCATTAAGATAAGAAATCTGTAGCTAGTGTTCTTGAAGTTGAAATGGTTCTCAACTTCTGGGTTTGTCAAAAGTTTCTTTCTTTTTGAAGTTAACATCAGATCTCTGAGTTGCTCAAAGGTCTTGAGTTCTGAGAAAAAAAGTTTGGTTTTTTTTTGGACTACCTACCTATAGCTATTCTTTATCTTTTACTTGAAGATGATGTGTAAATTAAGCATCTTTCCTAGGGTTTTGTGAATTAGCTACGTTGGGATGATCCATGGTTATCTATCTCGATCTGTTATTTTAAATCCACAGTTTGTACTCTAGTTGCTAGATCCAGAAATTAAACATAGATTCATTCTTGTTTGTTTTGTTTTGTCTGTTACATGCGTTTCTGTTTATGTTTACCTTACTTCTCGCGTGACAAAAGTATATATACTTGTAACGGCTACTTCTTAACCACTCTTTTTGACTAACAAAAGTTTCCTTCTTTAAGATAAGCATTAAGCTTTAAGTGGAATCAATGGTTACTTGCGTTTTTTTTTTTGCTGACCTTTGAACCTTGTCTCTCACAGGAAGTACCTGCTGCTGTAGTTAACGGACAAGATCAAGTCACTGGTCACATAATCTCCACCACAATAGGTGGCAAAAACGGAGAACCAAAACAGACGATAAGTTACATGGCGGAGAGAGTCGTCGGAACAGGCTCATTCGGGATAGTTTTCCAGGCTAAGTGTTTGGAGACCGGAGAAACCGTGGCTATCAAGAAGGTTCTGCAAGACAGGAGGTACAAGAACCGAGAGCTTCAGCTGATGCGTGTCATGGACCATCCTAACGTCGTTTGTTTGAAGCATTGCTTCTTCTCTACCACTAGTAAAGACGAGCTGTTCCTCAACTTGGTTATGGAGTATGTACCCGAGAGCTTGTACAGAGTTCTGAAACATTACAGCACTGCAAACCAGAGGATGCCTCTTGTCTACGTTAAACTCTACATGTACCAGGTAACAAACACAGCTTTCACATAGAAGAAGTGTTCTTGTTCTGATTAACCTTTTTATGTTGTTGTGTCAGATCTTCAGGGGACTTGCTTACATTCACAATGTTGCTGGAGTTTGTCACAGAGATTTAAAGCCTCAGAATCTTCTGGTATGCCGTTACTAACATTCAAGATTCCAACTACCTGTGTTGTTGTTTCTTTCTTTGCTAATCTGTGTCTCTTCTCTCTACAGGTTGATCCTCTTACGCACCAAGTCAAGATCTGTGACTTTGGCAGTGCGAAACAGCTTGTAAGACGTCAGAACATATAGACTCTTTCAACTTGTAGCGTTTTGTCATTTACTGATGAAAGTTTTACATTTGCATCAGGTTAAAGGTGAAGCCAACATATCTTACATATGTTCAAGATTCTACCGTGCACCCGAGCTCATATTTGGTGCCACGGAGTACACAACCTCCATTGATATCTGGTCTGCTGGTTGTGTTCTCGCCGAGCTTCTTCTTGGTCAGGTAAAGCACACTACACTACTCACCTTCTTTTACTTTCCTGTGGAGTCATTGTAATGAGATTATGCTTCTTATGAATAATGCAGCCATTATTCCCTGGAGAAAATGCTGTGGATCAGCTCGTTGAAATCATCAAAGTAAGAATCTTCAACCACTATAATTGCAAAAGCACATTCATATTGTTGGCTACAGTATTCTCATTCTTTTATGGAAACAGGTTCTTGGGACACCAACTCGAGAAGAGATCCGTTGTATGAATCCACATTACACAGACTTTAGGTTTCCTCAGATAAAGGCACATCCTTGGCACAAGATTTTCCATAAAAGGATGCCTCCAGAAGCGATTGATTTCGCATCGAGGCTGCTTCAGTACTCTCCAAGTCTTAGATGCACAGCGGTAAGTGTTGCTCTTTGTGTCTTTCTCTCTTAAGGGTCTAAACTGAAATGCTGATAAACAGTGTTTTGTTTTCTTCTGCTGTAACTTTCAGCTGGAAGCTTGTGCACATCCGTTCTTTGATGAACTAAGAGAACCAAATGCTCGTTTACCAAATGGACGGCCTTTCCCGCCAATCTTCAACTTCAAACAAGAAGTAGCTGGAGCATCACCAGAGCTGGTCAACAAGTTGATTCCGGACCATATCAAGAGACAGTTGGGTCTAAGTTTCTTGAATCAGTCTGGGACTTAAAAACGATCAGAAGATAAAGAACTTTATATGTATAATGTACCATTACTCAGAGCCAAAAGAAGGTAGTTAAAAGGCAATGTGGAGGATAACAATCAGAAGTGTTGCCGCCTCAAACTCAGTTCCAGGAATGTTTGTTTTCACAGACGAGTTTGATGGTCAAAAGATAGCTTCTACAACCCTGACTTCCCCAAATCTGCAAGAAAAGCTATTTAGATGTATCTTCTTCTTTATCCTTTTTAAGTTTGGTGAAAAAAAAAACCCTTCCATTTTGCCTTATTCTTTCTGCATCTGTAAATGAGTTTAGTAGGTAGATTTTCTTTATATAGTAAAGTTTGAGTAGAAGTTGAAAGAATCTCAAGTAAAAGAGATACAAAAGTCTACCAGAAGAGGAAGGCTTGAGTTTCTGCAGCTGAAGGGGTTTCTCTAAGTCCAAAGACTTCTGAGGCTTTGATAGAAGCAAAAGCCCACTCGACGGTGTCTAGGCCCATCAAGCCATTTGTTCCTCTCTGCAACGGTAACAGAGGACAAACGCATATGACGCCAAAGCATGGTCTTCGTACAACAAATCCAGCTCTCCTCACACAGCTGTGTAACCGTTTTGATTCCTTAAAGTTGTGTGCTGTCACATGCTGAGCTGTGCCCTAGTAGCTCATTCAGTTTCTCTATATTTTCATCTTCTTCTATCCTTTGTAACCAAGCAAGAAACTTGAAATAAACGTTGTCTTCTTCATCTTTCTCTTAAGCTTTATCTAAGCTTTCATGGTATCAGAGCCATGGATGGAGATCCCTTTACTTCCCCTTTAACCATCACTCAGTGTGTTACTCTCAAACTTACCGACAAAAACTATCTCTCTTGGAAATTCCAGTTCGAACAATTCTTAAACAGTCAGTCCCTGCTTGGTTACGTCAATGGATCTGAGCCTCGTCCCCCGCCGACTCTCACTGTTCGAACAGAAACACAAGAAGTCACGACGCCGAATCCAGACCACGCTAAATGGGTTCGTACTGATCAGCGTATCATGGCGTGGCTGGTTGGTTCTCTCTCCGAAGACGTCATCAAAAGCGTCTATGGCCTTCGTTCTTCTCAGGAGCTGTGGTTGTATCTTGGTCAGAAATATAATCGTGTCTCTACAACACGCAAGCTGGAGCTACAGAGCCGTCTGCAATCCACCAAGAAGGGAGGTCGCTCTTTGTCCGAGTATCTCTCTGAGATGAAATTGATTTGCGACCAACTTGACTCGATTGGAGCTCCTCTGTCCGAGCAAGAAAAGATCTATGGCGTTCTCAAAGGACTCGGACGCGAATACGAATCTATCACGACGGTTATCGAGAGCTCGATGGATGCCTTCCCAGGTCCTAACTTTGAGGATGTTGTCTTTAAGCTCATCGGTTTCAGCGACAAACTTGCAACCTACGAACACCCGTCTGACGTCTCTGTGAATCAAGCTTATTACAGTAACCGAGGAGGTTACTCATCGAGGGGTCGTGGTACTCACAGAGGAAGTTCTCGTGGTCGTGGAGCCTACTCAACTCAAGGAAGAGGCTTTCACCAACAAATCAGTCAAGGCTCCGGTAGAGGCTCGTCCTCTTCTGAGAACAGACCTACCTGTCAGATATGTAATAAGTTTGGTCATCCAGCTTACAAGTGCTATAAACGTTTTGATCACTCCTACCAGGCAGAGGAGTACCATAATGCCTTAGCTGCTTTCCGTGCTCAAGATCCGTCGGGTACAGAATGGTGTGCGGATTCGGGTGCCTCTGCTCACATTACCAACGACACAAATCACTTGCAGTCTGCTCAGGTTTACAGGGGTGATGATACGGTTCTTGTCGGTAATGGTGATTACCTCCCTATCTCACATGTTGGTACTGCTGTGTTGCCTAGTCTTCAAGGTAAGCTAATGCTCAACGACGTTCTTGTTTGTCCTTCTATAACTAAGTCTCTTTTGTCTGTGTCGAAACTTACTGCTGATTATCCATGTACCATTGAGTTCGACTCTGACTCTGTTGTTGTGAAGGACAAACAGACAAGGCAGCCTCTAACCAGAGGCACTAGACAGAAGAATCTGTACGTTTTGGAGAACCTGCAGTTCATGGCTTTCTTTTCTCACAGACAGCAAGCCGCACCTGATGATGTTTGGCATTTGAGGCTCGGTCATCCTCATCATGAAGTTCTCCAGCGTCTTGCTCAGAATAAAGCCATCGTCTTGAATAAATCCAGCTCCTCGTTCTGTGAGGCGTGTCAGCTTGGAAAATCTAGTCGTTTACCTTTTTCTACATCTGAATTTGTCGCAGCCAAACCTCTAGAACGAGTCCATTGTGACCTCTGGGGACCTTCTCCAGTTGCGTCGACTCAGAGGTTTAGGTTTTATGCAGTTTTTGTGGATCATTACTCAAGATTTACCTGGTTGTACCCTTTGAGAATGAAATCAGACTTCTTTTCAGTATTCTTGAGCTTTAAGAAGTTGGTGGAACATCAGTTAGAGTCTGAAATTAAAACTTTTCAAAGTGATGGAGGTGGTGAGTTCACTAGTAACCAGTTTACTCAATACTTGGCTTCATGTGGTATCAAACACCATTTGTCTTGTCCTCATACCCCTCAGCAAAATGGCATAGCTGAGCGGAAGCATCGACATGTAACAGAACTAGGCCTATCCCTGATGTTTCATAGTCGAGTACCTCAGCAGCTGTGGGTTGATGCGTTTCTTACTGCAGTGTACCTTCTGAATTTGCTTCCTTCGTCTGTGCTTCCTCGGCAAATCAGTCCTTATGAAGCTCTGGTTGGTACTCCACCGGTTTACACTAGCCTGCGTGTGTTTGGAAGTAGCTGTTACCCATTCCTTCACCCATATGGAAAGAATAAGTTCGATCCAAAGAGCTTACATTGTGTTTTTCTTGGGTACAGTGAAAAGCATAAGGGTTATAGGTGTTTACATCCTCCTAGTGCACGGGTTTACATCAGTCGACATGTTCTCTTTGATGAGTCGACGTTCCCTTATCAGACTATATATCAGTCGCTTCTTAACTCTGCAGAGACACCTCTTCTCAAAGCTTGGCGATCAGAGTTTGTTGCTCCACCTTCACACGAGTTCACTCCTGCAGTTGAAGAAGAGTTTATTCCTCCTATGCGACAGCAGGTGCAGAACGCCCCACCTAACCAAGACACTGAGCTTTCTCCCCCTGTTACTCCTCCTACTCTCCCTGACAATAATTCTCCACCTCTGTCTCCACAACTCCAGCACGTGGCTCCTGTTCACTCTATGGTCACCAGGGGAAAAGATGGAATCCGGAAACCAAATCCTCGTTACGTTTTGATGAGTGTCAAAACCGCTTACCCTGAACCGAAGTCTGTTGTAGCTGCCCTTAAAGATCCCAACTGGACAGCTTCTATGGGAAAGGAGATAGGCAACATGACAGTCACTCATACATGGGACTTGGTTCCTCCTGATGATTATGTTACACCAATTAGCTGTGGCTGGGTCTATAAATCTCAGTTCAATGCCGATGGTACTTTGAAGAATCGTAAATCACGTTTGGTTGCTAGGGGAAATCAACAGGAAGAAGGTGTTGATTTCGTTGAGACATATAGTCCTGTGGTTCGTACGGCTACAATTCGCTCTGTTCTGCATATTGCTTCTGTCAAGGGATGGAATATCAGACAATTGGATGTAGAAAGTGCTTTTCTACACGGTGATCTAAAGGAGACAGTATACATGAAGCAACCTCCGGGTTTTGAAGATCCGACTCGTCCTCATTACGTGTGCAAGCTTCGCAAATCTATCTATGGTCTTCGACAGTCGCCACGTGCTTGGTTTGATAAGTTCAGCACTTTCTTGATCGAGTTCGGGTTTAAGTGTACTCATGGCGATCCTTCTCTGTTTGTGTATCTACACGGTAATGATGTGATCTACCTGCTTCTGTACGTTGATGATATGTTACTCACTGGTAATAATGAAGAGTTACTTCAGCGTCTGATGAGTACTCTCAATGGAACCTTCCGAATGAAAGACATGGGACCGGTTCACTACTTTCTTGGCATCCAAGTCCGCTCTTATGACGAAGGTTTATTCCTTTGTCAAGAGAAGTATACGCTAGATCTTTTAGAGATTGCGGGTATGGCGGGGTGTGATACGACTCTTACGCCTCTTCCTTTACAACTTGATCGGGTTGCTGGTCAAGACACACTGTTTGATCAACCAACCTACTTCCGAAGTCTAGCGGGAAAGCTTCGGTATCTGACCTTGACGAGACCGGACATACAATTTGCGGTCAACTACGTTTGTCAAAAGATGCACGCTCCGACAGTTGCTGACTTCAGTAATCTGCGACGTATTCTACGCTATCTTAAAGGAACATCTCACCTTGGTCTGACGATTAATGCAAAGACAGGGTTTCTCTTGTATGGCTTCAGTGATAGTGACTGGGCAGGGTGTCGAGAAACTCGTCGATCAACTGGTGGTATGTGTACGTTTCTTGGCTCCAACATCATCTCTTGGTCCGCGAAGAGACACCCAACTGTGTCGCGTTCTTCCACCGAAGCTGAATATCGTACTCTTTCTATTACTGCAACAGAGTTGAAGTGGTTAGCTTCTCTTCTTGGTGAAATGGGTATCTCTCTTCCTGACACTCCTCAACTGTTTTGTGACAACTTATCAGCCGTCTATTTGACTGCAAATCCAGCTCTCCACACGCGATCGAAGCATTTTGACACAGATTTTCACTATGTCAGAGAACGAGTGGCATTGGGTGCTTTGGTTGTTAATTAGATTCCAGCAGCTCAACAACTGGCGGATATTTTCACTAAGTCCCTTGCTCAACAGCCTTTCTGCAGGTTGAGAGACAAACTTGGTGTTGTGGCACCTCCCACCACAAGTTTGAGGGGGTGTCTAAGTCCAAAGACTTCTGAGGCTTTGATAGAAGCAAAAGCCCACTCGACGGTGTCTAGGCCCATCAAGCCATTTGTTCCTCTCTGCAACGGTAACAGAGGACAAACGCATATGACGCCAAAGCATGGTCTTCGTACAACAAATCCAACTCTCCTCACACAGCTGTGTAACCGTTTTGATTCCTTAAAGTTGTGTGCTGTCACATGCTGAGCTGTGCCCTAGTAGCTCATTCAGTTTCTCTATATATTCATCTTCTTCTATCCTTTGTAACCAAGCAAGAAACTTGAAATAAACGTTGTCTTCTTCATCTTTCTTTTAAGCTTTATCTAAGCTTTCAGTTTCTTTGTTTTCTTCTCTCCTTTTGAATGTTTATCCTTCTTTTAATGAAATAGTTTGTTTATGGCTTACCTTCTTACAAAGGCAAATCTCAAGACTTTTTTCTCTTTTTTTTTTTTTGCATTAAGAGAATATAACTCACACTTCCGTTTTTTTGTGCGCTCACTCTTTTAGCAAGGAAGTTGGCACAACCATTTTAGGAACAAAGATGAGGTCTAAAGACTTTCTAAAGTAACTAACAAAACTTAATTTATGTCTTGAAAGCTGGCCATTCCATAGAATTTTCAATCATTTCGATTATGTTCAAACAATCCGAAGAAAAGTCATTGCCCAGAATGTAACTCACTCTTCTTAAGTTATGGTGTGTATTTATTTTGTATCCACGAAAGTTAACCAACAAAGGTGAAAAAAAGGAAAAGATCTTCGAATGAGTCAACTCAAGGCTAATTTGCTTATTAATTAATGAGGAATACAAATCCGTTGTAGTCTAGCTGGTCAGGATACTCGGCTCTCACCCGAGAGACCCGGGTTCGAGTCCCGGCAACGGAGATTATTTTATACTTTTGAGCGAAAGTAGGGGGTATTTTCGTCATAATGACAATTAATAAAACCTAATTCAGTTAACCACAAGCAGCAGCTGTCGCTACTCATCTGCCACTCTTTTGGAAAGTATTCTTATTTAACCCACTCACAAAATTTCTATTCTCACTACCCCACTCTTTTTCTAACTACCCTACATTTTCCCACTTTTCTTCTCTTTCCCTTCTTACCCTTTTATTTATTATTTTTCTTTTCTTTGTTTCAAATACTGCGGGACCCACCATTATTCTTTTTTTTTCTTTTTTTTTCTGGGTGGATCCCATGTTATTTTATGTAGATTATTTTTTTTTCTTGATTTTTTTTTATTTTTTCGGATGGTTCCCAAGATTTATTTTCGAAAAAATTATTAAATGATAAATATAGCTAAAAATTTATGAAAAATAAAAGAATTATGTTTATCTTGAAATAATATTTTCATAAACAATAAAATAACAAAATAAATTATTAAAATAATATTTTAATCATGAATCATTTTTCAAAAATAAATTTAATAAAATATTTATATAAATTAAATTTTTAACTGAAATTTCTTTTTTAACATAAAGGAATCAAATTTTAAATAATATATTTCCTATTTAAAACAAAAATTAATTTAAAATATATATATATATACTATTTCAATAAAATTTTAATAAAATGTGTTTAAAATAATATTTTAATCAACAATTATTTTTAAAATTAAATTTAAGAAAATAATTAAATAAAGTCGGTTTACATAAAAAATATTTCCAACCTATTAAAAATATATATTTCAATAATATTTTAATAAAATAATTTCAAATTCCATAAATCTAAGTTTTTATATTTTATATGGTCTTAAGATTGAAAATAATATATTTCATATTTTTACTATTTATATTTTTAATTAAATTAACAATCTATATAAATTAAAAATAACATTCTCTTTATTTTATAAAAAGTATTTTTGACACTTTTTCTTGTAATGTAAAGAGTGTCATTTAAGATTCCAATTCAGTTATATATATTTTAACTTTAATATTATTTACAAAATGCTTTGGTTTTATAAATAATTTATCCGTCTTAAAATCACTTGATTAAATAGATGTTTAATTAAGAGCATCAAAAATATCAAAATTATATCCTTCTCGAAATGGAAAAATATACATTATTTTATTAAGATTTGAAGATTTGATATTATATTTTATTTATATAAATGTGTACGTGGACTACTAGCACTACTAAAACTACTTTGTACTACTTTGTATTACCTTGGACTACTATGTATAATACATATTTCTAAGAACTTTATATTTTTGGCTTATTATATATTTTAGCAGATATAACATATATTTTGAATTATATGTCCACATATGTGTTTAGATAACAAATTAGTCATGAAATCTTTAATATTTCTTAAGTTAGAAAAATTATCACTTCCACAAAAAAAATTCTTATACTTCCATATCTAATGTCTTGATAGTGATGTTATAAAAAGGTGAATCACACAAATTACATATTTTCATAATTTTGTTTCAACAAAAATGTTATATACCATCTATCACAATATGAACTATTGTATAATATGAACTACTAGGTATTATTATGAACTACCTTGAACTACCTTAAAATACCTTGAATTACTATGTATTATGCATATTTCTAATAACCTTGATTTTTGTCATATTATTTATTTTTAGAAGGTATATATCATATATTATGTGATAATATGTCAATATATGTGTTTATTTGTCAGATTAGACATAAAATACTCTTAATTTCTCAAGTTGATAGAAAACTTCTCATTTCCATAGAAAACATCCTTATACTTCTATACTAATGTCTTGATGGGATGCCATAATGAATTGAATAATCGAAAATACATATTTTTTTAAAAAAAATTTCTGGCAATGTGTTATATACGATCTAAAACTATCTCAATACATTGGTATTACTAATAAATTTAAATTTTTGATATTGTATTACTAAAATTTGTTGTAATTTGCAAAAGTATTACTATGAAGAAAGAAATATTACTACTAACTTGAGTACTACTAAGTGTAAATTTTCAAACATGTGTTCTCTCTTTTTAACTCGTTTTAAACATGTTTTTTTTGTTAATTTTTTTAACACTACATTTTTTTGTTAAAATTTTCTAACACGTGGTAGACAAATTTTTTTAAAAGATTTTACACGTTTTATCCAAGTTTTCTTTTTCAATTTTTACTCATTTTAGACAAAGTTTTATTTGTCTTCTTAGTAATACCTATAAAACATGTTACCTTCATAGATTATATATAAAAAAAAAAGTAAAGGTAGTTGTTTAACCAAAAAAAAGAATTAGCAACAACAAAATTTCAACATATCTAAGCAAGTGTAAAGTCTTGCTTTATCCTCCAGTTCGAATGCAGTGGGAAGTGAGTCTAGTGGATCGTTGCCGCAACAGACGCTGTGTAGATTCCTCTTAATGCCTCTGGGAAATGGATGCACTCGTTCCGAAATATTCCTACAAAACCCATATTAAGCTCTATTATCACAGAATCCATACCATTAAGGTCACAAATATACATCACATTTACCAGTTAAAAATTCACTTAAACAAGATATTTAAACACAACAATAAGCAAATATGGAAAAATCAAAAGAGCTTAAATTGAAAAAAAAACGGTCAACTTGGTTAATACTTCTGATCAATTGCTAAAACCCAGAAACATAATATCTTTCACTAAGGTAGAATTATTTAAGATGTTCCTTTTGAGCTCACAAATTCTCATGACATCATCATCAAGCCTCGAAAATAGCCATGTTCAAGAACATTCCAAACTTCTCACATGGACTAAACACATTTGGCAGTGTTTCACGAGCGACAAACTATAAACACCCATATTGCAAATAAGAAAACAACAAAACAAAATTGAATTCTAGTAAAAGATCCACAAATTGAATCCTCAACACAATAAGAACCCATCTTGGTATCAAAGAAGCGACAAAAGTATAACGAGGACTTACTAGCTAGTTTGTCTATGAATACTTGACCATATATACTCATATAGCTAGAGATATTACACACAACGAATGACCTGGAACTTAGAAACATTGTCTATTCTAAGCCAAGATGAACCTTTTCAAAAGAACCCAGATCCTAATTCTATACCACCTAATCAAATAGGAAATGTTTATGGAATGTAAAAGCCATTCAGAAAATATAAAAAGTCAAAGAACAAATATGTATGTCAAGTTATCGTTTTTAGTATGCCTACAAAAACATAATAGAATAGATCAATAGAACAAAGACATGTTCAGAAGCACAATCACATACGCCCAATGTCTCATATTCTTCTTATCTCCAAAAACAACGCCACAATCTCGTTTACCAAGAACATGAATCTGTAAAGAAAACCCTTGATTCTGATCTCAATGACAAAACTTTAAATCTGCTCATGAATTTTCTGATTTTTGAAATAGAGAAGCGAAAGAAAGAAGATTTGAACCTTAAAGCCTCGAGATCGTATGAGTGTGCTGAACTGATGCTGAGGGAATTAGCGAGCATGAATACCGCACGAAGCCGAGGAGGAGGATCAAGGAATTGAAGCAGCCGCAGGAGTGTGTGCGGTCCGTAGAGGACGAAGATTCGTTGTTGAAAAACATGTGTTTGATGCTCTCCACACATGATTACGACTATAGTCTTCTTCTCACACCCAAAGAATACGAGACGAGCAAACGAACTGAAATGGGGCCGTCATGTTCTTATCATCTTCCTGAAGTAGTTCAATCAACCATTCCATCGAGAAATTGTTCGATTCATTTCCTGGGATTTTCAGGTTGAGGTCAATTGAAAAGAGAAGAGGCGGAGGAAGAACATCGGGGGAGGTTGAAAGGGCGTGAGGACATCGGAATACAGATCGACTGTATTCCGATGAACTGAACGATTGGATGAAGGATGACCAGTTCGACTGAAACACAAGAGAAATGGTGAAGCTAAGAGCATGAGCATTGCTAGGACTTTAGTTGCATATCTTAGATTAGTTTATTAATATAATTAGTTTAAGAGATTTGTTAAGATACATGATTGAAATTGAAGATTATTGGTAGAAACTTAGGTAGGTTCTTAGGTAGGAGATGGAGAAACATGGAATCGATTTCGCCCACTGGATGGAGAGCGACGGTTTCGATAACCACGATGAGATGAAGTCAGAGGGATACGATCTCGACGAGGGGATTTTGATAGAGGTTATGGAGTCAGACGGTGTCGACGGAGATGGGGTGACGGTGGTTTCGATTTTCTCGAGGGTATTTCGACAGAGGAGATGGGGAGAGACAGTTGGAGATGGGATTTTAACGGAGGAGTAACACCTAGAACATGCACGGAGATGGGGTTTCGATTTGAAAAGATTACAGAGACCGCGTTTCAATCGAGATCGAAAGAAAGAGAAAATGTCAAAATTGAAAGAGACCGAACACGATGATCCCTTCCCCTAACCCTACAGCCAGTCATGCTTTGCCACCTGCCCCTTAAAAACGACGAAAAAAACTTCTTAATTAAGAAGTTTTTCGTCCCGTTTCTTGTTTATTAACGTCTTTTTCATTTATTTTTCGACCCAATCTGTTAAGAAATGGGTTTAAAATACGCGCGATGCTCATGCTCTAAGATTTCTTTTCCAAACTGAAAGTTGAAAAGGAAGAAGAAGGAAGAAGATATCGCAAAAGGGAAAAGGTTTTGTTTTTTTTTTATCGTGGTTTTTATTTTTTTGAATAAACTAATAGGATAAGATCCGTTTTGACTGGGTTCGGGTGGGCAACCGTTTATGTTATGGTTGGATCTGTAAATTATCAAATTCATTAAATCCTTCGGTGTCTTTTACTTTGTTTTGGTTAAAAAAAAGAAAATCAAAAAGAAAATAGATTTATGAAAGGATATATTAGAATAAAAGTAGTAGATAGTAGGGCATAATGGAATATTGTCCCACTCTTTTTGCTCTCTCTCCTCCGATTTTTGAACCCCTTCAATCCTGAAAATGGTAACCTTTCTCAATTTTTCAATCAGTAGATTGCTTCGTACTTACGTTTCCATTCGAAAGTTTCCGTTTTATTAGGGTTTAACATTCTGTTTCCCGTAATGCAGGCGTCGGAGAAGAAGCTCTCCAATCCTATGAGGGACATCAAGGTGCAGAAGCTCGTTCTTAACATCTCTGTTGGTGAGAGTGGTGATCGTCTCACCCGCGCCTCCAAGGTTCCTTCTTTGTCTCAAAGTGTTGAAAAAGTTTGAGACTTTACGTTTTAGCGATCATTGAAATGGATTAGGTTTTGGTGCAATTGTGTAGGTGTTGGAGCAGCTCAGTGGTCAAACCCCTGTCTTCTCCAAGGGTATGTCTGAGCATATTCTGTTAGAGTCTCTTATTATGTTCTGTATCTGTAATTTTGAGAATTGTTGATTGTGAAACAGCGAGGTACACTGTGAGGTCTTTTGGGATCAGACGTAACGAGAAGATTGCTTGCTACGTCACCGTGAGAGGAGACAAGGCAATGCAGCTTCTTGAGAGTGGCTTGAAAGTAAAGGAGTACGAGCTCTTGAGGAGGAACTTTAGTGACACTGGCTGTTTTGGGTTCGGTATCCAGGAGCACATTGATCTTGGAATCAAGTAAGTGTTTGCGATTATGAGGTTCTTGAAACAGAGGAATGTTCTCATCTCATGATTCTGTATTTGTTTCTTTCTTTAGGTACGATCCTTCTACGGGTATCTATGGAATGGACTTCTATGTTGTTCTTGAACGCCCTGGATACCGTGTTGCCCGTCGACGTAGGTGCAAGGCCCGTGTTGGGATTCAACATAGAGTTACCAAGGATGATGCCATGAAATGGTTCCAAGTTAAGTATGAAGGTGTTATCCTCAACAAGTCTCAGAACATCACTGGTTGAAAAGTTAATTTTCATTTTGTTTTGCGGTGCTAGCTCTGTTTCGAGGTCATACATTTGCAATTCTGGATGATAAAGGGTATCTTGTCGTTGTAATCTTTGTTGACTTGAGTTGGTTTAGAATCCTTAATGTACTCCTTGAGATATGAATAATATTTGAGGTTATCTTTTTCAAGTTTTAACTTAAGTTCTTACATTCACTGTGATGTGTTCTTGCGGCATGTGCAAGACTCTCTGCCTTTTAACAAAGGCAGAGACACATTTACACGAAATGTGGAGCGTTGTTACTCGCACGTTAGCTTTGTGTGGTCATTGTGAGGAATTAGCAATGGCGTTATGGATACTTAGCTCTGGACATGGAGAGATCACAAGAGTTGCTAGGCGTCTAAGAGTGTGTGTGTGGAGATTTTTCATGAAATGGCCAAGTTCATGTCTAAGCTAACCAGAGGAGATATTGTTCTAAGAGATTCAAACCGGTTACATCGTTTAAAAGATGGACACTGTTCTTGCAAAAGTTTCTGGTGAAAACATTGAAATGTTTCATGTACTAAAATATTAGTAGCAGTCTGGTTTACGGTATCCTGATGAAATCATTGAAAAATCGCAGCTTTTGAACATGAACAGGCTGTATCGATATGTCTTCCATGATAGTTACATTGCTTCAACGGGAACACATAACACGTTATTTTATTTACTCAATTTTATATTTAGTCATTGTTTACAAGAATATCATTTTCAAATCATTAATAATCTGGTGAACATATGAACCAATGACAAGTTAAGTTTTTGTTTGGGTCTACTAAACCATGTTCAACCACATGTGCAGTATTACATAAACACAAGTACACAACTAATGATAACAAATTTTAACAAAAAAAAAAACTAATGATAACAAAAGTTTGTTGAAGAAAATAATTGATAAGAATAATTCAATAATTATTACAAAAATAATCCTTTTTAAAACATACACTCAAAATTACAACAAACTCTTTTTCAGCTACTAATTAATTATACCCACTCAATTGTAAAAAAAAAAAAATCAAAGTACAAATAGCAAATAAAGAATATACTAAACCGGGATAAATGCGGAGAACCGGTTCGGTTATATTCTCCAAAGAATCACTATCATCTTCTTCTCACAGCTTTCCTGTCTGAATCAACCACACCATTTGGCGCAAAGGATCAAGAAGATGATCAAGAACACAAGCGACGCAAGTCCAATGGCAACACCGAGCACAACCTTATTAGGACCATGACTCTCTTCCTTATTCTTCACACTAGTCTCATCTTCACTACCATAATCATAATCAGAACTCGAATCCTCCTTCTGCGGCGGAGGAGACAAAGGCAACCCATGTTTATCACACTTAGCAATACCCAGTTTCATCTTCGAAGACAACACAGTGTGGTTGTAACAGAGATCACTGTTCCCTCCCACTTTAAACACCTCGAGCTTCTTCAAGAAGCTCGCATTGAACGGGAGGACTCCGCGGAAGTCATTGTTAGCGAGATTCAAGTGCTTGAGGCTCTTCATCTTGGTGATGAACCTCGGAACGGTGCCGTTTAGCTGGTTTCCGCTCAGATCTAAGTGGGTCAGGTCTGGAATGGAGGAGATCGAGTCTGGGATTGGTCCGGAGAGCTTGTTTGAGGATAAAGATAGGTTCTTTAGAGAGATAAGGTCGCCGATGGTGTCGGGTATCTCGCCGGAGATCGAGTTTGAAGACAAGTTTAGAGCTTTGAGGCTTGAGAGCTGAGTGATCGAAGTGGGGATGGAGCCTTTGATGAGATTGTTGGATAAGTCAATGAAAGTGAGATTGGAGTGGAGGGATCTAGGGATGTTGCCGGAGAGATTGGCGTGTGAGATGGTGAGGGAGGCGATCTTGCGCATGTTTCCGAGGATGACGAAGAGGCCGGAGGTGGAGACGGGGACGGAGGAGATGGAGAGGTCGGTGAGGTTGACGAGGCGAGCTAGGTAGACTCCGGAGAGGCCTCTGCGGCGGCGGAGGAAGGAGGAGGAGGCGGTGAAGGAGCGGAGGGAGGTGGGGAGACGCGGCGGAGGGGAGAGAGAAGGGCAGTTGAGGAAAGAGAGGGAGACGAGGGAGGGGGAGAGGGCTCTGAGGGACGCGGAGGAGATGGAGAGGTCGGAGGAGCAGTTGGTGAAGGAGAGGGATGTGACGAGGCGGAATGGGGAGCCGGCGTCGCAGGTGACGACGGTGGAGGGTGGTTTGGAGGTGGGACGGTGGTCGCAGGGGTTTTTGGCGGTGGGGATGTTGAGAGATTCGAGGGCTTTGAGGTGTTTTGGGTCTAGTGGGGAAGAGGAGGTGCGAGGAGGGGTTCGAGGAATGGGAGAGATGGTCGGAGAAGGAGTCGGTGATAGGGAAGGAGCGGCGAAGGTAGTGGCTGAGAGGAGGAGGAGGAGTAACGGTAATGACGGTGACAGAGGTTTCATGTTGAAGAGAGAGAGAGAGAGAGAGAGAGAGAGAGAGAGAGGGGAAGTGTCTGAAGAAATAAGAGAAAGATTGGGTTTTTCAAAGATGGGTCATGTGACAGTTGGGAACTCCTTATATTTTAGTCTTCTATTTGGGTTTAATTACGTTTTTGACCTTTTTCTTTCATGAATTTTCCAAATTCCATTTTCTTTTCCACACTTTCATTGAATTTTTGTTGCGTTAGTGTAGAACTATGGTTGTAGATAGTGATGCTTTTTTGTTTTTGTGTTGTGTCGTACTATGTTACCATCTTGGACATTTGGACAAATGTAAACGGAGAATCTATTGTTTGCGGCACATCAAAAAAATATTAAAGAGAAAGAAGAGTATGGAATGACTACACCATTTTGTAAGCCAATCGAGGTCTTGTCAACACAATTAAAATGTTTCCAGTTCTCAAAACGTGGAAATTGTTAATGTATGTGAGCTGATAAACTTGTAAAAATCATTAGTGAATCTGCACTAACCATAGTTTTCTCATTTCTGCTTGCTTTACATGTTCTCTGATTTGTAACCATTCAAACACTGACAAAGTAAAGAACATAAGGTACTATATATATGCATGACCAGTCTGTGCATTACCACCAAATGTGATTTCACAGGATCGGAGGGATAGCGTAAGTTAAGTCTATTGATTTTACTTTTGTAAAAGAAAGTTCATTGATATTAGCATCACTCCAGGCCTTATGCACTAAGTGGGGACAAAAAGAATATCATAGGAATCATCCTTTTTTTTTGTAAACCCCAAACAAGAATAAATAAAAGCTCCTTTAAAAGTTTTGGTACAGAACTCAAATTTATACATAAATCTTCCTATATATTAATTGAGAAGTCATTTTACTGATTTCTGCATCGTTTATAGGAGAGCTTTTTAATTAATTGTTATAATTTGATTGTTTAATAGTTTTTGATTTTTATTTATTTAGTTAAAAATTTTAAAAGGAAACTAACCATAAAATTATCTAATTTAATATATATTTCCAAACATACAATTAAACATCTTAAATATAGATGAATTAATATAATTTATTTATAGAAACAATTAAATATAATATATTACATTATATAAATTGATTATATACATTTAAAACATAGGATACTACATATTCAATTATAAAAACGGTTTTTAATAGATTTATATTAGTAGTGAATACAATAAATCATAGATTCCAGAAAACTAATCAACGTAGACCTAATAATATTAATTAAACTCCCTCATTCACTCTCTCTCTCTAGATATATATATATATATATATATATATATATATATATATATATATATATATTCTAAAATGTTTCAAATGAATGCAAAACAGTCAAATATATAATTTTAAAAAATTATCATTTTTCAATGACAATGTGATATCATAGAGAAAATATCACTTTAAGGATTAAATAAAATACTAGATGATAACCCGCGCCCTGCGGAGTGAATATTTTTTGAAAATATTGTATTTACATGTTATAAAGAATATACATTTTGTTATCAGTAACATTCTTAACATTTGATTAGAGGTAGACATTTAAGTACCATTTGATTTGGTTCGGTCTGGATCATTGTGGTTTTGGTTCGGTTCAGATTTTTGTAGATTTGATTCGGTTTTGGGTTCAGATAACCTATTAAAAAAAGTTTCAAAAAGTAAAGTTCATATATGCTTTAAATTTTTCAAAGTCTAAAAATCAAAATAACATATCATATAAATTTGAATAATGTATGCCAAAATACTTAAATTTAACAGAAAAATTGGTTTAGCTTAAATTTTTAGATAGAAAATCAAAAGATATTTTAAGTATTTTGGTATTTTAAGTATCAGTTAGTTATTTTAAACATGTACTTATACTATTTGTATATATTTCCAAGTATTTTAGACAACTTAAAAATATTTTATATTTTGTGTATATTCTTTTAGATATTAAATTTAAAAGTAATTAATATATTTAAGTTTATAAATCTAGTTCAGATATATTCGAGTACCCAGAATATTTCTGTTCGGATTGGGTTCAGTTCCGGTTCTTTAGATACCAAAGTTTTGAACCCATTCGAATATCTAACCAGTTTTGGTTAAAGTTCAGTACTATTTTTGGATCAGACTTGGTTCGTTTTTTAGATTTAGATTTTTTGTCCAATCCTATATTTTTATTGTAACAAAATTTTAAACGAAAATGATGATGATTCATATTAATTTTGGGTATGCAATAATTTTTAAACTAAAACACATTTTACTATGCACGTGACCCATCTAATTAATCACTAAAAACTGTTCTACGTCAATTTGAGGAAAACAATAGACAACTTAAAAAAATATTACCATTTCAGATTGTCAATTGACACTTCCAAATATTCCATTTTGGTGTTGTGATGAATAGAAAGGGTGCTAGGGTTAGGAAAACAAATTTGATACGCACTCCATGTCTCGTTAGGTGATTTCAATAGCTTATAAATAAATATTCGTTGTATCGATCTCTTGTAAAATTTTTGAAAAATATTAATTAATAAAATCTTACACTTGCTAGAGTAATAAATTGTTTCTCAATTAATATATAGAAGATTAGAGTAATCACATAAATCAAAACAATACATCCTGCTTATTTACAATATTTTTTATGGTAAATAAATCAAAATAATCATTTTGTTTATTTTATATGGTATATAATTAAATTTTAATGATGTTAACATAACTATATAGTATTTTTGAATATAAAAATTTATTATTGAGACTTTCAACTCTTATGGTTTTATTAACATTTGTATATTCTATGTAACAAAAAAATTAAACCATTGATTTCAGAATTTTTGATGTGATATTTTTTTTGATGAAAATTTAAAAATTAAATATTAAGGTCTCAATACTTTTTCAATGCAGATTCCAAAATTAACATATTTATGTATTTTTAAATGGTGCATATAAACGGTATTAAAATTGATATATATATATATATATACAATTTTATGATCATTTGTATCTTGTTATAATAAAAGCAATTAAGACACTGATCACAAAATTTTCAAAGTAATTTATAGCTGTTTTAAAAATTCAAAATATAACATGAAGAAAAAATCTGATTTTTATTATATGGTTAATATGATTATTTAATTTCTTTTAATAATATAAAATTAAACAAAAATGAAAAATGATACACAAATTGTTATCAAATCATTATTATCTATAATCATTAATTGTCATAAATATGTAATCATTTTAGGTAATTCCGTAGCTTTTATATAAAGAAGGTATACTTGCTTTTAATATTTTGGGTTACTATAATGTTTTCTAGTACATTATATTATATAGTTAATGCTTTAATGTATCTAGTGAGACATATTAATTGAATTGGACCTCTTCTTTTTCATTTAACTACCTAATTTATTGACACATCAGCATTGGCCCTTTTTTTAATTATTACAAATTTGAGATTTTATCTTTTTCAATGTTCCTCTATTAATATATAGAGGATTTTATATTTTAAAACATAAAAATTATATGGTAAGTCATTTAAAATCTTCCTATATATTAATTGAGAAGTCACTTTAGTGATTTCTGTTGACATGTCGCTCATAAGGGAGCTTTCCAATTAATTGTTATAATTTGATTAGTTGATGATTTTTAATTTTTTATTTATTTACTTAAAATTTTTAAAAGGAAACTAACCCTAGAATTACCTAATCTAATATATGTTTCTAAACAAACAATTAAACATCTTAAATATAGTTGAATTGATATAATTTATTTATAGAAACAATTAAATATCATAGGTTACATTATATAAATGGATAATATACATTTAAATACATAGGATACTACATAAAAAATTATAAAAATGATTTTTAATATATTTATATTAGTAGTGAATACAATAAATAATAGATTCCACAAAACTAATCAATGTAAACCTAAAATGTTCCAAATGAATGCAAAACAGTCAAATATATAATTTTAAAAATTAAATATTAAGGTCTCAATACTTTTCAATGCAGATTCCAAAATTAACATATTTATGTATTTTTAAATGGTGCATATAAACGGTATTAAAATTGATATATATATATATATATACAATTTTATGATCATTTGTATCTTGTTATAATAAAAGCAATTAAGACACTGATCACAAAATTTTCAAAGTAATTTATAGCTGTTTTAAAAATTCAAAATATAACATGAAGAAAAATCTGATTTTTATTATATGGTTAATATGATTATTTAATTTCTTTTAATAATATAAAATTAAACAAAAATGAAAAATGATACACAAATTGTTATCAAATCATTATTATCTATAATCATTAATTGTCATAAATATGTAATCATTTTAGGTAATTCCGTAGCTTTTATATAAAGAAGGTATACTTGCTTTTAATATTTTGGGTTACTATAATGTTTTCTAGTACATTATATTATATAGTTAATGCTTTAATGTATCTAGTGAGACATATTAATTGAATTGGACCTCTTCTTTTTCATTTAACTACCTAATTTATTGACACATCAGCATTGGCCCTTTTTTTAATTATTACAAATTTGAGATTTTATCTTTTTCAATGTTCCTCTATTAATATATAGAGGATTTTATATTTTAAAACATAAAAATTATATGGTAAGTCATTTAAAATCTTCCTATATATTAATTGAGAAGTCACTTTAGTGATTTCATTGACATGTCGCTCATAAGGGAGCTTTCCAATTAATTGTTATAATTTGATTAGTTGATGATTTTTAATTTTTTATTTATTTACTTAAAATTTTTAAAAGGAAACTAACCCTAGAATTACCTAATCTAATATATGTTTCTAAACAAACAATTAAACATCTTAAATATAGTTGAATTGATATAATTTATTTATAGAAACAATTAAATATCATAGGTTACATTATATAAATGGATAATATACATTTAAATACATAGGATACTACATAAAAAATTATAAAAATGATTTTTAATATATTTATATTAGTAGTGAATACAATAAATAATAGATTCCACAAAACTAATCAATGTAAACCTAAAATGTTCCAAATGAATGCAAAACAGTCAAATATAAAATTTTAAAAAATTCTCATCATTTTCCAATGACAATGTGATATTACAGATAAGTTATCACTTTTAGAAATGATTAATATATTTTTATATTTTAAAACATAAAAATTATATGGTAAGTCATTTAAAATTATATTAATCAAGAAATGTTATTTAATTAATCTATTAATATAAACAGATGAGTTAATTATTATATGGTAAATCACTTAAAATTATAGTATATGGTAATTCATTTAAAATTATTATATAGTAAGTGATCTAAAATTAAATTAATCAAAGTATTTTTTCACATGCTTTTTCTAGAGTTAATACTCTTTTATTATAATTCATATAGCTTTGATTATAATAAAATTAGCATGCTTGTTTTGAATAGTAAAAGAATAAAGGAGATATAAAAAAAAACAGGAAGGAAGAATAATATAATATGTTTGTTGTGTTCTTGGTTCTTTTATATTCTTTGTATTTAATTTTTATTTATTTGTCGAGATGCATGTATTTTTGTGTTACTATGCATGTGAACTATTTAGTTTTATGTGTTTTAAAACATTGTGATAAATTGAGTTAGAAAGATAAAAGATAGAAAATATAATGTAAATTGCAAGTATGATAAATTATTTAAAAATAATGAGATGTATATTTTGTGGTATAATAAATTTCTAAATGTACAATAATAAAATTGTAACAAATTTTATACAAATGTAAATATTTTATTCTGATATAATTTGGATCTCACATTAATATTAAGTATATATGCCTAAACTAACAACATTTCATTACTTAAAATTTTTAAAAGGAAACTAACCCTAGAATT
Organism: Brassica carinata; assembly: GCA_016771965.1. Lineage (NCBI taxonomy): Eukaryota > Viridiplantae > Streptophyta > Magnoliopsida > Brassicales > Brassicaceae > Brassica > Brassica carinata. The sequence goes on from CM028690.1 coordinate 36,903,583, forward strand.
ACCTAATCTAATATATGTTTCTAAACAAACAATTAAACATCTTAAATATAGTTGAATTGATATAATTTATTTATAGAAACAATTAAATATCATAGGTTACATTATATAAATGGATAATATACATTTAAATACATAGGATACTACATAAAAATTATAAAATGATTTTTAATATATTTATATTAGTAGTGAATACAATAAATAATAGATTCCACAAAACTAATCAATGTAAACCTAAAATGTTCCAAATGAATGCAAAACAGTCAAATATAAAATTTTAAAAATTCTCATCATTTTCCAATGACAATGTGATATTACAGATAAGTTATCACTTTTAGAAATGATTAATATATTTTATATTTTAAAACATAAAAATTATATGGTAAGTCATTTAAAATTATATTAATCAAGAAATGTTATTTAATTAATCTATTAATATAAACAGATGAGTTAATTATTATATGGTAAATCACTTAAAATTATAGTATATGGTAATTCATTTAAAATTATTATATAGTAAGTGATCTAAAATTAAATTAATCAAAGTATTTTTTCACATGCTTTTTCTAGAGTTAATACTCTTTTATTATAATTCATATAGCTTTGATTATAATAAAATTAGCATGCTTGTTTTGAATAGTAAAAGAATAAAGGAGATATAAAAAAAAACAGGAAGGAAGAATAATATAATATGTTTGTTGTGTTCTTGGTTCTTTTATATTCTTTGTATTTAATTTTATTTATTTGTCGAGATGCATGTATTTTTTGTGTTACTATGCATGTGAACTATTTAGTTTTATGTGTTTTTAAAACATTGTGATAAATTGAGTTAGAAAGATAAAAGATAGAAAATATAATGTAAATTGCAAGTATGATAAATTATTTAAAAATAATGAGATGTATATTTTGTGGTATAATAAATTTCTAAATGTACAATAATAAAATTGTAACAAATTTTATACAAATGTAAATATTTTATTCTGATATAATTTGGATCTCACATTAATATTAAGTATATATGCCTAAACTAACAACATTTCATTACTTAAAATTTTAAAAATTATTTTTTCTTATTAATTAATCAGAATTAATTAAAATAGGTATGTTTTAAAGGAAGAAATGGTTTGTTTAACCCATTAAAGTTTTATGTTAAACACCAAATAAAAAATGAGTGAGAAAGTGTGATTTGTGATTTGACAAAATTATGAGAGAAATTACTTAGACTACCATTTTCCTAATACATGTTTTCATGTTTACATTAACCAAATTTATCTTTGGTTTTTAAGAGATAAATCATACTACATATTAATTTAGAAGTCACTTAAGTGTTTTTTTTTCATATTTATTGTTAATAGGTTAAGTTATAAAAAATAGTTATAATTTGATTGGTTGTTGACATTTTTTAATTATTTATTTTAATCAGATCTAAAAATAAAAGGTAACTATAGAACAAATTAATATAAATTACCAAATAACACAAGTAATATTACAAATAATTATTTATAGTAACTAATTATAGAATTGGAGAAATAATATATATATTTTATCAATTTCTTTTTCTTTATCAATTATTTATACATAATTAAATAAAATAATTTAACTTTTTTTATTGAAAGAAATTTAATGGTATATATTCTTATATAAAAGAATTAGATTTTTAGGTAAAGAATTATTAGAACTTTTTATGTTTTCTAAAGTCCACACAAAAATGTTTACAAAATATCTTCATGATAAAAGCATTTAATCATTGTATTGGTCCTACACAAAGAAAAACTCTCTTTTTTATTTATTGAAAGCTAGAATTCCCGGTTTTTTCATGTGTTAAAATAAAATATAAAGTAACTCCACAATCAATTATTTGAATTAATTATAATATTGCTTTTCTGAAAGAGAAATATTTGTAATGATTAAGGTTTATGTTGTTGAACTATTTTAAATCTCACGGATTTTCTAAAAATATATACTGAATTTTTTGATTATCCAACTATTTGAAATTAAAAATTAAGATTTTAAAATTTTAATTTTTATTCAAAAATTATAAAAATATAAACATTATATATATTTCTTCATACAATATAATTATCCGTAAAATTGCGGGCAAACACCTAGTATCCCATATTTTTGTACATACATGCAGATTAATTAATCAGAGAGCTCAAAACAACAATTTTTCTCAAATTTAATGCATAATTAAAGAGGTTAGGTAGCAATAAACTTTTAAAAACAATACATATTATTTTCTGATATAAAAGGAACGAATAAATTAAAAAATGTTTTTAGTATCTAAATTAAAATATATTAATATGGTCAGTTCTAAAAAATACCCCAATTTTTTTTTGAAAGCTACCAATAAAAATCTTGAACGTCCACAACTACCACTAAATAATGACTGTACAAGAATTATTAAAACTTTGTAAATATTTTTTTTTTCAAAAAAAATCCGATAAACAACCAATTCATGCATAAACTATGCCAAAACTGAAAAAATATAGCAAAGATGTAAGGGAGATAAATAACCCTAAACATAAATAATTTCATTTTACTCTTATTATTTTCATTTTAGCTGAGCAATCAAAATAATATTGTTAATATAATTCCGTTTTTATATATATGAAGAACAAATCAACCGATTCAATACATGTTTTAATAAAGATTTGTTGCCACACAAGTCATACCTAATCTTTCAATGTGAATATAACTGTAAGTAGCCTATACACTGTAGTTTAAAGTATGACACCACTCGTAATTAGTGAATTGGGAGTAAAAGTTTCTTAATAAAAATCGGATTCGATCAGAGAAACAACTGATTTAACTATACCTAATGTCTCAGAACTCAGGCTATTTACCATTAGGCCACCACTTTATTCAACAACTGTTTAACAGTGATAATATGGTTTAAACAATTTTAAATAGTTCATGCAAGGTTTATCTCAGTTAATTTAGTTTTTATATGTAGTTTCACCTCATAGTTTATGTACATGTCTTCTAGACTGTCCAAAATTCATGCATGAATTTGTTACTTTTCCTTTAAGAGCAACCTTAATGGTTGATCTCTAAAAAGCAAGTTGTTAAAAATCAAATATTGTTATTTTAGTTAAGTACTTAAGTAAGTGAACAAAAAAAAAAGTTAAGTATTTAAGTTTTCATTTAAATTAAATAGTTAATTTATCTAGATAAAGACATGTGGAAAAAGAGGCATTAGGATAGTGACGTGTGGATAGAGAGATTTTTAGAGGTTCTTCTCTTGCGCTCTGTTCGCTCTCTTTCCTCATTTTCTTTTGTTTTTTTTCTTTTCCCTTAATGTTTAGAAACTGTTTAAAACCCTGTGTTGGCCATGCTCTTAAGGCCTTAAGTTTTATAAATGGCAATTTTATGACCTTAACTATTGTGGTATTTATAGTACTTTTTAAAGTAGTCGTATATTTGAAAGTAAAATATATATTTGTAATATCTTAGGGTAATCTGGCTATTAATGTCGTTCGAAGTTTATCTGAAAATTTAATGAGGAGACCACAAGTTATATATAGTTGTTACCAAAACAAGTTATATATATAGTTTGCTTTGTTATTTTCCAACTTTAAATTCGCATGAAGGTATTTTTTATTTCTTGAAATTTTAAACAAAATAATACATTATATGATGATTTTGCACTTTTCCATATGAAAATCAATAACCATTTACAGTAATCGGAACACAACCCTATTTTAGATATATTTAAACTCAAAACATTTTAAATCAAGACGGAAGGATCTAAAAGTAGGGAAACTAGAGTGGTTAATCTTCTAGATAAATCTACTTGCCCATAAGCTGTGGTATACGCTATGCTTTAACGTCGGGTTCTCCCATTTGTTTTCGATTCTTCTCGTGTAGACAGAAAATAATGGATACATAACTTGCTTACAAAGCGACCACATGGTCTCTAGGTTTCTGGGTCCTAGAGATCCATGTTTTAAGTTTTGATCCCATCAATGAAGTATATAAAACTAAATGATTAATACGAAGTCTTACATAAATTGCTATTTCGACAATTTGGGTTAGAACTTCAGCTTAGACAGACAAGTTACACGATAGTTTAGAAATAGACAATCTGACCAATCCATGATATTAGTTGGAAGATATTCTAAACAAACTCCGATTAATTTATGTGGTATCCAAACAATTCTGTAACCCTAAATGTGTTCTCCATAACTGACCCGATTAGCAGATAAGGCATGTAGAAATAAAATAAAAACCTCTTACACAAGACAGTAGAATGCAAAAATCCAGCATAGAAAGTGCTATTCTTTTGTACGTCAAACGAAGATATTTCTCCTTTTTTTTTGAAGAAAACAAGATATTTCTCTTCTTGAAATATTATTAGACCAGACCTTATAGCTAAATGGTCAAAATAATCCTTTAGCATTAACATTGTAGTTACATTTTTTGTTGACTCAGTTAATACCTTTTGTCAGAAATTAACCAAACACGATTAAATAAATCTACAATAAATGAATTGTTAACACATTAAAAGCTAGATTAAATTCATACTAGCGTTTTCACAAACATTCAACTATGTTTACCCCAAATTCAACAACACCCAACGTGTAACGTCAACAGAAGTTTTTTTTTTTTATCTCACATTTTCTTTACTTGATTTTAGTTTTATTTACATTTACATCAAAGGTATACATCTTACAATCTTTTAAAGGGAAAATAAACTTGAACTATATTTAGTAATGTATATATTTCACTACTTAAGGAAAAAAATATTAATATATATATTAATATATATCACTAATACTACTAGATTTTCTTTCTTTTCTGCAATCTATGTCTAAACTTTGAAATAAATTTACTTATTTATTCCTTCCATTTTTAAGACATGGGTAAAAAAAAATACTGTAGTTAAGCATTTGAGAATTAATTAATCGTTAATTAAATTTAATAACACTAATGCTAGAACAAACTCTAAACGTTATATTTTTACTAACAAATTAATGGGCATAGTAAGAACACACATTAAATGTCTTTCATTAATCTCATACCGTACAAATACGAGAAAGAACAAAGCAACACACAGAAACAGCAAAAATACTTCACTTTTTTTCTACTAATTAATTAGTTTTTTTTCTCCTCTTTCCAAACAATATGAAGAATTACGTCGACGAGAGTGGTTTTGCACCTCTAAACCAAACCAACTTCACACATGATCAAGAACATATGAAGGAAGAAGATTTTCCATTCCAAGTCGTTGACCAATCAAAGCCCACAAGTTTTCTTCATGACTTTCACCATCTTGATCATGATCATCAGTTTGATCACCACTATCATCATCATCATCATCACGGCTCTACATCTTCAAATCCTATGCTAGGTATCCCAAAAATGTTGTCTTGTATCAATAATGCTCCCTTGGAACATTGCTCATACCAAGAAAACATGGTCGACTATTATGAATCTAAGCCACATTTGATGAATCATTTCCAAGGTTCAGACAATCAGTGCTTCACTCGTAATCATCACCAAGAGATCAGTTTGGTCGATGACCATAATCCTGTAGACTTGGAACAAGACAACATGATGATGATGAGGATGCTCCCTTTTGAATACCCTCCTACGGAAATAATCAAGCCTACGAACTTCATGATGCCAGATGAAGTTTCATGTGTTTCTGCAGATAATAATTATAAAGCGATGAGTTTCAACAAGACCAAACCTTTTCTGACAAGAAACTTATCTTCATCGTCGTCTTCATCATCATGGAAAGGAAAGAGTAAAACAAGCTTAGTCAAAGGACAATGGACTGCTGAAGAAGACAGGTTAGTTATTAACAACATCATAGTGGTTTTTTAGCATCATGGAGTTTAAGATCAATATTGCATAATCAAGATTTTTAATGATTATATATATAATGATTATATATATTTATGCAAGATTATTAACAAATGTTATCAACCAAAGCCATAATATGTTTGCATCATAGGATATTAGTTCAGCTTGTGGAGAAATACGGATTGCGGAAATGGTCGCACATCGCGCAAGTGTTACCAGGAAGGATAGGGAAGCAATGTAGAGAGAGATGGCATAACCATTTGAGACCTGACATTAAGGTATTAACAACTAGTAACCAAGATTCATGTCATAATGATTATGGAGAGTAAATATTAAATAGTGTTGATATATTATGAATATATTTATGGCAGAAAGAAACATGGAGTGAAGCAGAGGACAGAGTGTTGATAGAATTTCATAAAGAGATTGGAAACAAATGGGCAGAGATTGCAAAAAGACTCCCTGGAAGAACCGAGAACTCGATCAAGAACCATTGGAACGCAACTAAACGAAGGCAATTCTCTAAGAGAAAGTGTAGGTCTAAGTATCCAAGACCTTCTCTGTTGCAGGATTACATAAAGAGCTTAGATTTGGGAGTTTTGTTGTCTTCTTCTGTTCCTGCAAGAGGTAGACGCAGGGTGAGTAACAAGAAGAAGGATTTGGTGGCGGTTGAGGAGAAGAAGAAGAAGAAGAAGGAAGAGAAGTTTTATGGACAAGACAGGATTGTGCCTGAATGTATGTTTGCTGATGGCTTTGGTTTTAATGAGAACCTGCTTGAGGAAGGATGTAGCATTGACTTATTGCTTGATGATCTTCCTCAGTCTGACATTGATGCTTTTGTTCATGGAATCTAATTTGTATTGCTTTTTTTTTTCTTTAGTTTTTTTTTAAAATATTTTGGTTTGTTTTCTGAGAGAGATTCCACCAAAATTTTGAGCAAAACTACTTCCACTGAATAAAACAACATAACGATATTTTGTGTTCAGAATTTGCTATTGTCTTGATTGTTATTTTATGTGTTTATGTTTTACAACTTTCAGTGTGTATTTCTTTCAAATGGAACCAAGATATGTCATGTTTTAAATCATTTTTTTTGTGTTTGTTAGTTTTTGTTTGCATTAATAATTTGTAAACTTTGATTAGAAGTATAAAAATATTTCTATATATATTTAAGAAGGTAAAGATTAGTTTAACATGTTGAAGTAACAGAGACCCCAAACCTAACCTATGCAACAAGAGCATTACTTAAGCAACCGTATGAGAAACTATTTTCACAAGAAAGGAAGTTTTACAAAACAACAAAATCAAAAACAGCAATCCTTCAAAGGAATACATACGACCGACCACTCTTGTTGATTCCATCAAATCTCTGCGGGAGCTCATGGCAAGATGAAGTACTTTTTACAGAAAGGTAACCACTTCCTAGCAAAATCTGCTGTCTCAACCAAAGACTCAAACAAAAGCATCACAGCATCACCATCAGATACATAGCAAGACGGTTTATCCACCGGATAGTCAAGCGTAAGGATTGAATGAACCGTGTTTGCAGTGATCAGAGGTTGCTCTTTTAGTGTATCAACTGTCCTGGCAAATAAATCTACAGCTGCAAGCTGGACTGCTCGCCTTCTCTGTCTGTCGAGTATGAAAAGTTTTGACAAAGGTTTCATAAGACTAGGAATATTTTGACTACCTTAACCACGCGTTAGTAGTCGGGTGGTAGCAAGGCGTTCCATGAATCCTACGGGACCTGAGTTCGAATCCGTCTACCCTCAGATAAACACAGCGCGTGGCCACCGGGGCTCTTCACATTCCCTCTCCGGGGAAAGGTATACCCTTTTTTACCAAAAAAAAATATTTTGACTACCGAGCAGGTTACGCAATGCTGAAACATTTCTACCTTGCGCATAACCTGATAACCATCAATGTAAGTTTCTCTGTTGACAGGAGACCATTTAGTGGACTGATTCCAATACCCATGAAAACGTCAAACCACATCTCACATACCACAGCTGTTAGCCATAGACAATAAGCACTCTCTACAGGATGTGTGAATTTATCATCAACCGCATGATGATAACGATTCTGTATGAAGTTATCTTTGTCCTTGACCATCACAACCGAAATTACGTTTGTATTAGAAGCCTCTGCATTATTTGATAAACTGTATTTCATTTTTATACATATTAAAAACGTTTAACAGCAGAAGTGAGAGTCCATAGTCTATTTTTTTAAAAAATTATATAGCTTGATATAACAAAATACAGTATGTTGTAATTACATAGAAAAAAAAACAATCGAGCTTGAGTGGTGTCCAAGAAAAAGGCCCTTTAGTATGGCTTCTGTGTTATTTTTCTTTCTGATTAATCATTTCTCTGTTGAAATAGATTGATTAAAGTGCTGTTCGTTCGGTTGCCGCAGTTCCGGCGTCTGCGTCTGCGGCGATATTTTTTCATCGACGTTTGTTCGTTTCATCGACGCGGGTACCTGCGTCTGCGTCTGCGTCTGAACGCAGCGTCGGCGTCGGCGTCGAGCGCCAAAAACAGCGTCGGCGTCGGCGTCAGCGTCGGCGTCGGCGTCAGCGTCGGCGTCGGCGTCAGCGTCGGCGTCGGCGTCAGCGTCTTCGAAACGAACAACAATCAGCGTCAGCGTCGGCGTCGGCGTCAGCGTCGGCGTCGGCGTCAGCGTCTACAAAACGAACAACAATCAAACTAAGATGACGCAGCCGCCGACGCCGACGCCGACGCTGACGCCAAAAACAGCGGCAATCAAACGAACAGGACTTAACTCGTTTTTCACATGATTCTGTTATCTCCATTTGCAGTGTTAACAAATGAGTCTAAAAATAAATTAATCGATTAGAGCTTTGCAATATCTTCTGGTTTACAGTCTCAAACACATCGAGCATAAAATTGAAATCAAGCAATATCAACTTCCTCATTGGTAAAGGCTCATATAATTTTTAGTGTTGAAGAATTCGATAACTAATAAAAAAGTTTAGCATTAGACATATATGCTAAAATTAGACCGATCTCTTTTCTTTTGTGTGGTTGATTTGCATTAAACTTGGAAGATAAGAAGACAAACGTGTGTTAAACCCTCTAGGGTATCTGAGATACAGAGATCCTCCAATTCTCACATCGAGCATAAAATTGAAATCAAGCAATATCAACTTCCTCATTGGTAAAGGCTCATATAATTTTTAGTGTTGAAGAATTCGATAACTAATAAAAAAGTTTAGCATTAGACATATATGCTAAAATTAGACCGATCTCTTTCCTTTTGTGTGGTTGATTTGCATTAAACTTGGAAGGTAAGAAGACAAACGTGTGTTAAACCCTCTAGGGTATCTGATATACAGAGATCCTCCAATTCTCACTGATCTGATGTATCCTTCTTCTCCAACGATGTAAGCTATTATTGAGTTGAGCTAGGTACTGCTTGAGCTAACTATGCCTTCATCAAAAACCACAGCGAGTTTCTTCTCCTCGTCGATGAAGAAGCCATCCCTGTCAAAAATAACCTCTCCGAACCACCAGAGGTGTGAGTGTCATATCCACCTTCAAAAACTTGTTCCACGATATCTCATTGGACTCAATCTTATTTGTAATTGATCTCACTCAAATTATACTTTAATCTCTCAGATAAAAGGTACAGCCGTAGTACTTAAGAATCGAATCCACAAGAAGCTAGGGAACCAATTAGATCTAATAGGTATAAATTAAACTAGGCTAATAAGTAGTAAATAAATTATAAAGCAATAAATATTGTAAATTGCAGGGGTGAATAAGGTAGTTGTTCTTATGTAATTGAGAATTGTTTGATGGAAAGATGGTTGCTAGACTTAGGGTTTCTATATTAAGGAAATATGTATAGATATGTAAAGGACTCTTTAGTCAATCATCTCTAACCCTAGGTTCCTCTGTAACTATATAATCTCTTGTACATTACTCTTAGAATATATGAAATACAGTTCCTATATGGTATCAGCAGCCGTGATCTAAAAACCCTACAATACTTTTAATTTTTTTTTCTTCTCTCTTATCTCAACAATGGTGGCCAACAACCTCAATCCAACCATTGTCACAGAGAACACCAACACCCTTCCCAACAATCCTACTCTCCTTACTGTCAACATGACAAACGTAACAAAACTCACATCCGACAATTACCTCATGTGGAGCATTCAAACCCACGCTCTGCTTGATGGCTATGGCCTTGTAGGTTATATCGATGGATCTCTCCTTGTTCCACAACAACACAACACGGTTGATGGATTTCTCACTGAAAATCCCGAGTATACTCTCTGGAAACGACAAGACCGCCTCATCTTCAGTGCTCTCATTGGAGCCATGACAACAAACCTGCAGCCGCTTGTGTCTAGAACCACTACTGCGTCTCAGATCTGGAACACTCTAGCCAACACCTACGCCAAACCAAGTCGTGCACACATCAAACAACTCAAAGATCAACACCGCACATGGAAGAAAGACACCAAAAATATCGACACATACATTCAAGGACTTACCACACGCTTTGATCAGTTGGCTCTCCTCGGTAAGCCTCTTGACCATGAAGATCAAATTGATGTGATCCTAGCAGGCCTTCCCGAGGAATACATGATTATCACGGACCAGATAGAAGGTCATGATGTCCCACCATCCATTACGGAGATACACGAACGCCTGATCAATCACGAACTTCGTCTCTCCAGTCTTGCACCACAAACGACTTCACTCTTCCCTATCACTACGAATGTGGCGCAGAATCGAAACAACAACAACTCCAACAATCGATTCAAAGGCAATACCAATCAGCATAACAACAATCGTGGAGGCTCAAGCAACTGGCAGACACAACAATACAATCCGAGAAACACAAACAAAGGACCACGACCATACCTCGGACGATGTCAGATATGTGGAACTCAAGGACATGGGGCAAAGAGGTGTCCACAACTACAGACCTTCCAGGCTTCTCAGCAGCAACCTGTCTCTCCTTTCACGCCTTGGCAGCCAAGGGCCAATCTAGCTGTCAACTCACCTTACTCTGCTGAGAACTGCCTCTTGGACAGTGGTGCTACTCACCATCTTACGTCCGACCTCAACAATTTGTTGCTACACCAACAGTATCATGGCGGAGATGATGTTATGATTGCTGACGGAACCTCGCTTCCTATCACACATACCGGTTCCAATTCCCTTCTCACTCAAACTCGTCCCTTATATCTGAATAATATTCTTCGTGTACCCAATGTTCATAGAAACCTCATATCTGTTCATCATCTCTGCAACACTAATAATGTTTCCGTGGAATTTTTCCCGGCTTCCTTTCAGGTGAAGGATCTCAACACTCGGGTTCCGCTACTCCAAGGAACAACTAGGCAGAATCTCTATGAATGGCCGACCTCTAAGTGCCAAGCATCGGCAATAGTCACTTCAACAAAACCTAAAGCTTCTCACTCTCTATGGCACTCTAGACTCGGTCATCCACACTCCTCTGTCCTAAACACTATCATTTCTCAGTTTTCTTTACCTATGTTGCACTCTTCTCAAACAAATTTCTCTTGTTTTGATTGCTTAATTATCCAATAAAAGCCATAAAATGCCTTTCTGTCAAACCACAATTGTTTCCACCAAACCACTTGAGTATATTTTTTCTGACCTCTGGTCCTCTTCTATCATTTCTACAGACCAACAAAAATATTACCTTCTCTTTGTTGACCATTACAGTCGATATTCTTGGCTATATCCCCTCAAACTTAAATCTCAGGTCAAAGAAATATTTCAAGTGTCAAACCGTTGGTTGAGAACCGATTTCAGACGAAGATTTGCAATCTCTACAGCGATAATGGAGGAGAATACATTGCCTTAAGAGAATACCTGCAACAACATGGCCTTTCCCATCTCACCACACCGCCTCACATGCCCGAACACAACGGGCTCTCTGAACGTAAACATCGTCACATAGTGGGGACGGGGATGACGTTGTTATCCAAAGCCTCGATGCCAAAATCTTTCTGGCCATATGCGTTCGCCGCTGCAGTCTACTTAATCAACAGGATGCCAACACCAGTTCTCTCGAATCAATCTTCATACCAGAAGCTCTTCGCCGCTACTCTGAACTATGAGAAATTCAAGGTTTTTGGGTACCTTTGCTTTCCTTGGTTGAGACCCTACAACAACCACAAACTTTATGATAAATCCTCTCCGTGCGTCTTTCTTGGATACTCAACATCGTAGAGTGCCTATCATTGCCTACACAGACCAACTGGACGGATTTTTACCTCACGACATGTTCAATTTGTCGAGGATCACTTCCCCTTCTCCACTGCGACGCCAAAACCGAATGTAGAGACCCAATCGACCTCAGATACACCGATTGTATCACTGCTACCGACTTCTCTAGTTGTGCCTCCACGGAACCTGGGTGTGATTCTTCACCAAGCTCAGACAACAACAACATCTCAGCCGTCAACGACAAATCCTCGGGTATGTCTTCCAACTCTAACATCTCTCCACTCTGGGCCTTCTGCTTAGCACAATAATGGGCTAAATTCTCAAGCCCAGCATCCTAACCCTGATCCACAAACCTCAAACCAAACACAGACCCAACCGGCTACGACCCAACACTCAAAAAACCCAGAAACTACATCAAATACTCCAGCGACCCAAACCCCTTCTTTCATCGCACCTCCACCACCGACGACAAACCCTCAGCCTGATCCTTAAATTCTTCACCAAACAACCGCAGAAAATCAATCTACACCTACCACTCAACAAAACCAACATCCCATGACCACCAGATCAAAGAAAAAAAATACAAAAACCTATCAACAAACTTACCCTCTTAGCCGCAGCAAAATCTCCTCTACCTCCAGAACCGAGAACAATTACGCAGGCTCTACAAAATGAACACTGGCGACGAGCAGCAGTAGCTGAATATGATGCTCAAATGAGGAACCACACTTGGGATCTTGTACCTTCACCACCAAATCACAACGTCATTGGATGTCGATGGTTGTTTTCTACGAAGTATCTTCCTAATGGAGAAGTTGAACGTCCTAAAGGCAGGCTGGTAGCAAAAGGATATAATCAGCAGTATGGTATTGACTATGCGGAAACTTTTAGCTCAGTGATCAAGACGACCACGATACGACTCGTCCTTGACATTTCTGTTCATCAAAATTGGGAAATCAAGCAGCTTGATGTGAACAATGCGTTTCTTCAAGGCGATCTCCAAGAAGAAGTGTACATGGTTCAGCCACACGGGTTCGTTGATAAAGACAGACCAACTCACGTGTGTCGACTTCGCAAGGCTCTATATGAACTCAAACAGGCCCCTAGGGCGTGGTACTTGGCGCTTAAACAACATCTCACAACCTCGGGTTTCATTAACTCCCAAGCCGACGCATCTCTATTTTTCAGAATAAGCAACGGGACTGTCATCTACATCCTCATCTACGCCGATGATATAATCGTCACGGGTAATCACTCTCCTACTCTCAACGCTGTTCTTCAGTATCTTGCAGAAAGATTCAGCATCAAAGACCTTGTTGATCTACACTATTTCCTTGGTATAGAAGTTCACCGCACATCTCAAGGTCTTCATCTCAGCCAGCGAAAATACATAATGGATCTTCTCAGCCGTACAAATATGCAAAACGCAAAACCAGTCTCCACACCTCTCCCTACATCAACGAAGCTTACTCTCAACGCTGGCACTGTACTACAGGATGCTACGGAGTATAGGTCCGTTGTAGGGAGTTTACAATATCTCTCCTTCACTCTACCAGATATATCGAATGCGGTGAGTCGTCTCTCACATTACATGCACAAACCGACCACTGAGCATTGGCAAGCGACGAAACGTGTGCTCCGCTATCTATCAGGCACGGCTTCAAATGGCATCTACATGTCCAAGAACTCACCTCTCACGTTACATGGATTCTCAGACGCAGATTGGGCGGGTGACAAAGATGACTATGTCTCGACAAATGCGTTTGTGATCTACATGGGCAGTAATCCGGTCTCTTGGTCCTCAAAGAAACAATGTGGAGTGGATCGATCTTCTACATAGGCTGAGTATCGAGCGGTGGCCAACACAGCATCTGAAATTCGATGGTTGTGCTCTCTTCTGCAGGAACTTGGACTCCGACTTCCCACTGCCCCTGTGATTTACTGTGATAACATTGGCGCAACGTACCTGTGTGCAAACCCAGTGTTTCATTCCAGGAAAAAACACATTGCCCTGGATTATCATTTCATCAGGAACCTAATACAAATGGGAGCTCTCCGTGTCTCGCATGTCTCTACACATGACCAGCTCGCAGACGCCCTCACCAAACCCTTGACTCGTGCTAAGTTTCAACAAGCATGCTCCAAGATTCAACAAACCAAGGCATTGCTTGGCCAAACCGTCCTCAAGAACTAAAGACCTACAATTGCAGAAACCTAAAAGAAACAGATTCTATTGAGTTTGCTAAAAGGGAGATATCAGAGACAATTTCGTGAATCTCCGAGTAGCAGGGACCGTCCACAATTGCTGTCACCAGTTGTTTGGAGTCCGACTCGAAATTTACTCTGTTGAAACCCACAGACAAGGCGTGATGCATTGCCTCCCTCATCGCTAGCCCCTCAACCACAAAGGACAAGTTCACGAATGAGATTGATGTGCTATGATGTGCGATCATCTCTCCATTGGGGTGATACAAGCCCCACGCAAGACCCGCTGCAAGGGTACCTGGTTTCCAAGCCGCGTCAGATTTTCATGTGATTCCGTCGATTCGAGCTTGACGGTTTTTGATCAGCTTGATTGAAGAAGGGATCTTGGGATCTTAGGCCTCCTGCGATTCTCTGCCTCCACTGATCGCTTTGTTGATAGTATCCTGGAAAGTGAAGAACCAATCTTGGAATATTGTTGGGGTCAAAATCGGTCACGACGGAATCAACGGCTGAAAGTCTCTGGAAAGTATTTCTCGAAACAAGAAGTTTCAGATGATTTGAAAAGAAGTCATACGAGATTTTCTCAAATTAGAATATCCACTCTGTTGGGGTCGAAAAGGTTATCTCAAGTCAACGGCTAAGATTATTTTTTACTTATGGGTTCTTCGTGAGACACTTCTTGAAAGTAAGATCAAAAGACGATGGGCGTGCGCGTACGAGAGTCCCCGGGAAGATCGGAACGAAAAAATGCGGATCAACCCAATCAAGGTCCGCCGCCAAGGGCGCCAAGATTCGATCACCACAAAACCCTAAAGAATCTGCCTTGAACTTCAAAGAGGCCGTTCTCTCAAACCGCGGAGGAACCAGAAAACGATCAAGATATCAAATCGGCCCTCGCCGAGATCTTCAGAACAGGCTCGACCAGGCTCCGGCGCCGGTGCCGGCTCACCCGCGTTGGCACTGGCGCCGCTCGCCTGCTGGCACTGGCGCCGCTCGCCTGCTGGCACTGGCGCCGCTCGCCTGCTGGCACTGGCGCCGCTCGCCTGCTGGCACTGGCGCCGCTCGCCTGCGTTGGCACTGGCGCCGCTCGCCTGCTGGCACTGGCGCCGCTCGCCTGCTGGCACTGGCGCCGCTCGCCTGCTGGCACTGGCGCCGCTCGCCTGCTGGTTCTTGGCGCCGTCTTTCTGTGCCCGGCTGGTGGAACCAAATTCACACCGCCAATTTCCGATAAACGATTTGGAGGAAAACCGAGTTAACCCGATCTTCCTTGAAGGTCCCGGATATCTGCTGGGCCACACACGATACAATCAATGGAGATTAAAGTTGTAAAAAACGAAAATTAAAAGAAAGAGCGAAAGAGATCTTATTTCTGAATTCTCGTTTGAGCGTGTACAACGAGTAAAGAAATCGGCTGCAAGAGCTGTCGAAAAGTCCGCTAGTCCGGCTGCCTAAGTCTATCCTAGTTTAGTCGCAGCTCGCTAGTGAAAACAGAAAAGAATGCTAAGTCGCCTAAGTGCTAAGTGCTTTGGAAGTTTGGTGATGATTTGCTCCTCGCCCAAAGCTCTCCTTATATACTCCTCTTAAGACGGTCTATCTTCTTGCGGGCTGAATCGGGCTTTTTCCATTTTCTTCCATCTTCGTGTTTATCGGGAAACTTGACATTTATCTTCGAAAAACTTGACATTTATCTTCTGGAAACTTGACATTTATCTCTTATGTGAGGATAAGGATAAACCGTCATAGTTATCCTTCCTTTTCAAAAATCGTAGGGCCGCTTTGGCCACGCCGGGCCGCTTAGACATTTTACGGTTTTGAAGAATAGTCTTTGAAGGTTTGGCATTTCGAAGGAACCCAATTCCTCGTATAGTCGAGATGTTTGGTGTTTAGAATAACCGTGATCGTACCAAACTCACGAAGATTGATCCAAACAAGCCAAGATGGGATCAGACCGAGCACGATGGGACCGAGACCAGGACGAGGGCCGTCGACCGGCGCCAGAACGAGTCCGGCCGTATGAGCGACCAGCGTGGCAGCGTGCGCCCGGCATGAGCCAGGGTGCCGCCGGGCGCCAGGTTGGTGCCGCCGGGCGCCAGGCTGGGGTGCCGCCCGGCATGGGCAGGCTTCAGCGTGGCAGCGTGCCGCCGGTGCCAGGCCGTCTTGCCGTCCGTGGGTTTTCCGTTGTTCGATCTTTCCCCCGTTAGTCGTTCGTGCGGGAAATCTTTGAGTTTTGGGAGGATCTTTAGCCGTAGATTTCGAGATAACCGTTTTCAAAGGTTTGAGTAATGTGGCTTCGAACTTTAGAGGTTTAAAATATGAACTTTTAAACAATCGAGTAGGCTTTGCGGAAGAATCATTGTAGTTTGCGGACAATCCGGACATGGGTTTAAGGGACCAAGATGCTGCCGTTGTACGAGATCACGAGACGATTGCATAGGTGGGAACCAGGACTCTTGCCGCCGGCGCCAGACGGGACAGGGCAAGCCTGCCGCCCGTGCGTGTCTGTGTCGCCCGGTGCCTGCTTGCCTTCGTTGATCCCCGGGGCTCACGAACCGTTCATGCCTTCTTGTGAGTTCATCGAGTGACGACCCGTTTCTTGGTTTTGATCGTCACTTGGTTTTTCTTTCGAGGACTTTCGGGTGACGATTTCGTCGTTGAACGATTTTGACCCTAACACTGGGCGCCGGCTCGCCCGTGCTGGCCCCGGGCGCCGGGCTCGCCCGTGCTGGCACTGGGCGCCGGCTCGCCCGTGCTGGCTCCGGGCGCCAGCTCTTCCAGTCTGTCCCCAGCTCGTCCGATTTAGATCACACCTCGTGGCTTCCGTGAAGTCGTAGCACCTTAGCTATGGACCTAACGTTCCTTGGTTCAACTCGATTGGAGTTATCCTTGAAGTTTTACAACTAGAGCTTGGAAGGTTGGTTCTTCCACAAAGTGTATCGTGTAAAACAAGGACGATCAACTCGAACATCGATTCTTTAGGCTATACGATTTGTTCTGCGGAAAAGATAATCTTTCCGAGAAATCGTACGAACGGTCGAGGGCTTGATGCTTGTCCACGGGCTTACTTACGATTTTGGCGAACCAAGCCCAATAGGAGCTATGACGATTTATCCTAACTCGCGGAAGTAGGATAAATGCTAAGTTTCTGTGGATAAATGTTAAGACTCGAGGATAACTACGAAGATCGACGGAAAATGGAATATTTCCAAAAGAGATAAACTTGGGCCCAAAGGAGAAAGGGTAAATGGGCCACCGACCTAAAATGACTATATAAGGAGGGCTGAAGCAGAAGAGAAAGGAATCCGAAAATCTGAGATTGGAGACCTAGAGAGCTCCTGTTAGCTGATAGAACTTAGAATTTAGGCGGTTAGACTAGCAAGGCAGGCCCTAGAACGCCTGGTCAGCCCTGCCAAGAATCTCCGCCCTCACGGAAGGATCGGACAATTCTCTTACTCTAGAGCTCGCACTTAGAAACCCTAGGCATCATTCTCACATGCCTATTTCTATAACCACGCTCATACTAGGCGAACCGCCCAGGCGGTTCGATATCTTGTTCAATTCTTTCTAACTGAACTTCGTCCGACTTGATCCTCGAAGGGAGTGCGTAGGCAGCCTTTCTTAAGGTCCAGTCCCAAATCTTAACAAAACCTTTTCGCATTTATTCGGTCACTTGTCGTTGGCTGTCGCGAGAATCCGGACCTTCAGAGAAAGTGTGGTTAACTTGGCTTTCCTCCGTTTTTATTTATTAAAATCGACGGTGTGAATTTTGGTTCCCACAGTTTGGCTAGAAGGAGGAGGGGACGGATTACTCTACTCATACAGCCGCGAAAACGCTTGATCAAACGATGTCCGAAATATGAAAGAAAACTTGCAGTTTCGTCAGCGATGGTAAAACAACTCCAGCAGCGACTGTTCCTACGCCAACGCCACGCAAACGCCACGGTGCTTGAGCAAATCAAAAACCTAGCTGCGGCTTTCCGCCACAGGAAAAGAGCAGCGAGCTTCGCGATTTCTCTATCTAAACAGAAAGGGCAAAGATAAAATCTATCAAACCCCAAAAATTAGTCTTGTTACCAAGTTAGAAATGCATAGCGAGCAAGGTTTCTACAAAAAGCGTTTTTGAGAACCTCTCGGAAAAATAAAGCTTATTCTCCTCGAAACCTTTGGGAAACCCTAGATTACTCGCGAAATAGAAGCACGGCAAATCGGGTCACCAATTCCCACTGCCTCACTTCTTCCGATCAACTCTCGGGAAGCAAACGACGAAACGGGAAAAGAGCTTACCAACGCTTCCCAACCGTCCGAACCACCCAAGGGAGGCCAAAACTCCGACTGTCCCGACCAGTTAGCCATACGACAAGTTTGGTCTGTCTCGACCAGGACCAGCTCGCCGTACGAAAAGCTCGGTCTCTCTCGACCAATTTGCAATATGGCCAGCTTGGTCCTTCTTGACCAGTTTGGGAAGAACAGAGTTGATTTCTATAAACCTACTCAAAACCTAAACCGGTTAACTAAGACGTTTTCTGAAATCTAAAAATTTTCGCGTCATTGCGAACTCTCGACTTTTATCCGCTAAGCTTACTTTCAGAAAACTACTCAAAACTCCTTTGGATCAATCCTACGGAAACAAGAGAATTTCTTAAGTTTAATAACAGAATTACAGCTCTCCGCAGCGAGAGTGTCGGATATTAAAATTCGGTAACATCTTACGAAAATAACTTCCGTAAGATCAAACTCGGCAATATTTTACGAAACATCATTCGTAAAGTCAAACAAAATCATATCAAACAACAAGGGCTGAGACTTGACCAGTTCGCTCATGGCTTGACGAACTAAGAACCTCACCCGAATGACATTATGTCCATTGCCCTCTTAGCCTGCTTCTTCTTCTTCTTTTGTTTCAACGATTTCGTAAAATCCCTTTGGTACATAAAATGCAATCTGATTCTGCCACGTTGAGTCGGAAACATCTATTCATAACGCTTGATAGACTTTTCAACAATATACAAAGCACACCTGTCAATTTAGGGAAGTACGAAGAAACGGAGACATGAGCTTAGACGTTGATATCTCTCGTTCGCTCCGATATTCTCATCAGTATTTCATTGAAAATCAATTCATACGAAATTCAGTATCAGACTTTTCGAAGTCCTTTGATGCCGAATCAAAAATGGCCTTTCCGAAACGCCTAAAAAACCTTCGATGAATACACATTCCTTCTCGTAAAAACTATCACTACGGAAGGTGAAACACAGTTCAGAAGACAAAAGAAGAAGAAGGAGGAAGAAGGGAAAATCTCGAATCATCGATGAGACTAAGGTATGTCCGCCTTCGAAAGTTTTAATCGGGCTCTAGTTTTTCGTAGGAAAAGAATGAAAACGTCTTAAAAACTGCCGTGAAATTTAGGGAACTTAGAGTCTAGGTGGATAGTCTAGCAAGCTATGTCTTAGGCAATTTTTTCCAGTCTTTTTCTACTGTTCCTTGACTGTCAAGGCAGAACATGCAAACCGACCTAATCTCTCGAAAACAGAGAAACGATCGCCACGCATTCTCAGCATAATAATCCTGCTTCCTAAATAAAGAAAAAACGTATACAATCCTTCGAAAGAACGTTTAACCCGTTTTCTTTCGTAAAGAAAAAAAAGAAGGAGTAGGTAAGTATACTATACTCGTATATTTCCATCCTTGAAAACTTTTTGCTTTGACAACGCTTTTGACAAAGCAAACTCTCGCAGCAAATAAGATTTATCTAAAAAACGCTAGCGGCATAGCCCAACCGTTACAAACATAGTCTTGAAAACTCTACGTCGTCTCTCGTCGCAAACTCGCGACTAGAAACGTGTGCCAACGTCAGACTAATAGCACGACGGTAAACTACGAAAATAATAAAATAACCTTCGGTAAAAGTCCATGAGTAATTCGAAGCAACTTTCGTCCAAAGGTCGAAATCATAGCGGAAACATCTCTCGTGTAATCCACGGAAACATCGCTACTTTGATAATCTGTGATTTTCTATCTCCATGAAACCGGTCATCCAATACTTTCGTATAACAAGAACATTTTAAACAAAACAGCCTATGGAAAAAACATGATAGGTCTCATGCAAAACGACTTCGAAATACGCAAAAGTGAATAAGGAAAACATAATCCGTGGTCGAAAATATCGCAAGTAATTTGTGAGAAACACTCTCGGTTACCTTCTGAAAACCCCTCTTACATCACTTTTACGAAAAATCCTCTGTATGGTCGAGTCAATTCATACAAAGAAACTTTTGTAAAATAAACATAATGGGTCCAGCGAATTGCTTGTCATAGGCAGTTTTGCTCCACAAGGTTTCGACTCTGCTTTCACTCCCAGCGGTTCACGTCCGGCGAGGAAATAATCACGCAGGCGAACCCGCACGTGTCCTGTGTCGATCCCTTAAACTTTGTCCCCCCGGATAAAATGAAACGATTTTCATGCAACCAAAAAAAAAAAAAAATTATACGAACCATTCATCGTATAACTGAGACCTAAAGTGGAAGATCGTTTCTAAAAGCCATCAGACATAACTCAGAAAACTCTGCTATGCTTGCCATGTCTATCTCGGCAAACGCTATTTGGCCTTCGGCTAACTACGCCTTTCTGTAAAGCCCAGACCTGAATTCGGCATCCCCATTAAGGACAATCGTAAACCAACATGACCTTAATAAGGGTCATGGTCTGATCGTTTACCAACATCTTCCTTGGCTATACGACTGAACCTAGCCTCCATGCCAATCCAAAACTACTGAGCGAACACTGCTCCAATCGCTTAACGGCTAAAACAACAATCCACGATTTGTTCATAGAACGCCAAGTGATTATTACGCAAGCTATTTGTCGTATAACCCAGAATCAGAAAATCATACGATAAACTCTTCATACCAAAACTCAGTCCTAACAACCATGTGATTAACGGAAGATTTAAACTTATCATCAATCGATTAAGTTCTATACGCCCCGTAAACACGGCATGAAAACGTGACAAGGCTCCAAGAGTTATACGAGTCATCCTTAAAATATACAAACAAATCCCGGAAGCCAACACTTCCGCGAAGCACGGTGAATGTAGGCGTTTCTCCACAGGTCAAATTCTGCGACCCCTTGGTCCTGCGTCCAAACTGAAACAACAACTTCTGGCTGCGAACATTCGCAAAACATCTCCAAGCCCGCAAACATTTCAACCACGAAATGCGGCACAAGAAAAACGCGACCTTCAGCACTGCGAGACGTCGCTAACGCTCGAAGGACATTTTTTTTTCCTCAAAACGTTCCAGACGAAATTCTCGTCTCAGGAACTCTAAACTGTAACACACCTTCAAAACGGTATCATGTCGTTGTTGCTGATCACAAAAAACGAACTCTAACGCCCTAAACAGACAATAGCCGCCTTTAAAGGGTAGGCTCTCTTACATCAACAAGGATAACATAGCGCGCTACACAAGAAAACCAAAATTTCGTTTAGCACTTCCTAAAGGAAGTAACTCGATTCGTACCCAGACAAATCATATAAGCCAATAACACTTCGCGGATTTTAAAACGGTACGAGTCAGGTTAAAATCGCAAACAGGCAAAACGAAAGCCGATTTGTCATCATAAAGCCTCAGTCAGAGAGTAAACCTAGGTCTTGCCTAAACCCAGCCTTGCTGGTACTTAACATCTCACGGGCATAGTATCAACACCCGATCTGAGATCCCAAAATTTGTCTCTTCATTTATATTTATGCGTTTATGAGTCTCCATGAAACCAAAAGACTTCGAATTCTCATCTTACACAACGACAAGTATAGGGATCATCGAGAGACAGGAATGAGGCGACAACTCACACCCTGTCCCTCTAACTTCGAAAAACAGAAGTTCTCTCAATTTATAAAAACCATGATTTTATAAATTTGAGAAAATTATTTTTACAGGCCCTAAAACGGGCAGGGATTCAGAGCAACCAATAGCCATTCCCGAAAAATACATCATGGCCTCACAACGGCCAGACCAAAACAAATACCATCAACAGCATCATGCTCGAAAGTCTACGCGACACATAACCAGACCATGTAAGTCTGGCTGGAAAACAGATCACAAGGGTCTTAAACTCCAAAGCGAACTACGGAAGGCTTGATCCCGCCGACATGGAGTGCGTAGGCAGCCTTCGAAGGCGAGCCCCAATCTTACCACTTCAGCAGACCTTTCAAGCATTAATTCGCCTATCTTACCTGACATGTCTTACCGCTCGCAAGAACATCGCGAAGGTTCTAACGAGCTGGGGGGCTAACTGTTGGGGTCAAAATCGGTCACGACGGAATCAACGGCTGAAAGTCTCTGGAAAGTATTTCTCGAAACAAGAAGGTTCGTATGATTTGAAAAGAAGTCATACGAGATTTTCTCAAATTAGAATATCCACTCTCTGTTGGGGTCGAAAAAGGTTATTTCGAAGTCAACGGCTAAGATTATTTTTTACTTATGGGTTCTTCGTGAGACACTTCTTGAAAGTAAGATCGGAAGACGGCGGGAATCGCATCTGAGAGTCCACAGGAAGATCGATGCGAAAAAGCGGATCAACCCAATCAAGGTCGTTTCGCCAAGGGCGCCAAGATTCGATCACCACAAAACCCTAAAGAATCTGCTTCGGAACTTCAAAGAGGTCGTTCTCTCAAACCGTGAGGAACCAGAAAACGATCAAGATATCAAATCGAAGCCCTCGCCGAGATCTTCAGAACAGGCGCGACTAAGGCCCGGGCGCCGGCGCCGGCTTCGTCCGTGCTGGCCCTTGGCGCCCGGCTTCGTCCGTGCTGGCCCTTGGCGCCGGCTTCGTCCGTGCTGGCCCTTGGCGCCGGCTCGCCGATGCTGGCCCTTGGCGCCGGCTTCGTCCGTGCTGGCCCTTGGCGCCGGCTCGCCGATGCTGGCCAGGCGCCGGCGCCGGCTTCGCCGATGCTGGCACTGAAGCCCGGCTTCGCCCGTGCTGGCCCTTGGCGCCGGCTTCGCCCGTGCTGGCCCTTGGCGCCCGGCTTCGTCCGTGCTGGCCCTTGGCGCCCGGCTTCGCCGATGCTGGTCACGGAAGGCTTGATCCCTTCGACATGGGTACGAGGGCAGCCTTCGAAGGCGAGCCCCAATCTTACCACTTCAGCAGACCTTTCAAGCATTAATTCGCCTATCTTACCTGACATATCTTTACCGCCGCAAGAACATCGCGAAGGTTCTAACGAGCTGGGGCTAACTGTTGGGGTCAAAATCGGTCACGACGAATCAACGGCTGAAAGTCTCTGGAAAGTATTTCGAAACAAGAAGGTTCAGATGATTTGAAAAGAAGTCATACGAGATTTTCTCAAATTAGAATATCCACTCTCGTTGGGGTCGAAAAAGGTTATTTCAAGTCAACGGCTAAGATTATTTTTACTTATGGGTTCTTAGTGAGACACTTCTTGAAAGTAAGATCCCGGGAAGGCGGCGGGAATCGCATCTGAGAGTCCACAGGAAGATCGATGCGAAAAAGCGGATCAACCCAATCAGGTCGGTTTCGCCAAGGGCGCCAAGATTCGATCACCACAAAACCCTAAAGAATCTGCTTCGAACTTCAAAGAGGTCGTTCTCTCAAACCGTGAGGAACCAGAAAACGATCAAGATATCAAATCGAAGCCCTCGCCGAGATCTTCAGAACAGGCGCGACTAAGGCCCGGGCGCCGGCGCCGGCTTCGTCCGTGCTGGCCCTTGGCGCCCGGCTTCGCCCGTGCTGGCCCTTGGCGCCGGCTTCGCCCGTGCTGGCCCTTGGCGCCGGCTCGCCGATGCTGGCCAGGCGCCGGCGCCGGCTTCGCCGTGCTGGCCCTTGGCGCCCGGCTTCGCCCGTGCTGGCCCTTGGCGCCGGCTTCGCCCGTGCTGGCACTGGGCGCCGGCTTGCCCGTGCTGGCCCCGAGTGCTAGCGCTTCCAGTCTGTTCCCAGCTCGTCCGATTTAGATCGCACCTCGTGGCTTCCGTGAAGTCGTAGCACCTTAGCTATGGACCTAAAGTTCCTCGGTTCAACTCGATTGGAGTTATCCTCGAAGTTTTACAACTAGAGCTAGGAAGGTTGGTTCTTCCGCAAAGTGTATCGTGTAAAACAAGGGCGATCAACTTCGAACATCGATTCTTTAGGCTATCACGATTTGTTTTAGGAAAAGATAATCTTTCAGAAATCGTCTGAAACGTTCGAGGGCTTGAAGCTTGTCCACGGGCTCACTTATGATTTTGGGGATCCAAGCCCAATAGGAGCTATGACGATTTATCCTAACTCGCGGAAGTAGGATAAATGCTAAGTTTCTGCGGATAAATGTCAACACTCGAGGATAACTACGAAGATCGACGGAAAATGGAATATTTCCAAAAGAGATAATCTTGGGCCCAAAGGCGAAAGGGTAAATGGGCCACCGACCTAAAACGACTATATAAGGAGGGCTGGAGCAGAAGAGAAAGGAATCCGAAAATCTGAGATTGGAGACCTAGAGAGCTCCTGTTAGCTGATAGAACTTAGAATTTAGGCGGTTAGACTAGCAAGGCAGGCCCTAGAACATCTGGTCGCCTCCTGCTCGCAAATCTCCGCTCCTCTCGGAAGGATCGGCATTTCTCTTACTCTAGGTTCGGCACTTAGAAACCCTAGGCATCATTCTCGACATGCCTGTTTCTATAACCCACGCTCATACTAGACGAACCCGCCCAGACGGTTCGATCTCTTGTTCAATTCTTTCTAACTGAACTACGTCCGACTTGATCCTCGAAAGGGGTACGTAGGCAGTCTTTCTTAAGGTCCAGTCCCAAATCTTAACAAAATCTTTTCCGCATTTATTTGGTCACTTGTCGTTGGCTGTCGCAGAGAATCCTGACCTTCAGGGAAAGTCGGGTTAACTTGGCTTTCCTCCGTTTTTATTTATTAAAATCGACGGTGTGAATTTTGGTTCCCACAAATATCCTGTGATTTCTAGCGATCCATATAGCCCAGAGGATCCAAGCTCCCAGCTGCGTGAAGGAGATTCCTGAAGGAGGAAGAGGGGTTTGCCGCAAGACCAGATTAAGTCCTGAATCCTCTGTCTCCACTGTCGTAGTGTCGTTGCCTCTTGCAAAAGGTACCAGCTCCCAGACCTGCTTAGCGAAATGACAATGGAAAAAATCGGTGAACCATCATTTCATTTTCATCACAAAAAGCGCATTTTGGAGAGGGTGTGATCATTAGGATGTGGAGTCTCATGTTGATAGGGTGAGCTCCTTGCTTCATTCTCCAAAGAAAGAGTTTTAATTTTGGTCGGATGGCTAGCATCCAGACATCTTTGAGCCAATTGCGGTTGTCTCCATTGTAGAGAAAATCATGGTTGCGTTTAGCGTCTAGGGCCTCATAGTATCCAGTTTTAGTAGAGTATTCTCCAGTGGATTTGTTCAGCCAGATTTGTTTATCCTTTGCCTCCTTGTTTGCTTGGTTTTAGACATAGGATTTTGTTTGTTAGGGTAGGTAGAAGAGCGTGGACTTTTCCTGCATCCCAATCTTTTTCATTTGGTAGGAAAAGTTCAGCGACCTTTATGAACTTTGTGTCTCGTGTTGCAGGTCCAATGGGGCATTTGATCATGGAGGTTGACAACCAAGGATCCCTCCATACGCTCACCGATTCTCCGTCCCCAATTGTCCATCCAATGTGGTGCTTTAGCAGATCTCGACCAATGATAATGCCTCGCCATCCATGAGAACAATAGGAAGGGGGAGAAGCATGGAGTAAGTCTTGATCTGGAAAATATTTTTCTTTTAACATACGAGCTAGCAGGCACTCAGGTACCGTCATTATCCTCCAACTCAGTTTAGCCAGAAGCCATCATTAAAACATTGAATGTCTCTGAAACCTAACCATCCATATTTTTTGGACTTTGTTAGTGTTGACCAGGCCACCCATGACGTTTTTCGTTCCTCGGGGTTTGCATCCCAAAAGAACCGGGTGAGGAGTGATTGGATTCTCTTACAGAGAGATTGGGGTAACTTGAAGCAAGACATTGCGTGGTTGGGTGTGGCTGAGAGTACACTTTTGAGAAGAGTCATTTTCCCAGCCGAGGAGAGCTGTTTGGTGGTCCAGCCTAGGATTCTCTGTCTGATTCTATCCAGAATGATTGAGAAGAGATCCTTCTTCTTCCTAGTAAAGTGCTCACGCAAGTCTAGGTATTTCCCAACTCCACCTTCATTTGAGATTTCTAGTTGTCCCTTGACTCTGTCCTTTAGACTCTGTGGCGCTTTCCTTGAGAAAGTGATTGCTGATTTTCTTTGATTGATTTTCTGGCCAGAGGCATGCTCGTATCGGAGGAGAATGTGTTTCAGTGCAGCGACACTCTGTGTATTAGTCCTACAGAAGAAGAGCGTGTCGTCAGCAAAGAGAAAATGGTTGACTCGGGGCTTTGTTGTGCCACTATGATTCCTTGGAGAGTTTCCATTCTCCTGAGCTTGGTTGCAGAGAGCTGAGAGTACTTCAGAGCATAGGATAAAGAGGTACAGGGAGAGTGGATCTCCCTGCCTTATGCCTCTCTGTGGAGTAACAAAACCAAGTGCCGCTTCATTAATGTTTCATCTCCCGAGAGCCAGGGGAGGGCCAGGAAGCATTACAGGCTTGCTGGGGCAGTTTTTTTCTTCGTGGTCCAGCAATAGACATGTAGTACAGTATTTTTCAAGCTTTTCGTACTGTAGAGTAGCAGTAACTTCTTCCCCATTGGAGAATTCCAGTGTGGTCTTTAGGATTAGGGGCAGAAGGCCATTGACCTGGGCCCTCAGTCTAGCCTGAGTAGATGTGATTTCTCCTTTAATAAACCACCCAATGTCTTTTCCAATGCTCTCCAGGATGGCTTCATTCCAAAGGTGAACCGGGACTCCGAGAACCTGGATCCATAAAGGGATTTTAGATGGGAACGTTGGAGCTGTTTGTTGGGGTCAAAAAAGTAATCTCGAAATCAACGGTTAAGATCACCACTCTTCAGAAGTTGTTTCTCAAAGAACTTTGAGAAATAGGAAACCCTCGGGAAAACAAAGCACGGAAGGAGCCAACCGACAACCCAAAGGAGGTCGAGCACGGTCCGAAATCCAGCCAGCTCGCCCTAGGGTGAGCTCGGCCTTGTCCCGACCAGCTTGCCCTAGGGCGACCTCGGCCTTGTCCCGACCAGCTCGCCCTAGGGAGAGCTCGGCCGTGTCCCGACCAGCTCGCCCTAGGGCGAGCTCGGCCTTGTCTCGACCAGCTCGCCCTAGGGCGAGCTTGGCGGTGTCCCGACCAGCTCGCCCTAGGGCGAGCTCGACCAGAAGCCAGTCAGCTCGTCCTAGGCGAGCACGGTCAGTCCTGGCCAGTCCAACCTGTATCAATTCCCACGTTCTCTGTGCAATCACGTACCCCGAGCCATGGACCCAATGTCCCTTTTTATCTCGATCAGAGTTATCTTCGAAATCTTACGTATGAATCAAGATCTATTGTATATAACGGAAATGGTTAACTTAAAACACCAACTGCCTAGACTATATGATTGGTTTGAAAGTTCTTTTATAAAAACTAACGTCGTATCGAAGGTGATTTCTCAAAAAAATTGCAAAAAATGTTTAAAGTCGAAAAACAGACCAAAGAAGTCTAAAACGTGGCTAAAAGCCCACTTGCGATTTTAGGCGAGATTGAGCCCAGGATTACTATGACGGTTTATATCTTATTAGCATGAGAAGATAAATATCAAGTTTCCGAAGATAAATCTGAAGTTTCGAGGATAATCATGAAGATCGACGAAAATGGAATATTTCTGCAAAAGGATAAGCTTGGGCTCAAAGGCAAGGAAGCAAAAAGGCCGCCTACCAAAACACCTATATAAAGAGAGCTGGAACTAAAGATGCAGGGATCCGGGATTTTAGACCTAGAGAACTCCTGTTAGCTTAGAGAACTTAGAACTTAGGTGGTTAGACTAGCGAGGCAATCTTGGGAACGTTTTGCTGCCTTTCGTTCTATTTTTATCTTGTTATCATATCTCTTCTCTTCTTGGAAGAATTTTGTATTCATATTATTCAATCAATAAAATGCCTTTGAGCGACTTTTCGTCTATAATTTGCTATCTGTCTCTTTTTCGACTTCGTGTGGTTACGGAGAGAATCCGGACCTTCAAGGAAAGTCGGGCTTGCTTGAATTTTCTCCATTTTACTCATTAAAATCGACGGTGTGAATTTCGATTCCCACACTGTTGTTGGTTCCCACTGCTCTAGTATAATCATCCAGTGAGCGAAGTGATAAGGTCTGTTGTCAAGAATCATCTGCATGTCTTCTCTTGAGGTAAACTGGAACTGGAATTTCCCTTCTCCTAGATCTGAGCTGACTGGTCTGTTCTCACATTTCCAGTGGTCCGCCAGGAACGGGATGAGAGACCACATCCTTTAGAGTTTAGGGTTAGTAACTCGGCCGATGAGGGTGAGCTCATGCTTGCGCAGTAGTTAAGAGTTATCGAAAGGTGGTACTTGTACTCTCCCTTTTCTTGGAGGTGAGCTTTGTTGTTGAATGCCTTTGCCTTTTTCGAAAGATGAGAATCTTCGTGACATCATTTCAACCGCAGCTAGCAAGTAGATTTGAGGTAAGGTTCTTTGCCGTAGTGAAAAGTTTCTTTGAGTATTTAGCTCAGTGAGTTTAGAGTTTGAAAGGTTCAATGCTATTTGCGCAGGTGCGTAGCAAGAATGTTAGAGATGTAGGGGTAGAGTTTCATCAGGAGAGATTCTTACCGAAGCTTGAGGCGGTGCCTTGCGGTGGCCCTCCGATCCGAGTCGGGGGAGAACCCGGTGAAGAGGACTCAGTACCTGCTATGGACCGCTGGTTTACTCCAAGAATGGCAAAAATCTGAACGCAAAACGGTTAGTGCAGAGGATAAGGTGATGAAAGAGGTAAGAAACTGGTGGGTAAGCCTAGGGTGTGGGTTTAAACCCAACGGTTAAGGACCAGTCTTGGTAATGGTGTCTGGGAGAGAATGAGACTTTGTTCTTACAACATTTGAACAGGTGGATCTATTCAGACATGAAATTTGTCACAGAAATCATAGAAAGAATTGATGATTAGAATAGAATAATAAAACCAATGGAGTTCCAAGAAGACTCTGAAGGAGTTCCTCTCTTCTCTCCAACCTAAGAGAAAACCTAAAACAATAGAATAGAAAGCATAAAGAACATAGCCGTTAACAATGACTTAGAAATAACATAAATAGGGTTTTAGGTCGTCCAAAGGTATTTTGGTAATTTGTGGTTGCTTCTGGGATTCAGTCGGTCATAAAATACACTCGGCCCGCATTTTGGCATCACTTTCGATCGATATCAAGAGTGCTGCATTGATCGACACACGTTGCTCTTCTCGACAGCTTTCTCTCATGAGGCAGACTGACTACTCTTCAGTACAACAGGCATAACTTCTACTACAAGATGCTGATTGATCCCAAACCGGTGGCATTAGAAAGCTAAGTCAAAGATATATCTTGTGTCAAAATATCAGCTCAATCTAACGGTGGGAAAATCTCCATATATAGCTAAACATCTGACGCGTCTGTGCAGTTCTGTACTTCGAAGAACTCCAAAAGACCCCAAAATCACCATATTTCTCCAAAACGTACCCAAACCTGTAAATATACTAAATAGACTCCAAAACATAATAAATATATCTTAAAATACTCATATACCATGGGTAAAAGTGGGTCAAATCCATGGTATATCAGTAACCCGAATCTCTAGTATATTAGAGTGTCACTCCTCATAAAGCAACGCGAGTTTCTCTTCTCTACCCC
This sequence comes from Brassica carinata, assembly GCA_016771965.1. Taxonomy (NCBI): domain Eukaryota; kingdom Viridiplantae; phylum Streptophyta; class Magnoliopsida; order Brassicales; family Brassicaceae; genus Brassica; species Brassica carinata. The sequence goes on from CM028690.1 coordinate 36,933,621, forward strand.
AAGATAAAACCACAGTCCCGTTGTCATGAGAGATTAGTGGGAGAGGCGGATGCCGTCTAAATCTCTCTTTTGTATAGTTAAAAGAGAACAAAAACATATACTGATTTTCTGCTAGTCCATCCACTCTAACAAGAAAGTAAGTACGTTCCTTCAGAGTCAACCAGCCTTTATAATAATCGATTAATACACAGTCGGGAATGAGGTCGATAACCCTCCATGAATCGGAGCTAGAATTGTAGATTTCAGACTCAATGACTCGGCCACAGTTATGATATTGTGTAGCCTCAAGATTTTATAGTTAGGGACCTTATAGTTTTTACTGCATCCAAGAGCATACATGTCTGACCCCTGGAGATGTTTTCTTGGTTCGATCCACTTTGTTTGCCCCAAATAAAGGTTCCACACAAGGAGCTTCGAGTTGTCCTTGGTGACACATAACACTAAGCCATCATAGTGAATTATTTTAGTTATCTTAATTTGATCAAGTAAACCTACTTGCATCGTAGATGGATCAACCAAATCATCATGATTGCGGATTCCTTGGAGATCAAATCTCAAGGAACAGACCTTAGAACATGATTATCCAGAATTTCTTAAGTCGGAGTTCTTAGGAGAATATAAGAAACTGTTTTTTAGTTAAAAGTTAAGAAATAGTTTTTTATATTCCTTTAAGAACCACATCCTAAGAAATCCTGGATAATCATGCTCTTATTACATATTGTCATGAACCCTAGAAACTCATGCTGCCCTGGTGTTGTTTTACCAACAATAAAGTCTTTTGATAAAACATTTCATAATTTGCAAGTAGATCGTATTGCTTTCAGAGATGTTATGGGAACTTTAGCCAGTATGTATCTTCTCACCCACCAAATCATGTGGAAGATCGGACATCATCGTCATCGTACATCCAAGTTTTAACAAACGCTACATGCACTATAATTTATTAGATCTAAATAACAAAATAGATGCAAATTAACATATAAAACAACGACACATACTTACAAAGGGCTGAATCGATGGTGATATAAAAGAAGACCAATAAGGAATCATGTGTGTATTTGTCTAAGCTTAACACACACGCCGACGAACGTCAAACCTAATTCAACCTGAGCTTAATAAATAAAAGTGGGTTTACTAAAATTTATAGGCACGAATATAACACTAGGAAATTTAAATATTGTTATAAATCATATGGTGGACGGCCATAATCACACGAGGAAAGAAGAGACGGTCCATACTATGTTTTCCTTTTATTTATCTATTTTGTACTTTTCCATATTTGTATTTACCTTTTCTTAGTTAGACTAGGAATTGTTAGTTTTCTATTTATCTTATCACGGTCTAAACCTCGTATATATATGGAGCCTTTAGGCTATGGAATAAAATAAGTTTTCTCACTGATTCACAACACGTTATCAGCACGAGTTGTTCTCTAAAAACCCTAGCTAAAAATCGACCACTTCTAACCACCATACGCATCGATCGATATTGGTTCAACCGACATAGATCAAGATCCATCCGATTTGCATCCATCAGAGCAGTTCCAATCCGACCAAGGAGCTTCCGTTCTTGCGGCTGGTACCAGCTCGTGATCTCCTTCTCTTTGGTGGTCCGGTTTTCAACCCTTCAAATCTAAAGGTAATAAAAAAATCGGAAACCCTAAAAACACCCATCATCGAGCTTGGTTGATTGTTAAAGGTTTAAGACTATTAAAAATTTGAAGAATCCTAATCTAGGAAAATAGAAACCCTAATTATGGAACTAGGTTTTGGTTAGATTGAATCTCTGTTTAGGTTGATAGATCAAACGGTTATTAGGTTGCTAGAAGCACATACTATATTCCTTATTCCATAATGAGATTGTTTTAACAATTAAAATCGAAACCATAATGGTTTTGAATCTCAAAACCCATGATCCAATGATCATATCGTTTGCTTAAAATCTCCCTTGATCTATGATCAAATCAAAACCCTAAAAACATCAAACCCTAAAACCACATGATGCAATCCGCATGCCATGACATCAATTCAAAACCCTAATTTAAATCGAATGTGTTTTGATTGATTGATTGCTTGATTAAATTTCGTATTGCTTGATTTTAATTGAGGTTAAAAGTTTGGGCTTCTCTGTCTCGAATATCGATCGACCTGCCATTGCATGTGTCGATCGATGATGCCTCGCGTCTATCGATCGATGACTCTATAGGAGTATCGATCGATGCGCCTCTAGAAAGCGTTAGAATTGATGATTCATTATAGCCGTGTCGCTTCAGCCAGTATGGTCGTGTGACCTAATGCGTTATAACCTTGATCATATTATTTGCATCATATATACTTGTTAGAAATTTTTTTCTGATGCGTGTGCCATAGAGTATTGATATAAAGATATAAAATTTTCTAAAAGTATATATATATATATATATATGTGTGTTTGATTTCAGATGTCGAAAATCAATAACCTGGAGTTTGCTGCCCTAAATGTCTCTAGAGACAATTACTTATAATGGGCTCTTGATACAAAGATCATACTAAAATCCAAGGGTCTCTGTGATTGTATTACCGAGAATAACAGTGCTAACGAAAAAGATCGTTATGGGACAATATTAATTATTCGCCATCATCTGATTGAGAGTCTCAAAAATCAGTACTTAACCATTGACAATCCTCTAGACCTTTGGAATGCATTAAAACAGAGATACGATCATCAAAAGACGATCCTGTTACCAAAGGCTAGACACGAATGGAAAAACCTCAGGATCCAAGACTTCAAGTCTGTGGATCAATACAACTAAGCAATGTTTAAGATCGTGTCTAAACTTAAACTAAGTGGTGAGGATATAAATTTCGGACACTTTGTATTCTCCCAGCTCTAAAAGTAGTTTATTAAGCTTCAAAGACATTCGAATAAATGGATATCATACTGAGACTAAGGGTGAAGGAAATAAAGAATTCCTTCAGATTATTGAAATTGCCCATGGCCAAAAGAAGGTCTTAGAATCAATACCCGCAATATCTACTGGTATTTATCATGCTAAAGTCAGTATGATTGAGACCAATGCCACATTTAACAAAACAGCCATCGAAAATTTCACTTTATGGCATGACCAGCTGGGTCATCCCGGGTCAACTATGATGCATAAATTGATTGATAATACCAGCGGCCATTCACTAAAAGAAAAATGAGTTATCTCTAAACACTTAATGTGTACTGCTTGTTCACAAGGGAAACTCATAGTAAAGCCATCACCTATTATGGTGACAAAGGAAACTATTAATTTTCTGGAAAGAATACAAGGAGACTTTTTTGGACCAATTCACCCACATTGTGGGACATTCAGATATTTTATGGTCCTTATTGATGCATCGACCAGATGGTCGCATGTCTGTCTCCTATCGACCCGCAACTTGGCATTTCCAAGATTGCTAGCTGAGATAATAAGATTACGAGCTCACTTTCCAGATTTTTCTTTGAAGACTATACGTCTTGATAATGCTAGTGAATTTACGTCCCAGGCGTTTAATGATTACTGTATGTCCACGGGGGTAACAGTGGAACACTCCGTGGCACATGTACATACACAAAATGGCTTAGCTGAATCATTTATAAAACGAATACAACTGATTGCCCGACCATTACTCATGAGGTCGAGGCTGCCGGTTTCAGCATGGGGACATGCGGTCCTTCATGTGGCCGAGCTTATACGCATCATGCCATCTAGTGAACACAAATAATCCCTATCCCAATTACTTACGGGTCATGAGCCAGACGTCTCCCATCTAAAAATCTTTGGCTGTGCGATTTATGTTCCTACTGCTCCACCACAGAGAACAAAGATGGACCACAGAGACGGATGGGAATATATGTTGGATTTGACTCCCACACAATTATAAAATACCTTGAGCCAACTACGGGTGATTTATTTAAGGCCATGTATGCGGATTGTCATTTTAATGAATCCGAACTTCCAGCATTAGGGGGAGATAATAAGCTGGTAAAAGAAATATCATGAAATCAGACATCCATAAATTGGCAAGATCCTCGGACTCAAGTGTGTGATTTTGAGGTCCAGAAAATAATACATTTGCAAAATCTAGCTAATCAATTGCCAGATTCCTTTGTTGACCCGAAAAGAGTGACTAAGTCACATTTACCAGCTATTAATGCACCAGTTCGGATTGATGTTCAAGAGGGACACAATCAAGTTGCTACAGATTCCAAAACACGTTTGAAACGTGGTAGACCAATTGGTTCCATAGATAAGAAACCTCGAAAAACAAAGAGGTTTTTAGACCAGGAATCTTGCCAACTTTTAAACGTCTGGATTCCATTGGGAACCGAACACAGGGGCACGTGACTTTCAAATTTAGTAAGAGTAGTGGTTTAGCCACTAGGCTGAGGATAATCATCTGTTATAATCAAACACACAAATTTATTTAAACCTAAATTATATATTATAAAGTTGGAAAACATTTGACAATTTTTGGATGGGCTTGCAGAAATAATATATTAGTGTTTTTCTATCTAGAAACGTTTTAAGTAGAAAAATGAAATGAGATCAAAAAGTAAGAATTGATATCCGCATATTTGGGAAATTTCAAATTGTGATTTGGAATTTTGGTGAAAAAAATGCTTTTGAAATTGTATATTACATAAGTTGGAAAGCATCAACAAACCATTGAAATGAAAAAGAATAGAATACAGATGAATAAGAAACTTCATCATATAACATGAGAAGAAAATGTATCAGTAGTTTGCTTGGTTCAGCTAGCTGAATCATTAATAACCTGCACGATTCAATCTGTTTGGAAAGTTTAGTACATTATCAGGAAACACATCCTGAATAGTCTAAGAAAGAAGAAAATGATACAAAAAAAGAAATTAAAAACGATGTACTTGTTTTTCTCTCTGCACAATAGAACCAAAAACTGGAATATCATTCAAAGGAGCAGGAGAAGCAAAATGTACCAGTAGTTTGCTCGGTACAGCTAGCTAAATCAATAATAACCTGCAAAATTCAAGTTGTTTTGGAAGGTTTAGTACATAAATTGGAATGCTTTCCTGAATAATTTAGTTGAAACAAAACAACAAACCTTAACTAGTTCTATCTTGTTTCTTCTCAGCATATACATTGGCTCTGTCCACACAAAACACAAAGGACTACTAGCAATAATCTGTCCATCTGTAAGCCGACTGGTGACTAACTTCAATTGCAGCCTCTGTCAAAATTAGAAGAGATATACACATTGATACAGCTAGTAACAGCACAAAGTTTGTTCTTATTTAACATAAAACAAAAGTTAGACGTTATGCATAACTTACTCATTGCCTCTAAGATAGCTGGATCATTATCAGCAAATTGTACCATCTCGTTCTACATAACAAGAAAAAGAAAGTGTTAGCAAAATGCAACATAGTATGTCAAAGCAAAATGCAACTGTGAGGAACATGGACTGTTGATGATATATCTTCCAAAATTGGCAAAGGAAAAAGCCAAAATGCAACATAGTATGTCAAAGCAAAATGCAACTGTGAGGAATATGGACTGTTGATGATATATCTTCCAAACAGAGGATGATTGTGAGTCTAGAAGGTGAAAGGTATAAGCTTTTAACCTTGACTAACTACACTTCTACAAGATGAATATAACAGAAATAATGGGATACAAATCAATTCATGAAATAAACCTTCAAATCAACTCGTAAAACAAATGAAAATAACATTATGAAATCAAACTGAAGACATTAAAGTATAAGACACACACAGTAATACACATAAACAACCCATATACTTCAATCTCAGCTCAAAGAATCTAATGCAATTGTCAGGAATAGGACTGTTGATGATATTTGTTCCAAACAGAGGACGATTCCGAGTTTAGAAGGTGAAAGGTATACGCTTTTAACCTTGACTAACTACACTTCTACAAGATAAAGATAACGGTGATAATGGCATATGAATTAATTTATGAAAAAACCTTCAAATCAATTCAAAAATAAATGAAAATAACATGATGAAATCAAACTGAGCCCAAAAATTACAAATGATCTGATATCATCGACATTGAACTCTGAATCAGAACAAAGCAAATTGTAATTGTCAAAAATAAAGACTGCTGATGATAATTTTCATACAATTGTGTGTATCAGAGATACTTTGCTCCAAACCTTCAATCATCTCAAAAATCAAATGAAAACAACATATTATCAAATCGAAAATACCTTGCGGAGACACAAATTGAAGATAAAGGACGATGATGGATGAGATGACAGCAGAACAAAGCAATTACGATGGAGACGACGGCGGAGTAGTAACGACAGAGACGACAGTAGAGCAATGATGAAGGAGACGAAGTCGGAGCAGTGACGATGAAGACGACGACATATCTGATTTCAAAATGTTTGTTTTTAAGTTATAATACAATTAGAGTATTAAAGAAGGAGGATAATATGGTCATTACTCCATATTAAATGAAACATTTTTGTGACTTTAGGTCTTGAGGTCTAGATTAGGTAGAAAAAATTGATATAGTGCTATCTAAGATCATTTATCTATTATTAACATATTTATATATCTATAATTTTAAAATATTGTTTGGTTGTACTTTGTGATAATCATACAACCTTTATATAACTTTTTTTTATTAATTTTATACATGTTAATTTAAATATAAATTAGGCAAAAAAAATTATTTTATCTAAATTTTATGTTCAATTAAATAAAAAATTATATTAATTTATTGGTAAAAATAATAAAATATAAATAATACTAAAATTTTATTTATAATATAATTTAAATATAAAAAAATTACATGGCTAAATATAACAAGGACAATTACATTTAATGTTGATTTTTATTTTTGGTAAATCTTTTAGAATTGTGATAACTCATATATCATCATTAAATAAAACCTATTCAAATATGAAATTAATAATATAATAATAGAAATATAAATATTTTAAGAACTTTAAAATATTTAAGTATATTTTTTAATCTTACAATTTTTTTATTGCAAAACAAGATTTTCAAATTTTATATAATCTTTTTAAAATTATAAAATACAAATGGTAATACCATTTATTTTCTTTTGATGTCTACTAATTTTAGAAATATTTTTTTTATTTATTTGATATATCCCTTTGTAAATCGTTTGAAGTAACTAAGAAATGGAAATTTTATCTTTACTAAAACGTCTCTTGTTTCGTCACTTTCACACTATGTGGGCCAAAGTGGTGAGTATGCGTCTGATTGGAAAAGTTTGGAACCATCATTGTTCTCCGTCAAACTCCTCCATGACTCTTCAACTTTTGACCCAAACTCGAGCAATCCAACCGCCCACGCCTTTCCTTGCTCTTCATCGCCATCTCATGACAGCTAAAGTAACGCAACTCTATCTTTGACACAGTCGTCTTGAATATCTTACAACCGTCCCCCTAAAGAATGGACTTTAACTAAAAGATGAAATATACTGTTTTTCCGAAGAAAAAAAGAAAAATTATCCAATGACTTTAAGGTATATTTTACACAAATTTTCTTTTTGGTGGTTGGTCACTATAGAGTTACTCTGCAAGACTTAGAATACACGTAATAGTTGAAACATAGAGAGATCAATCATTCGAAGTGATTCTCCAATAAAGTACTTTCCCCCTTTTTTTTGTACTGCTTCTCTCCAAGATCAAACTCATTCAATGTAAAGATCATTAAAAATACCATTTCAATTTCAAAAATCAAAAGAAGAGAGACCATAAAAGCTAGCTTTGTCTTTTTATCACAGCTAGATAGAAACCAGTACTTTAAGAAATGGATACCCTCAGCAGAAAGAAATAATCATCAAAGCTAGAATGAAATAAAGAAACTATAGTAAGAGTGTCCGCAACGGGGTAACAAACCCAATCCTTAGCGGTTAATCATATGTTATTTGCTTAATAAACCGAAGGATTGGTCCGTAAATAGCAGGTTTAAGGACTTGATCCTTAGGGTACGTGGCGGAGTTTGAATGGTCTGTCTCGGTTTTGTGTTTCGTATGGGTAAAAAAATATAGGTCATTCTCAACCCAAACAGAAAAAAAAACCTCTCGACTCGAAAGGCGATTCTGTCGACGAAACATGGCGATTAATCTCCGTCAGATGAACAAGGTAAATCGAAGGATTTTCTTGTAGATTAATCGATTTAGATTAGTTTTCATCTTGTTTTCCTCTCAATCTAAGGTTCGGTTTTGTTTTACAATCGATTTGGGAAATTTTCGTTTCAAATTAGGGCTTGAAAACGATTTGGGTATAAAACGATTTGGGGATTTTTCTCGTTTGTTCTTACTCGATTCTTCTCGTTTGTTCTTACTCGATTTTTGTTTGCTTTCTTACTCGATATTGTTTCTTACTTGTGAATATTGTTTCTTACTCGTGATAATATGTTGTCTTAGCTTGTCTGTAATGCTCTATCAATATTGTTTCTTACTCTAGCTTTCATTGCTCTAATGCTCTGTGATTTTCTGCTATCTTAGTTTGTCTCTTGCTCGATATGTGTTGCTTTCTTACTCGATATGTAATGCTCTGTGATAATCTGTTGTCTTACTTTGTCTCTAATGCTCTGTGAATATTATTTCTTGCAGGTTAACGACAATGGGACAAGACTATAGCTACAGTCAGCCTTCCTCATCATCAGAGTATGACATAACCTCCCTTCTCGGCGAAGCTCAGTTGTACGCGGATGAAGCTCAGAGCAGCTACAACATTGCAGATCCGGTTCAGTACACACCACAACCGGAGGCTGATGATGGAATCCCGACGATATGCTACTGTGGTGGTGAGCCTGTTGTTGCAACAGCCTACACTTCTAAAGATCCAGGCCGAAGGTACTTCACGTGCAACAATGTGGATGATGGAGATTGCCACATTTGGAAGTGGTTGGATGTCGCGGTCATGGAGGAGATGAGGGACTTTCAGACACAACTACGGGTGCTTAAGGATCAAGGTAATGAGAGTGAGCAGAAGCTGGTGCTGCTAGAGAAGACTGTATATGAGTTATCAAAGAAGAAATCACGAGTTAAGCTTATGGTCTGTCTACTAGTTTTAATAGGTTTGGTGTTCTTGGTTCTGCTTGGTAAGTTTATCTCCTTGTGCTTTTCATAATTGATTCTGCAATAGTCTTATAACATTTGACTTATGTGTTTTCATAATTTATCTTATGTGTTTTCAGGAAGAGCTTCAAAGGCTTCACACGGGAGTGTGATATTACCTCAAGAGTGGCTGTAATAATAAGGTATGATGCTTTTTACAACTTCATAGTCTATTTTCTCTGAAAAATAAAATAATATAGTAGTGTATATTGCTAGTGAATTGCTAAAAGTCATTTAATGAATTCGTGTTAAATGCTAGTGAATTGCTTTCTATCTTTCTTACCCGTCAGAATTGATTGGTTTTAAATGTTATAGAACGTTTAGAAATAGTTTCCCGAAGGCTCAGTCTTGCTAGTATAGTACTTAGTCGGATTTGATTGGTGTAAAATGCTAGTTGTTTGCTTCCTATCTTCCTAACTGCTCAGATTTGATTGTCTTTAATTGTTAAATAAATATAGATGGATTACTTAAGGCTATGTGTTGCTAATAGAGTAACACAGAACATTCTATAACCATGGCTAACACGTCTGGTTATGTAAACCTACTACATAGTCAAATTCCAGTTGACCTTGATTCACCTGAACCTTTTTGGTTCGATAGTCAAGTTCCTGATGAGTCTGGTGTGAAGGAGAGGAGGAAATGGTCTTACAAAGAGGATAAAATCCTTATTGGTGCATGGCTTAACACCAGTAAAGACCCGGTCGTTAGCAATGAGCAGAAAGCTGGAGCATTCTGGAAGCGGATTGTAGAGTACTACAACGCAAGCCCTCTCCTGTTGGGACAATACCGAGAGAGCTTGGTCCTTGCAAGAAGAGGTGGGCTCGGATTAACGAGCAAGTATCCAAGTTTGCTGGATGCTATGATGCGGCTCTTCGGGAGCAGAAAAGTGGTCAGAATGATGATGATGTGATGAAAGCTGCCTTAGACATATTCTTCAATAATAACGACTACAAGTTCACCCTGGATCACTGCTGGAGGAAGCTGAGGCATGACCAGAAATGGTGCTCCACCTTTCAGGCTAAGGACGGTGGTACGGAAAAGCGCAAAGTGTTGGAGGTTGATAGGGAAGAAGAGGTTGTGGGAGAACCAGAGGGTAGACCAGTCGGGGTGAAGGCTGCGAAAGTTGCCATTAAGAAGAAGAAGAGTGGTAGAGAAGAGGAGTTGTCAAAGTTACAGAACGTTTTAGAACTGAAAGAAAAACTCTCTAGGCAAAAACTCCTTGATCGTTTATTGGCGAAAAAAGAGCCTCTCTCTGAGATGGAAACAACTCTCAAACTCAAATTAATGTCTGAAATGATTTGATGTTTATCTGTTCAGTTTAAGGTATTACTGTTGTTTTGAGTACTAATTACCTTAAAACTATACTAACTCTTGTCCACTTCCTTGTTTCAGGTTAAGGCACGTGAACCAAGTCGTTTGGTCTTTAGCTCATGTTGTCACGGGTGCGTATTGTCCATGGCCTCTCAGAGAACATTCCATTCTTTCAACAAAGAAGAGATGCTACCGGGAGGTTTGGTCTTTCTCCACTATAAAAATGTACGGCAGCAATTCGTATGCTTGCTTATGGTTCTGCGGCTGACGCGGTTGACGAATATCTCCGACTTGGTGAGAGCACGGCACTTTCGTGTTTACATAATTTCACTGACGGAATAATACATTTATCTGGAGATGAGTATCTACGAAGATCCACAGTAGAGGATCTTCAACGACTACTCGATATTGGAGAGAAATGCGGGTTTCTTGGGATGGTTGGGAGCATTGACTGTATGCATTGGGAGTGGAAAAATTTCCCAACCTCTTTGAGAGGATAGTACGCATGGATCAAGAAAACCGACAATTGTCTTAGAGGCTGTAGCTTCACAAGATCTTTGGATATGGCACGCTTTTTTTGGTCCTCCAGGTACCTTAAACGATATTAATGTCCTCGATCAGTCTCCTGTTTTTTGATGACATTTTAGAAGGTCGAGCTCATAGGTTAGAGTACGTGGTCAACGGACACAAGTATAAGTTTGCGTACTATCTCACAGATGGTATATATCCAAAATGGTCAACATTTATCCAATCTATCTTACTTTCTCAAGGTTTTAAAGCAGAGTTATTTGCTAAAGTTCAAGAAGCAGTCCGAAAAGATGTGGAGCGGGCTTTTGGAGTATTGCAAGCTCTATTTGCGATTGTCAAAAACCCGGCTCTTACATGGGACAAAGAAAAAATAAGGAAGATTATGCGAACATGTATCATACTACACAATATGATAGTCGAAAATGAACGAAATGTATACACTCGCATCAATATATCAGAATTTGAAGAAGGAAACGTCACCTGAAGTTCACAGGTGGAAACCGAAACCGACAGGCCTACAAATCTCAATAATATGTTTGCTAATCAGAATGATCTTCGGAATAGACTTATACATGAACAATTGAAAAAAAAATTAATTGAACATATTTAGAACAAATTTGGAGATGAAGATTAATAATTATTATGTCTTTAAGTTTAATTATTGTATCTTTATATTTCCATCATGCAATAAATAAAAATTAAATTTTACTTTAAAAAAAAAATTATTTTTTTATTCCTAAAAACTCCTAATTGGAAATACCATTGGACAACCTATTTTGACTAGAGTCCTTAACTATTCAAAAAAAATTACTATAATATTCCTAAAGACTCCCTATTGAAGTCCACCATTGTGGATGCTCTAAGGTGCTTTATTTGTGACTAACCTCTTCGCTTTTCTTCTTCTTTTGACTTGGGGATCTGAGCCAAACTTGGAGCATAAATGAGGAGACGTGGGCGTAACCAACTAAAACAAATCCTCTCTTTATAAACTTGTCTGAGAAAATCTTCTCCAAATCCATAAATAAGTTCACCACCTTCCATGCCTCTACTACAACAGACTACCACTTTATTCTTTTCGTCCACAGTAAAACTCATCCCTTCGAAATATTTTGGTAACCAAAATTTACTATCCTCTACTAAGGATTTTGTCCAAGACACCTCTTTCGCGTCATCTATATTATTAAAATTCAAGTACAAAATTGGAATGTTTGGAGACATGAATTGCAGTTTAAAAATGAGATTTGTTTGGAAACATGGATAACAATATTAAATGAGAGTTATTTGGAACCATGAATAGCAGTATATTTACTTTCTTTTATTTACACATTTAGTCATTGCATTTATAATAAATTATATATTTCCTTTTTGTAATTTTTTTATTTACAGATTCTACCACTACATTTAAAATTAATTTAAATTAATTAATTACAATTCCAAACTTATCTAAGCAAATTTATATTCATATATTGATCATTATCAATATTGTAAAATTATTACTAAATAAAATTTTTTATATTTCACTTAATTTAGCCAAACACATAAAAATAATTTTTTTATTTGTTTACGGAATCAGTTAGGCATAGAAATTCGGGTATCCATTTAGGTACGAGTCGTTTATTTCAGGTATAAATTTTTTGGGTTTTGAAATTTCTTTTTAGGTACTTCCTTTTTGTGTTTCTTTTTATTTACAGATTATACCATTGCATTTAAAATCAATTTAAATTAATTAATTACAATTCCAAAACTTATCTAAATAAATCGATATTCATATATTGATCATTATTAATATTGTAAAAATATTAGTAAATAAAAAAAATTTCTATTTAACTTCATTTAGACAAACACATAAAAATATTTTTTTTATTTGTTTACGAAATCAGTTAGGCATAGACATTCGGGTATCCATTTAGGTACGGGTCGTTTCCTTCGGGTATATATTTTTTGAGTTTTGAAATTTCTTTTTAGGTACTTTCTTTTTGTATTATTTTATTTACAGATTCTACCACTGCATTTAAAATAAATTTAAATTAATTAATTAAAATTCCAAAACTTATCTAAACAAATCGATATTCATATATTGTTCATTATTAATATTTTACAAATATTAACTGAATAAAATTTTCTATTTCACTTAATTTAGCAAAACACACAAAAATATTGTTTATTTGTTTACTAAATCAGTTAGGCATAGACATTAGGGTATCCATTTAGGTGCAGTCGTTTATTTCAGGTATAAATTTTTGGGTTTTGAAATTTCTTTTAGGTACTTCCTTTTGTGTTTCTTTTTATTTACAGATTCTACCACTACATTTAAAATTAATTTAAATTAATTAATTACAATTCCAAAACTTATCTAAGCAAATTTATATTCATATATTGATCATTATCAATATTGTAAAATTATTACTAAATAAAATTTTTATATTTCACTTAATTTAGCCAAACACATAAAATAATTTTTTTATTTGTTTACAAATCAGTTAGGCATAGAAATTGGTATCCATTTAGGTGCAGTCGTTTATTTCAGGTATAAATTTTTGGGTTTTGAAATTTCTTTTAGGTACTTCCTTTTGTGTTTCTTTTTATTTACAGATTATACCATTGCATTTAAAATCAATTTAAATTAATTAATTACAATTCCAAAACTTATCTAAATAAATCGATATTCATATATTGATCATTATTAATATTGTAAAAATATTAGTAAATAAAAAATTTCTATTTAACTTCATTTAGACAAACACATAAAAATATTTTTTTATTTGTTTCTGAAATCAGTTAGGCATAGAAATTGGTATCCATTTAGGTGCAGTCGTTTATTTCAGGTATAAATTTTTGGGTTTTGAAATTTCTTTTTAGGTACTTCCTTTTTGTGTTTCTTTTTATTTACAGATTATACCATTGCATTTAAAATCAATTTAAATTAATTAATTACAATTCCAAAACTTATCTAAATAAATCGATATTCATATATTGATCATTATTAATATTGTAAAAATATTAGTAAATAAAAAAAATTTCTATTTAACTTCATTTAGACAAACACATAAAAATATTTTTTTTATTTGTTTACGAAATCAGTTAGGCATAGACATTCGGGTATCCATTTAGGTACGGGTCGTTTCCTTCGGGTATATATTTTTTGAGTTTTGAAATTTCTTTTTAGGTACTTTCTTTTTGTATTATTTTATTTACAGATTCTACCACTGCATTTAAAATAAATTTAAATTAATTAATTAAAATTCCAAAACTTATCTAAACAAATCGATATTCATATATTGTTCATTATTAATATTTTACAAATATTAACTGAATAAAATTTTCTATTTCACTTAATTTAGCAAAACACACAAAAATATTGTTTATTTGTTTACGAAATCAGTTAGGCATAGACATTTGAGCACCCATTTAAGTACTGGTCGTTTCTTTCGGGTATAGATTTTTTGGGTTTTGAAATTAGGCCATGTTTGGATATAAATTTATGTGTGAGTTTCAAGTTGGATCTCCTGGGTCTGTATAAATTTTGTTCTGATGTATAGGAAACTAAAAATATTCAAATAACGAATGCATTTGAAAATGAATCGGATATTTGAACCAAAAATAATGGCTGCACATAACAAAAAATCAATATAAAAGTACTGTACATTTGGATTCAAAATCATTTCTTTTAACAACAAACTACACAAATATGTTGATTTGTATAAAAATTTAAATTACAATGTAAATATTTAATTAATATAGAAATATGTCACATTGTTTAAAAAAATATCAATATAAAGTATTGTACATTTGCGTTCTAAAATCATTTATTTTAACAACAAGCCAAATAAATATGTTGATTGCAGAGAGAATAAAAAAGCCAGAAAAACACATAGTCTACTAGAGAGACTCTATGTGTCGAATTTATTATAAAGAAAGTTTTACTCAGATAAATACATTCAATAATTACAAACAAATAATATATTTCATAAAAGTGAAAAATAATACCCGTCCTTTCAAGGGCGGGTCAAAATCTAGTTTATCTTATTGCTCAGCCACACCTTCATCTGTCGCGGAAACGCATCAAATTCATAACGTAACACCGCGAGTTCTTCTTCTCTAACAACAGATAGAGAGGCTCTATCTTGAATACCACTCTCATGGGGAAGAGTGAACAGGGTCGGCCTAGAGGGCAAACCATCCAAACCGTAGATTAGGACATCCAAACTAAGGAGGCATCTTTATAGAATTTTTTTTTATTATTATCTATAAACGAATATTTTTTTGTAAGAAGATCTTTAAGATTGATTATCTCAACATACTCATGGTGAGATACTCATGGATCAAGTTCTAGTTTCCCTTAATACAGATTTAAACAATTCCAAAGATATGAAAAAACTTTTGGGTTTTTGCTTACTTTTAAAAAGGTAAAAAAATGCAAGTGAGGATACATTAAGGACATCATGCTTGAATTTGGAACATTCTTTAAGGAGTGGTATGCATTCAGACATAACTGGTGATTATGGTTTTTTATGGAAGTAAAGATGCTTCGAAAATCAATACCCAAAAAACTTCAAAAACCTATTGAAGTGCTAGATTTTTTGAAAAAAATGGAGGATTGTTATCAAAACATAGAAATTGCTTAACGCATATTGTTAACCATTCCAGTGACGATCACCACAGCTGAATAAAGTATTTCAAAGTTGGAGATGAATTATTTGAGGTTTATCATGTAACAAGAAAGTTTAAATGAGTTGGTTATGTTATTAATTGAGACAGAAATGGTTGAAAGACTTGACTAATGGATGATTTTTTAAGAAAAAAATGTAAGAATATCTATATTTCAACAATGAGTGTTCTTAATATCACTATTTTTTTCATAAACAGACTATGGATTTTGATTTATTTTTAATGAAAATTTAAATTGTTTTTAATAATGTTTTGTGATCTTGATAAAATTTGTACAAGGATATAATTTTAAATTTTGGATTGAGACATTATAAAAGGTTAGTCCGGCACTAAGAGTGAATGATACAAATTCTCCGTTGTGAAATCAAAACGTCGTATACAGAGACCGCCAACTACTTCTCCATCCATAGCAAAATAGTAAGTATTTCCTTTCAACGACACCTCAGGAAAACGCCCCCAATCTTTATTAGTGTGATCACCAAGAACCCTCCATGAATCAGAGCTAAACTCATACATCTCACAATAAACACTAATAGAATGTTGGTCGTTGGGAAAACGGGTAGACCTCAAGATTTTGTAGCTACGGCCGGAAGAAGATTCACTCTTTCCGTATCCAAAGCCATACACGTCATTATCCGTGTAACAGTTTCTTGGTTAGATACTTTTGGTTTCACCGGTACATGGGTTCCCATCGCAGTGATAGATTTCAGATATTTTTAGGTCTTCTAAATCCTTTAGATACCTAAGTTTTCTTGTAGACTTCATCAATGGGCCTTGGTGGGCTCCTTGGAGATTGAAGTTCATTGAATGAACCATAAAATCCTTATGTAAGATGACCATCTTCGCTGCCTTGTCCGAGTTCTTCTTCACGAACTTTGGATCTTTGAATAAAAAGTACCATCGTTTGCCAGTAGTTTGCAGTTTTGCTAGAGACTTGGCTGGAACCCTAGAGAGTATTTCTGTTTCTAACTCGCAGGGAAGATCGGAAATCATATTTTATTTGTCTTCTTCTGATTTTCCCATCTGACACGGCAATCAGAAGTTTAGAGATTTATTTATATTCAGAAAACTCAAATTGCTCAATTTAGATCATCCAAGCCCAATAGCATTAGCTTTTTGTTCACAAAAGGCCCAGAACTCAATATATTAATATGACATTAATATTTATATATAATCAGATGTATATCTAATTTTTCTATGGTACTAATATTTAAAAGTAATTTTGCTAATTTTTTATATTTTCTATGATTTTAGTTTGAATCAACAGTTATTATAATAATATTATCTATACTATTACTCAAAAGTGATTTTGTTGATTTGTCACGTTTTCATGATTTTAAGTTGAACCAATAGTTGTAGTAATATTATTAATATTATAAAAATATTATTTATACAACTACAAGAAGTGTTTGATTTCAAATCCAATATTCTAGTCATAATTTAGTTTATATTAGCTATACTATTATTAAAAAAGTGTTTTTACTGATTTGTCATATTTTCAAGATTTTAGGTTGAATCAATAGAGTTATATTTAAATCAAATATATTTTATTAAAATAGAGTCACAATTTTTATCTCATGTTGACAATTCATAAAAATATTTATTAATTTCTTAATATGACATATTTTATAATTTACATTAATTAATCAATATTCAAGAAATCTTAATAATAAATGAGAGTATTAATAATATATAAGTTTTAATTGTAAATTTAAATTTTGTTTAGTTATTACAAAATATGTCAAAAAATCTTACAACATCTTACTAAATATTCATAGTTAATAATAAAATATTATTAAAACTAATGTTAACTATAGTTTTCTAATAAAACAAACAAAATTCTATGTTATTTTTGTAAATTTTATAATTATATTTAAATAGAAGTGTATATGAATTAAAATGACAAAATAATATTAAATTAGTAGATTAACCTTTTCTAAAATGCTTTCATATAATTAAATTATAATTCACTATTAAAAATATAGGTAATATTTTATATGAAAATTAAAATTATTAACATATATTAAATTTTTATATCTACAACTATATATTATCTTTTTATTTATTATGAAATTCACATCAATTTATTATCTAAAAATGGCTGTATAAAAAAATATTATAGTATATAAATAACGTTTATTTAATGTATTATTTACAAAATATGCTATTAGAAAACTTTGAAATTATAAAAATTCATTTAAGATATTAGTGAAAAAACAATTTTAATTATAAATGTAACGTTTCTTTTAATTATAACAAAAATATGTTGAGAAAAATATTAAAATTCGTACCAAAAATTCAACATTTTTATAAAAATAATGAATAAATTTAGTAATATAAAAATTCAAATTCATATAATCTTATAAACTCAAAAATAGTTTTACAGTTTTCTAAATTTCTCTTGACTAAATATACAACTTTGAAAATAAATGTTCAAAACTCAAAATGATCATATTCCAAATTTTACAAAAGATAAAACTATAGATGCTAAAGGATAATTGTTTTGAAATGCAACAAGAAAATAAAGAAATTATGTTGTAAAAATAAAATAATATAATATTTTTATTTTTTTATTAAATACCAAAAATCAGAAAGCTTAATACCATAACATCCAAAACATATGTATATCGATAATTTGATAAAATAATATGATAGATGTTCTACTATGTATAAAACTTATTAAAATAATAGAGCTATATTATTTATACAGAACAATTTTTTTGAACAATGTATTTACTTATAAAATACTAAAATGAAAGATGTTAAACTATAGTTTAAGATTTCACATTTTAGTTTTCTTTTTTCTATAATTTTATTTTTTAATTATGTTATTTATTTAATTTCCTTTTTATAGTGATAAAAATAAAAATAGTTCTATAGGGTTTTGGTTGTATGTTTGCGAAAAGTTAATATCTTACTAGTAAATCTTCAAACTATGATATTATAGTACTTTAGGTATTTTGTCTTTTACACCAAAAAAACATGATTAGAAAATATTTGGCAGTATAAAAAATATATAGTTGTGGAAAGACTTTAACCAGAATCAATTTCTTACCTCGATGTCATAAGTGATTTTGAAACCCCATTGGATTCATATACTATTTCAAGACCATTTGGCCTTTTAACATGATTTTTATTTTCAATATATATATATTATATATTATATGTACTATTTTTAAAAATTTCTTTGACATTTAGGTTAACATTTGCCATGTGAAAGAGCACAATGATTCTTGGAAAAGAAAACAGCACTCAATGATTTGTACTCTGTGCCCAAAATCAACGCATCTTTTCTATTAGCAAAGAAACAAAAAAAAGTGAAAAATAAACAGACAAATGTTCTGTGCACCTTCCCACTCATCCTCCATTATTTTGGCTGGAAATCCCATTATTTTGTCATTACCACAAAAGTCTCCATCAAACCTTTCCTCATGAATCTGAAACCCTCCAATCAAAAACTTTCTGTTTTGTCGTAATTTTATAAACAGACAATGTCTGAATCTCCACCTCCATCTTCATCTTCCTCTGTTTTAACTCAGAACGTATCAAAACCAGTTTCAGACAAGCTTCTTGACAAGTACATTGACGTGTCCGAGTTTCAGTTCGATTACCAGAAAAGTGGAATCTGGTCTCCACCTTTTCAACGCACCGCTTTTCTTACACCACAAGGCACAATTCTCACAGGTAAAGAAATGGCAGAAAAGCTAGAGAGTGTTCTACAACCTCCACGGATCAAAAGGTATAATTTTTATTGTTGTCGTTGAATACGCTTTGTATATAATCTTGGTGTACAATGTACGAATCTTTATTTTGCTGTTACCCTCAAAAGATTTTTTTTCTGACACAAGAAACAAAAACAGAAACCTGTTTTTAAACAGCAAGAGTGCTCTGTTGCAAAGCTTCTTTGCCAGTGATTCCATCTCTCTGGTGGATGATTCTGAGGATCTATTGTGAACGGTTCGCTAAACCGAACAGTACTTTATAACTTTAAACAAACACACAAAATAGCTTAAGTGAGAAATTAAACATCTTCTTGATTTAATCCTCAATTCTTGTGAAAATGAGTTTCTCCAATTTTCGGCTGAAAGAAGAGTTTAGAAAGACAACCCTTTAACTTGTAAGTGAGAATGAAATCAAGCTCCATGTTTAATCTCACAGCCGGAGGTTGTTTGCTTAGATCCCAACCGGGTCTCTCTGGTCAGTTTACACCAGCAAAGCCAACATAAACAAACCTGAAGCCGTAAGTAACCCAAATGTCAATTCAGAATTAAGGAGGGTGTATTCAACTAAGAGTTTGAGGTGATTTGTCTTAAAATGACAAATCTACTGTTATTCAAACGTGGATTTTAAAAATCACTTTAAAATCCTGTTTTATTGAATTTGTCATTTCATAAAACACTGTAAAATTTACTGTTATTGAACAAAATTTAAGTTGAAGATTTAGGTGTGCTTTCAGAGTGCTTTAGGTGTTTTTAGAGTATTTCAAAGAAGATTCTAAGTTATAAAAATAAAAATCCAAATCTCATGATTTTAGATAAGATTCTAGAGTTATTTAATAAAAATCACACCAAATCTCAAAATTCTCCTACAATCATCTAAAAACTCACTAAAAATCAAATCACTTCAAATTTCAGATTCAATACACCCCCCAAGTGATGAGTTTGGTTCCTAAGGAGTATGAAAGTAAACGGACCATCGAGTTACAGGCCCTTGAATGTACGCTCGAATGGGCCTTCTTTGAAAGTCGG
Source organism: Brassica carinata (assembly GCA_016771965.1). NCBI lineage: Eukaryota > Viridiplantae > Streptophyta > Magnoliopsida > Brassicales > Brassicaceae > Brassica > Brassica carinata. Next base: position 36,953,988 of record CM028690.1, read on the forward strand.
GTTAAGCTTACCGTCATACTCAAATTTGCTAAATATAAGTTGAAAAGCAAAGAGAAAAGCAAAGAGAACCAACCATTTATGAAAGAAATTAAAGTTTAAACAAAACAAACCACTAGGGGTGGGACGGATCGGATATCCGGGAAATTTCGAGGTATCCGGATCCGGATTATTATCCGGCGGATCCATGATTTTACTATCCTTATCCGGATCTGGGGTTCTCGGGTATCCGGGTGTCGGATATCCTTCTAAAAATTATAATATCCGGCGGATATCCGGTTCCGGAATTGAAACATTAAAATAAATAAAAATAATATTAAAATATATAAAATATTAACAAATATTTAAAATAAAAATGTATATAATATTTTTAATTATTTTTATGTTTGATAATACTAATTTTATATAAAAATTCTATATACTATTATAAAAATGAAAATATAATAAATAAAATTAATTTTTATAAATATATATTACTATTTTAAAAATAATATTAATAAAAATTACGGATCCGGATATCCGGACTAAAAATTGAGATATCGGATCGGATTCGGTTCGACGGATCCAACATTTTACTATCGGATCCGGATTCGGCCCCTCCGGATATCCGGATTTTCGGAGCGGATCCGGATCGGATCTCGGATCGAATCCGGATCCCGAATAATAATTCCAGGCCTACAAACCACCGGTTAGATCTTTTAAATGTGTTATTTATAGAAAGAAATACATTTGTTTCGAATTTTTAAAAATGGAAGCTTCCGTTCTCAAGTCCAACACTATCTTTAACAGCATTGATCAAGTTCGTCATTCCAGTATATTCCACTAAATCGGGAGAGTCGCCTTTTATCTGTGTATCATTTCACAATCTATATGTTTTTATTTTGTTGAACACTGAACTTACGAAATGTTCTTTCAGTCCCATTACCTCTGGCTAGAAGAACCCGACTCCTTGCGCTAAAACCCATATCTAAAAACCCTCATTTCTCAGAGCTGGAATATAAAAAAGAGAGCATCAAATCTTTAAGAAAATTTTACCAACCTGATTGTATTTTCCTCTCAGGTTTATCTCCTTCCTTTGGACAGGCTATAACAGAAACAGCATTGATCACTTTCCTCACTACTTTGAACTATTCAGGGACTAATGTATTTTCCTTTGTAATGTCTGCAACAATCTGACAACAGCAATGATTTTATCCCACTGACTAAATCAAGAATCTAAGAAGTAAGAAAATAGTTATCAGTGATCTCCAATCTTTGGAATCTCTCACAAGATCAATGTCAGATCCTAACATCTTCCGAGCCTTCACTTCATTCGTAACCTATTTGATATATTCACACAAAGTTTGATACTTCGCCTACATTTTTTTTTTAATATCGAGAAGTGCATCCAAAAGGTTATAGTACCAGAGCTTTAGCAGGCAAGCCTCTTTTTCTCAAGATATCAACAACACAACACTTCTACCTACACCACCCGTAGTTCAAGCCAGAAGAATGATTAACCATTGCACTAACCAGTTCCTGGTTGATCCGTTAGTAAGTTTCTCATTCACTGATGAAACAAACTTCACCAGCAAATAAAACATCAAATATATCCCCAAACGACTTAATTTTAATAACCTTAATGAGAAGCAAACGGTGGTCCGCCTTTAGCGGAGACGGTGGTCCGTTGGAGAAGTACAATGTTTTGATGAACCTACCAAAACACATCAAATGTCATCGTGTACTCCATTAAGTTCAAAAAATGCGTCTGCCGGGAGTCGAACCCGGGTCTATTGCTTGGAAGGCAATTATCCTAACCGTTGGACTACAAACGCTCTTGTTATTTAAAGAGAGCCATTCTTCTTAATATCACATCTTACAACCGTCATAACTGACATTCTCGTAGGTAGTTATGATTTCACTTAAAGATCAGCATAGAAGAAAGTTTTTGTCCACTGCAATCATGTGAGTTTCAACATATTACAATAGCTTTGTACCTTTTGTTTCTTTGTTATCTGATTTGTTCACCAATTTTAGTATCTAAAGAAGACATGGAGAAGCTAAGACAGGCGCTTAAGCATTTAATATAAGAGGGAGAGAAACAGCGGAGAGTATCAAACGATAAACTGACTTGGCTCACAGCCGCGTTGCTTCAGTTGGTCAGAACTATTTGCTTCAGAAGTCTTCCACTGCTGATACTAGCTTTAAATGAAGTCCAGTAATGCCTTCAAAGAACAGCGGAGGCAGAGAAATTCAGATCACAACATTGGTGGAAGAGGAAGAAGTGAGATAGTTGAAGTCTCTGAATCTAATGGACAAGACGTCATCAACAACAAAAACAAGAGGAGGAAAGAACAGATAGAGTTGGTTCTTCTGCGTTAGCTTGGGCTAGAAGGAAACATTTGTAAGCAAGCCAGAGTCAGAACCAGAGCCAAAGCCAAAGCATCGTGAGAGGTAAGGTCTTGTTGGCTCATGTGATTCAGCAAGCTGATGGATGCACACTCCAAGAATATTTTGTTAATTAATGAGTAAGTGATTGAATGGTTACTATGAGACTGCAGGTCACGAAGTTAAAGGTGAGACCAAGAAGACCAAGACCACGTTCGTTGTTAAAGCTGTGAATAGCAAGAAAACAAAGACGTAATGAAGAAGAAACTTTGAGTTTTATTAACTGTTTTCGACTTGACGGCAATGCCAGCCTTTTACATCATATATATACACTCTCTGATTAGGTTAAACTCAGCACACTGCTGTACAGCTGTCCAAGGACGTAAACCTATTCTTTGTCTCCACGCAGTGAGCTGTCTTGACCGTACCATGCTCACGCAAGAGCTGCTTGAACTCTGCTTTAGTAGAAGACGACAAAGACTGAGTCTTGGGCTGATAAAAGATAACGGTCTCCTTCTTTTGTTTCATTTGGGCTTCCTCTGCAGGCCCAATATCAGTATGGCCTATACTCCCGTCAAACTTGGCGTAGGAGGCACGGAAACACCAAGTTTGATTCTCCACCGAAAATGCTTCATGCGACAAGGGCTTGGTAAACACATGGCAATCTGCATTGTAGCAGGAATGTGCTTGACCTCTAATGCTTTCATGGCCACACGCTCACGCACATAATGATAATCGACATCAAAGTGTTTGGTCCGTTTGTGGAACATCGGATTAGCGGAGACATACAGCTGACAGGTTATCACATAACAGCAATGGAGTCACTTGTTGTCTCAGACCCATAATCTTCAGCAAGTTCTGCAACCACACAATCTCTGATGTTGCAGCAGACATAGTCCTATACTCTGCCTCTGTAGACGACTTAGAGACAGTGTCATGGCTTAGCTGACCAAGAGATGATATTCGTACCAAGCATCGTGCAGAAACCACCAGTTGAACGACGTGTTTCTGTGCAACCTGCCCAGTCCGCATCGCTGTAGCAGACCAAAGTTGAAGTAGTGTTTGCGTTGATGCTCACGCCCATATCATAAGTGCCTTTCACATACCGCAAGATCCTCTTTAATAAATTGAAATCTGAGACACTTGGCTGATGCATCTTTTGACAAATATAATTGACAGAAAACTGTAAGTCCGGTCTTGTCAACGTTAGATACTGTAATTTTCCTGCCAAGCTCGAAAGTAAGAAGGCTCAGCAAACAACTCATCTTGTCTGGTTGAGAAGCAAGCTTCATAGGCAGAGGAGTAGGCATTGAGGAGCAATCTTGCATCCCTGCACTGACCAGAAGATCTTGAGCATACTTAGCTTGATTCAAGAACAAACCATCTTCGTGTTGAAGGACTTGAATACCAAGAAAGTAGTGAATGGAACCCATATCCTTCATTCTAAATACAGTACTGAGCTTCTCTAGTAAAATCTTCAATAACTCATCATTGTTGCCTGTTAATATCATATCATCAACATAGAGGAGAAGATAAATGACATCTGTACCATGATGATAGATGAATAATGAAGGATCCGGAAAGCTGCACTGGAAACCAAACTCCAATAAGAACGTACTGAACTTGTCAAACCAAGCTCTAGGAGCCTGTTTTAAACCATAAATCGCTTTCTTCAGTTTGCAAACATAATCTGGTCTCGTTGCATCCTCAAAACCCGGAGGTTGAACCATATAAACTGTTTCTTTCAAATCTCCATGGAGGAAAGCATTCTGAACATCGAGCTGCTTGATCATCCATTTCTTAGTTACTGCAACATGAAGCACAGTTCGTATTGTCGCAGTGCGAACGACAGGACTAAAAGTTTCAAGAAAATCCAAGCCTTCTTCTTGTTGATTTCCTCTGGCAACCAAACGAGACCTAAGCTTCAAAACTGTTCCATCCGCATTCAGCTTCGTCTTGTAGACCCAGCCACAACCAATCGGATTCTGTCCTTCTTCAGGTGGAACCAATGAGTACGTCTCTGTTTCTGCCATATTGTCTATTTCAAACTTCATAGACGCGTTCCAACGTGGATCCTTCAAAGCCGCCTTGACACTCTTTGGTTCAGAGTGAGAAGCGTTCACTGTCACCAGTGCATAGCGAGGATTTGGTTTGATAATCCCAGCACGAGCTCGAGTAGTCATTGAATGCGGTGCCTGAACTGGAACAGGAGGGACCGGCACCACTGGTTGTTCAATAACCTGTTGATCAGTATCAGACTCTGAACTTGAGACCTGAGACAAGGCTTCCTCTAAAACATCATTAGAAATGATTGGGCTGTGGGGGTGAGGGGCTTGTTGAGGTACTACATGGACTGGAACACTAGCTGGAAGCTCTTCAGGTTGAGCAACAACCTCTTCATTTGTCATTGGCGTAGAAAGGTTCACACTTCTCCAAGCCTTTAACAATGAAGAATCAGTATCTCTGTGATAGTTGCTGTATACATCACTGAAAGGAAAGTGATGTTCTTCAAACAGGACATGACGAGAGATAAAAACCTTGCTGTGGGAGGATATAAACATCTATATCCTTTATATTTTTCGTTGTACCCCACAAAGACACACACAAGAGACTTAGGATCAAATTTGTCTTTCATGTATGGCCTTAAGTTGGGATAACACTTGCAACCAAATACACGCAAGGAAGTATAGATAGGTGCATGACCATTAAGAACCTGATACGGACTCTGTCGATCTTTCAATACCGACGAAGGCAATAGGTTAGCAATGAAGTTGGCAGTGAATAAAGCCTCAACCCATAGCTGCTGTGGCACCTTACTTTCAAACATCATCGTTAGTCCAAGCTCAGTAATGTGTCTGTGTTTCCTCTCAGCTAAGCCATTTTGCTGGGGGGTATGCGGACAGGAGACAAGCTGCTTGATACCGCATGACTGCAGATGCTCCATAAACCGTTTGTTGATAAACTCTCCCCCACCATCACACTGAAATTGAGCTATACGGTGTTTATATTGATTCTCAACCATACTTTGGAACCGCAGAAACACAGAAAAAAAAATCAGACTTGAGCTTGAGAGGATAAAACCATGTGTATCTCGAATAATTATCAACGAAAATGACATAGTATCTGAACCCCTGAGAAGACACCACAGGACTAGGCCCCCACAAATCACAGTGAATCCTTTGTAAAGGATGATGAGAGACAGATTCAGAGTCTACAAAAGAAAGCTTTGTGCTTTTTCCTAACTTACAAGCATCACAACACAACTGTGAGCTTGGTTTATTCAGAACGATAGATAGATTTCTTGAGAGATGCTGAAGGACTTCAAGATGTGTATGTCCCAACCTTCTATGCCAAACATCACCAGTTGCAGCTTGTTGACGTGTTGAGTAGAAAGCTTGGAACTTCATATCCTTCAGAACATAGAGATCTTTAAGTCTTTTTCCTTGAGTGATCACTCTCTTTGTGACCTTGTCCTTAACACAAACAGAGTCAGAGTCGAATGTGAACTCACATGGAAAGTCAGATGTCAACTTTGAAACAGACAATAACGACTTAGTTATACCGGGACAGATCAAAACATCATTGAGAGGCAGATTACCTTGAGGAGTTTGAAGAGCAATCGACCCGACATGAGTAATGGGTAAGTAGTCACCATTACCAACTATAACTTGATCATTTCCCAAGTAAGGCTCAGAAGACTGAAGTTGACCAGTGTTGTTGGTAATGTGTGCAGTTGCTGCAGAGTCTGGAAACCACTCTTGTCCTGACTGTTGATTCTGTCCCGATACTTTCATTGTCGCCAGAGCAGTGTGCAAGTTGTCTGGGTTTTCAAATGTTTGATCAAATCTGTTGTAGCATCTTGCTGCAGTATGACCAAATCGACCACAAAGCTGACAAGTAGGACGTGTGTTGGAGTTGGAACCAGAACCTCCAGAGAACTGTTGTTGAAAACCTCTGCCTCTAGTGGAGTAAGAACTATTACCACGTCCTCTGTAGCCTCCACGATAGTTGTAGTTGCCACGACCGCGGTTATTGTATCCTCTTCCAGCATGAAAGGCTAGATGTGGAGTGACCTCAGACGTCTGATTAAACTGCTGCAGTTTATCATCAAAAGCAACCAGCTTGAACACAGCATCCTCAAAACTCATCTGAGGGATAGAATCCATAGAATGTTCTATCACCGTACATATGGCCTCATATTCCTTTCCTAACCCACTTAGAGCACCATAGATCATCTCTTGCTCAGTTATAGGACATCCGATAGAATCAAGTTGATCACACACTCCTTTAACATCTCCCAAGTACTCTGTCATCGACTTCTCTCCTTTTGACATACCTTGGAGCTTACGCTGGAGATCTAACTTTCGTAGCGGACACCCTGTTGTATTTCTTCCCAAGGCTGTACCAGACATCTTGAGAGGAATGAAGACCATACACTGACCTCAGAGCTTCCTCTGAGAGCGAACCAAACAACCAGGCCATGACAAGCTGGTCTCGACGAACCCATTTGACAAACTCGGGATTCGCTTCTTCGGTCACCTCATCTCTGTTTCTGGTAGTCACCGTAGGACTGGGTTTTGGCGTAGATCCGTTGATGTATCCAAGCAGAGACTGACTAGAAAGAAAAGACTCAAACTGAGTCTTCCAAAGAAGATAATTTGTTGATGAAAGTTTCAAGGTAACACACTGAGTGATACTCAATGACGGAGTAGACAACGTTTCTGATGCTTCTTCCATGGCTCTGATACCATGTGAATAGCAAGAAAACAAAGACGTAATGAAGAAGAAACTTTGAGTTTTATTAACTGTTTTCGACTTGACGGCAATGCCAGCCCTTTACATCATATATATACACTCTCTGATTAGGTTAAACTCAGCACACTGCTGTACAGCTGTCCAAGGACGTAAACCTATTCTTTGTCTCCACGCAGTGAGCTGTCTTGACCGTACCATGCTCACGCAAGAGCTGCTTGAACTCTGCTTTAGTAGAAGACGACAAAGACTGAGTCTTGGGCTGATAAAAGATAACGGTCTCCTTCTTTTGTTTCATTTGGGCTTCCTCTGCAGGCCCAATATCAGTATGGCCTATAAAAGCTAGTGTCGTTTGGGAAACGTATATATGACAATATCTCCATCTAGATTAGGGCTTGCGTTCTTTGGTCAACATATCATACGCACATATTTTTCTGTAGTCAATAGTCAATGTATCTTCCTTGCAACTGTAATATTTCAAAATCTGTTTCTACTAATAATTAGTCGTTCATTCGTAAGACAACTGAAATGCTGGATGCTTTCATTATTAATACGCATCAAGAAATGCGTTATGTTAAACCGCAGACGGTAACGCATTAAGAATAGGTCAAACATTATAATTAAAAAAAAAATCATTTGTTTCTGAAAAATACCAGAATCCCATCATCTCACAAGAACATACTCCAACATGATTATTCCTAATCGTAAATTTCCAATTTATATTCATTGATTTGGTGGGTTTTTTTTTTTTTACAAAAATACAAATACATAAAGTTTCTATAACGTCATCAATAATGTGTGTTTTCTGGTGTATAACGTTTCTATAACGTCGTCATAGAGTTTCAATAACGTCATCAATAATGTGAATTTTTTTTACAAAGATACTTCAACAAGTTTTCCATCCTTGGAGTGTAATTATTTATGGAACTTTTTTTCGTAACAATTATTTATGGAACTTAGTTTGGTAAAAAAAGAGCAAAAGATTTCACTTGCTTGCTGTAAAGGATGAGCATTAAAATGTACTATACTTTGATCCGCGCGGGTATTTTTCAAAAATATGTGGCTATTTATTTTTCAAATCAATATTAGGGCTAAAAGCAAAAAATTTGAATAAGAACAGAACCGATCCCGATCCGAAAAAGTATTATCAAATCCGAACCGAAATTGATTAAATATCCGAATTATTCAAAATTTTGGTATTTAGAGAATCAAAACCGAATCCGATCCGAACCGAAGTATTTCGGATACCCGAATGTATCCGAAATAAATTTATATACTTATATATATTAATTATTTTTACATTTAATGTATATAAAAACATCTAGAATATATATGGTACTTTTAAGTTGATTTAAATACTTGAAAATAGGGAATTTTCCAAATGTACCATTTTTCTTGTACCATATTTCATTTATAACTTAACCAACTTTACCATTAAAATTTTAATAGGCAAAATAACATTATACCCCTTAAACATAAAATTACTATCTTCTTCCCCCACAATTTCTTCAAATCTCAGATCCAAATTGAATGATACCAGTGATCAAATCCGACGAATCAGACGATGTTGACGAGTTCTCTGGCGCTCAAGAGTTCTCCGGCAAGATCTCTGACGAGTTCTACGTCGAGATCCGACGACGCTGGCGAGCTCAAACGAACAAGACTATCTATGCGACAAACCCTAACAAAAGTGATCGAATAATCGATGGTGATCGTCATCTCTTTGTTTAATTTAGCGTGATTTCTCTAAGATCAGTTTCTGGGAAGGAAAACGAAGATTTTTTCATGAAGTTTTTTAATCTCAAACTTGAAACTCAGATTTATAAAGGGTTATAATTTTTCAAAAACTCAATGTTCACTATCGATCATGGGCGAACCTAGTAAGCCCAACATGGTGCAGTTGCCCCCACTAAAACTTAAAAGTTAATTTATTTACACTGAAAATCAATAGATGTCCTGCAGCTAAGTTGGTTAAAACCCACTATATGCCCCCCACTTAACCAAAGATCGATTCTTCCTCTTTCTCTTTGACACTGTTATTTATTTTTTTTTTCTATCTTTCTTTTTTTTGCCCCCATTTAAAATATTTTCTAGATTCACCACTGCTATAGATACTCTTTCTCTTAGATCTAACTAGGGAATGACAATTCTAAACCAACCTGCTTTGATTTTTTTTATAACAGAAAGAACAAAATAAAAAAAAAAATGACTCGAAAAAAACAAAAAAATACCCAAATTAGAAACATACTTGTTAAGAATCGTGAAGAGGAGCCGACATTTTTGAGATGAGATTTTGAATCGTGTAGTGTGATTTCTCTTGTCACACCGGCGACAGTCTTCCAATTGCTCTGCGGCGACCAAATCTGACGAGACCAACGACGCTCTAGTGAATGCAGACAAGCTCCGGTGAACACCGATAAGCTCGGATGAACACAATCAACAAACTTCGAGATAGTTTGTGTCAGTGGATTTGAATTCTGAGTTCAAGAGTGTAAATTCGTTCAATTGAATCATGTCAAGCCTCAAATCTAATTGATATGTTTGTACTCTGAAGTGCAATTTTTCGAGTTAAATTACAGTGAATCTATTTTTGGAAGTAAGTGCTGATGTGTAGGAATAATATGTTATTGGCTTGAATTCATATTTTGAAGATCAAGGAGCTTGCTGAGTTGTTTGAACAAAACAAGAGAGACTCTGAAAAAGAACGTGGGTTGCGATCAAAGAATTGCAGATTTATAAAGCTTTATAAAAGGTGAAGAGTTGGCTTCTTAACACCATCTTCTCTCATCTTCTTTAGACATCTCTTATCTTAAAACAATTGTATATCTCTGCTAGGATTTGCAGAGTTGAAGAGGTTAGTTGGACATCTAAGTGATGTTCTCAAATTATGTTAGTAATGTTAACTTTTTGTTAGTAATGTCAACTTTTTGTTGAGAATAAGGAGTTATCTCTAATGTTTAGATGAGAGAATCTCTAATGTCTTGCTCTTTCCATGAAATGGAATGACCTGTTATTTTGCGGCTACCTAATTAAGACTACTCCTCTTTACCACATTTGTTTTGTAATAGAAATCAAGCTTGGTAAGATTGATGTTGCATGATCTAGATTTTGTGCCAATATTCATGTGACCAAATGGATTACATGAAGAGAAACTTATACAATAGAGAGAACAAGAAGGAAAATAGTACATTGTATCCAGAATTCAAGCAATGACACAGGTTGTTCTCATGCTCTCATTGTACATTCAGTATCTAAATTATGATGGAAAGTAAGGAGTACATATCAATTCCTTGATGCTTGGATTGGTTACATCTTATGTCGTGTTTTTAAGTATTGAATTATATTTTATTAAATAGAAATTTTATGATATTTTATAATGATAGTTATAAAATTTATGAACTTTGTACCATCAATTCTTGTTCATTTGAATTTTTGTTACAGTGTTTCTTTGTTTCAGTTTATAAAACTAAAAAGAACTGACTTTTACAAGACCAAACTCTATTGTAGTTAGATTCAAATGATTTACAAAGCTTTATAAATTAGTTTATAAATATCTATGATTAACTTATAGACTCCAATAAATATTTTATAAATCAATTTATAAACCGTTACGAATCAATTGATACACATTTGTAAATTAAAATATATCTCTTATAAATTAGTTTATAAGATTTCATAAATCAATTTATGAACTCTTATAAACCTTTATAAATGATATATAAGCATTTATATTTAATACTAGGATCGGCCCGCCCTACGGGCGGGATATACTTTATTTGTGATCTATTTTATTATTTTTTGTATAATTTCGTGGTTTATGTTAAAAATTTGCATTTGCAAGAGATCTGTATAACTATCGTGTGAATCCAAAAAAACGGTGTATGATTGTCGTGTGAATTAAAAAAAAACACTTCATAATTTTTATTCAGTTAGTTGTTTGTAAAATCTTTTTTTTTGTGAACATTATTTATCAAACATCAGTGTTTATATTGTAAATCAATTGTGGGATTCCTTATCGTGGGAAAACTCTTGTTTTGTTATTTTCCCGTCGGTAGCAAACGAAATATGGATGTGATAATTTTGGAGAAGAAAGACTATGTTTTTTTTTTGTTATGGCAATATTTTTTCTTTGTCTTTGTTGTTAAGCTATATTGGTAATGGACTCGTGGTTTTTTCTAATTTGTTTAATTTTAGGCTTCCTTTTCTTCATTTTTCATTAAAATTTGTTATTTAAATACTTTATTTTGATTTAATATATCAGATTTAAAAATTATTTTTTCTCAAAATATAGAATATAGAATTTTTGAAAAAATTGCAATTTAACATACAAATCATTTAAGATGGCATTAATAGTTACGGATAAATCGTTTTAGCCAGCGTGGAACATTATATTTATTTTGTTTAACGTTTGATGTTTGTTTATTTTTGTAATGTGATTTTGTTTTTTGTTGTTGTCTATTATAATTTGTAATCTTACATTATTTTATATGTTACTTTTATTTTCTGTTGTGTCACTTTTTAATAAAAATACATTCATATCTCATCCTTGTATACATGTAACTAAAATTAACATTATTTTTATTTTTTTATTAGTTTTGTTATAGACCATAGTTTTGTATTAGCATGGAAATATATTCATTATTGTAAATACATTTTTTATGTATATAACAACTATATCAAATTTTTCTTATTTTGATTAGGCTTAACACTCGAAACATTGATTTTTTCTCTTTTGTACATACTTAGACTTTGACATTTTTTTCATTTTTTTTTCTTTTGGAATCACTAATATAAACAACCCAAAAAGTAAATATATAATTCCCTGTTATAGAAAAATATTTTAAGTTTGGTAAATAATTCTAGTTATTACTATTCAGAAAATATACCACTGAGTTTTATATCTTATTAGATTTTTAGAAATTAATTTGATTCATTAATTTTCTGAATATTTTTTTAGGATTGACTATCTTATATATAATTAATTTATTTTATATTTAGAGAAACTAACTATATTTTTATTAATTATTTTTTATTGGTTAGAATTTGTCCTTTATTTAAAATTAAATTCTAGTGTATATATATAACATGTTAAAACAAATTGTTACTATAACTTTAAATTAGTCCATGTTTATTGGGCAAAATTATATTTTTAGATAGAAAAATTAAACTGATAAAAAAATTTGCTAATTTTTCTGTTGATTAATTCATAAAACTAATAATGATTTGCTATCCTATGGTAAAAGAAGAGATACCCTTACAGCAAGTTGTTGCTTACCATCTCTGTTTGGTTTGTTTATTTTCAGTTCACGTGGTTTATTTGTTCGTAAATTTTCAAGAGTAACCATTTAGCAAGTCCAAGATCCGATATCTACCAAAACCAATTCAGATAGGTAAGACTCATGTTTGTCATAAAATCAAGTGAAAGAATAAACAACATACAACAGTACTGCCACCAAACACGAAGCAGCTCAGGTTACAACAATCATGTAGCACAATAATCTTGTAGCATTCATATACAGGGTAAGCATAACCGTGCACCATCCTGCAACAATGCAGGAGAGTAAATCAACACTAATTAACCTATCCAATATGGTTAAGCTAAACGAATGAAAGATGATTCGTACACCAATAAGGGGTACAACATGATAAATCGAAAACAAAGAAACTCTCTGAGCTATTGCATCAGGCAGTTGATCAGTAAAGTAAGAAAAATCTTTTATCTACTGTTGATTCTCGAACCATTTGAATAATAAAGTAATACCTGATCTTCAAATGTAGAGAACAACAAAGTGTCATAGTTTCTGGGTGTTAAGAACTGGAATCCGGCATCAAGGATGTTTTTATATATATTTAATGAGTGAAATTTCGAGGGATAGGGTTTGGAACATTTGCCTTAAATATCAGAACCTCAGCATCCTAGATTGCATGCCATGACTGAGTCAAGCTCACTCTGCATCTTAAGCTTTCCCTTCGATACACTGGTCCCTCACACTTGGCCGCAACGGAACAGCAGCCTGTAGCGTCTCCTGGACGGAGAATAGCTTGACTGAAAAAAAACAAAGACTCAAGGATTCAGACAAAAAACATTTGACACAAATGTCCGCTTTCAAGATCATCGAGTTAACCAACTAAACTTAAAAAGAGTGGCAGAAGCTCAGACCAGAAACACCTAGCTTAATTCTAACCTTATGGTGACATAAACTGGATGCAGGACCTCAGTCATGGTGATGATAGTATGAATAAGGATGACAACCTTCAGCAATACCAGAAAGAAAGTTTTTAAGGAATCATAATACATTTTTTACCTCTGACTAATCCAACAATGGATAGATAGTGGTCTACTTACAGATATATATTTGCATCATTGAATTACCATTTTCTTGATTGTAAAAGCAGCCAAAGGAAAGTTCAGAAGAGAAAGACTGACAACGTAAAAACTGAAAATTTTTCAAGGCGCTAAAATTCATCATTGTATCATATATATAAGAATGTAAAATTTGGAGATTCATTGAGAAGCATTTTACCAAGACATGAAAAGCAGCCAATCTTGCAGCGATGTTGAACTAAACCAGAAATCAGTTTTGAACAACCAACTGTATCACAGGAATGGCAGCAAACAACAAACGTAAGCTCTCATGATCATAAGTAATATAATAAAAAAGTAAATAACCTTCATCAGACAGGCGATGATGATTTTATTGTTTACTTCATTAAGAACTACTACTGTAACCACATAGATGGTGAATAATCCCACATGGCTTGAAAAAAAAATCACTTTACTAAAGTCATGTAAAAAAAAAATTTGAAAGCAAGACTGATTAAGAGTAGAATCTGCCATCAACGGCCGATAGTTGTACCTTACATTGGTGTTTCCTAATTTTGGCATCTCCTTCATTAGATCTGACCAGGCTCGCTGTCCCTTGATCGTTGTCTACGGCCAAGTCAACTCCAGATGGGAAGCTCAGGGTCGTTGAAGAATTGATCAGTGACACCCAGTGGAAAATAAGCTCACCACCAAGTTTCAAGTTATTGGCTTCCCAAAACCTGAAAAGTCGCACCTCAACTGTTGAAGTACACCGGCCCGGCCAGCCTTTAAATCAGCAAATAGGATAGATGAGAGCCATTCTAGGGAAATAGAAGTTTCTAGCGTTATTAGGATTTCTGATGTTTACGGGATGAAGTGTGCTTGGAGCAGGTCGAAGAGTTAAGAAACAACACAATCGAAGCTTCACACGGAGATTACTCGATGTTCGTCTCACTCAATAGCCTGAAACTCTGTTGTTGGTGTAGATCGTCAGAGATCGAAGAACAACATGAAGCCTAAATTTTTGTGTCGCCTTCTATGGAGGAGATAATAGGCTCTCTCTATAGGGGCTGGGATATCAACTCCGATGAAATTAAGAAAGACTTGATTAACCAGAAACTCCATTGTTGATGGCGACTAAACCCAAACTCGCTGTAAAGCGAGGAAGATGATCCGTGGTGAAGCTCTGCGTTTTAGGAGAAGCGGTACACGTGGCGGCTCCTCAGGAAACGAATTGTTGAGCTGGAATCTGACGTGTACCGCCTAGGAGAGAATCTCACTGAACTTTATAATAATAGATATTAACTCCTACAAATGTAGATACCTTATAAATGTTTTATGAACCCTTATAAGTTATTTAAAAACACTTATAAATGACTTATAAACTTTTTTGAATAATTTATAATAAAATGATTTTATATATACTCTTATAAGAGTTTTTAAATCTATTCCATAAAGTCTGTCAACATTCTATAAGACTTTATAAATTTTCTAGATTTTATAAAGTTTTATAAATTATTTGTAAGCCTTTATAAACAATTTTATTAAAGTCAATTTTACAATTTTCTATAAGTTTATATTTATAAATTTTTTAGAAGTTCATATAAATAATGTCATAATACTAGTGTTTATAAACTGACTTTTAATTTATGTATTATAAAATGATTTATAAAGCTTTTTGATTTACAATAGTTTATAAACTAATTAAAAGTTTATAAACGGTTTCAAAGTTAATAAGGGGTCATAAGTTTTTTTCATAAATTTTAGTTATGTTTTTAACCTTTATAACATTTTATAAAAAAGATATAAAATCTTACAACTGAGTTTATCAGAGGTTATAAGTAGTACTCATAAAATTTTGTTATGTTTTTAACTTTTATAACATTTTATAAACAGTTATAAGATCTTATAGCTGAGTTTATAAGGGGTTATAAGTTCTTCTCATAAATTTTAATAAGGTTTTTATAAATCTTTACACACTATTATATGAATTTTTAAAACATTTTATAAATCCTTATAAAATTGATAATAATGCCATATGAGAAATACATTACAAATTTGTAATCACTTATAATAATACCTCATAAAACCTTATAGTTTCTATATAATACATAATACATTTGATAAAACTCTGTTTAATTACTCATAATTTTTTAAAAACCTTTATAATCCTTTATCAATTTTTATGAATCTTTACATATCTCTATTCTTTATTTCTTAAACTCTTACTACTGATTTTATAAGAGTTTATAAACCAGTTTTTATTAGGTGTTATAAAGTTTGTTAAATACAAATTTACCTATTTACTTCATAAATTAAAGAAGAGCTATTAATTCCTAAACTCAAATCACAAACTCATATAATATTCAGAGTTCTACAAACAAAGTTCACCAATTATATGCAAGAAAGATAGTTGTTCACGCAATACTATAAGCGAGCAATCTGTTCTTCTGGGTTAAAAAGCTTGTATTTTTTGCAATAATTATCCCGTACTGAAAACCTCATAGGTTGATCAGAGAATGTAAACCAAAGATATTCCCCCCTTGTCAATATTCTCTGTTGCATGAGACAATGGAAGAGTCCCTCTGAAAACTCTTCATTTCCTAATATATCATCAACCTTATAGATATCCTCGACATTTGAATGTTGGATAATCACTTTTGGATTGTCTGGTGGTTTTGTTTCAATATCATAAATCTTCGCAGACAATTTCAAAGTTGTGCATAATTCATTGCTATCTAACTACAAATTGCTATCTAACTACAAAACAAAATAAAACAAAACTTATCAAATATATTACTTTATAAAATGATGGTATGAACTTTAAAACATGGTCTAAAGAAACCTTACCCAAGCAAAATATTCATGTAATTCCATAGCAGTCTTACAAATAATATATGAGGTTCACACATTTATATGTTGTTTTACGTTTTGTAAATAATATATATGATGAACTCTGGCTTAAGAACTTTTTTTATAAGACCTTGTCAATGTTGAGATGTATTGTTAACAATTTTCTGAAACCCAGATTTATAAGGGGTTATAAAACTCTTTATCTTAGGTGGAACTATTCAAATGGCAAGTTTAAATCAATTTTCTTTGATTTTTGGATGACAGGAGGAATAAAGTCCTAAATTACTTGAAACCAGATTTATAAAGTGTTATAATTTTTAGAAAACTCAATTTTCACTACCTAAACTCTTTCTCTGAGATCTAGCTATTCAAATGACAAGTCTTAATCAACATTTTTTATTTTTTGATAACAGAAATAACAAAATCCGAAAATTACTTGCAACAAACAAAAAAATAAACAAATTTGAAACTTACAAGTTGTGAATCGTGTAGAGGAGCCTCCATTTTGGAGGTTTTGAATCTCGATAATGACCTCACTGATCTTATCGCCGGACGTGAGAGAGAGAAGACGCTTGATCTCGTCGATGGCTGCCGAAAGAAGACGAGTAATCATAAGGGATCTAGGTTAGTCAGGGTTATTCTAGTCATTTTTCTATTAATGAATTACGTATTTATGAAAATGTCCTTATAGTGAAGGCAAAAATGAAAAGTGGTACAAGGAATGTGGTAAAATTGAAATTCTCCCTTGAAAACATATACAAATAGTCAAAAGTAAATATCTAAAATAGTTAAAATAGTTAAAGTATACTCAAAACACCAAAATACTTAAAATAATTATTGATTCTCTATCCAAATATTTAAACCAAACAAATTTATATGTTAAGTTTAGGTATTCGGACATACGTTATTCAAATTTTTATGTAATATATTATTTTGTTTATAGATTTTAAGAAATTTAAAGTGTATAACGAATTTTAAAATTTTAAAATAATTAAAATGGGTTTTCCGACTCCGCAAAAATCTGAATCGAAACCGAACCAAAATATCTGAATGGAATGAAATCTTTGACCCCAAAAACTCAAACCCAAACAGACCCGAATCGAATCGAATCCGAATAGGTATCCAAATGCCCACCCCTAGTCAGTTTTATATACCATATGTGTGTCATCATATAATTAATAGTATTTTATACGTACCATCATATAAGTAATCATATAATAAATAGTATTTTATACGAACAATCATATAAATAATCACATATATTATATTTCTAAAACTTAATGTGAAATATTAAAACCATAATTTAATTTGGTATATGAAATTAGGCTTTGTATTGTATTTTTATTATATATATTGAAAACATTTTTTTAATAATGGTTATTAGAAAAATCAATTTTCGAATATATGTATATTTTTGTATCAATTTTTGATATAAATCAACTTTAAATCATTATTTTGATTTGAAATATGTATATAAAGTTTAAATTTTTTTATGATTATTTTAGACAAAAGATGTTTTTAGTTAATTAGACTGACCCATTTTCGTATATTTTAAAATTGGCCGAGATAAATAGTTTTTCATAATATAACGGACTAATAACATAAACCCATAACTTTTTTTTCTTAATATACTGTTTTCCATGTTTCCAAACAACATTATACTTTTTTTATACTGTTATCCATGTTTCCAACAAACTTCTTTTAAAGTTGGTATCCATGTTTCTAAACAAACACTTTTTTAAAATGCTATCTATGTTTTTAAACAAATCTCAAATGTACTTCGACTTTAATAATATACATATTGACCTCATATAGCCAGCATTTAATCAGCATTAAGAATGAACATGACATGATAAAATCTTTAGTCAGCTTAAACAGTAAAAAATTGACTCATCATTCTCTATAGTCGTCAAAATTTTAAATGCCTGATGCAAACCACCAAATAATAAAACGATTGGTAAAAAATATGACTTGAAAGAAAAAATATATGACTTTTAAGAAAAGTTATCACAATATACCGAATTGCTCTTTGCTTTTTGTTGGCTCAATCCACCATACAACCATAGTGTTCCATAGTTGGCTCAATCCCGTAAAACACTATTCCCATCTTCATTCTTTAAACATTGAAGCACTTGATGTACAAAATAGTTTTTGATCATAATGTTGGTGAATGATATTTTTGGCACATTTGTATAAACACAATTTGATACATGGTAAGCAAAAATCGGGACTATTTTTGCTATAACAGTCAAAAAGTGACAATTTTCTTACGGAGTCGATTATCTTAAATTTTCGTAAAAACACAAAGAAATTTGGAAAAGAAATTATTTTATTTATCAATAATTATCTCATTAAATTTAACTTACAACATTTAAACTACTTTATCAATAAAAACACAACGGGTTCGTATCCCTATCACAAAATTTGAAATAATCGTGAAATTAAAAATGGCTTGTCGTTTTTAATAATACAGCCAGTCCAAAAAATCATAAGAGATAATTTAAAATTAAAGTTTCTTAGAGCAGCATTAGTGGTTAGATACCCTTCCATAGTACCTAGCATATATATAATAATAATATAATGATATGTTTTATATTTAAATGATAAAACAATAGAAAAGTAAACCTTTAGAAAAATTACATCTTGTATTAGAGTTTCTTCCCACTCAGAAAATATCTCTAGCAGAAGAATCGTACTTCATTAATTCTAACCTTCTTTCTACTTTTTCATTTAATTTTATCATTTTCATGGCCAGAGACTCTTTTAGAGCTTCCCACTAATGGTGTTCTTATATCATATGGGTGCTATTCTTTTATTCTTTTTCATATCAGAAAGTAGAAGAATCTGACACTGGTGAATTTTGCTAGTGCTTCAAAGCCAAGTCTTTATACTTACAATATAAGAGAAACAAAAAGATTTATGTAACTAAAAAAGCAGTAGCACTTCTTTATCCCCATTGGATATTGAATCAAAGTATTAACAAAAATCTCTCAAACTCTCAAAGTCTTTATTAATGCTTTAGAAAATATCTCAAAACTAAAGCTCACACACTTTTTAGGTTATGCCATACGTTAGCACTTTTTATATATAACTCACATATCATAAACTCATTAGAAAACACATCTTTATAGATAACTCTCAATAATCTATTTTCCCTATTCCTAAGCTCATTAGGAATCTGATAGCTTGTACTCTAAGCTATCTCAAGTTTGAATCAACATTCTCCACCTCAAACTTGAAATCTTCTTTTGACATATCTTGAACCCCAATCAGATCTCTCATCTCTTTGAACTTGATTCTACCAAGCGCTTTTGTTAGTATGTCAGCCTTTTGCTTTACTCCAGCAACATGCTGCACACTTACAAGACCTTTTTCAGCGCATTCTCGGATAAAGTGAAATCTTGTGTGAATGGCTTACTACGCCGATGAAACACCGGATTCTTAGACAAGTCTATTGCAGACTTGTTATCAATTCTTATCACCACTTTCTTGCTTGGATGGCCGAATATCTTATTGAGAAGATCTTGCAACCATATGGTTTGCTTAGCGGTTTCTATTGCAGCCATAAATTCAGCTTCACACGAGGATAAAGCAATTATCTCTTGCTTCTGAGAACACCATGTAATCGGATTGCCACCAAGATAGAAAATATGCCCGGTTGTACTTTTGCCATCATCTGGATCAACATTGTAGCTACTATCACTGTAACCAACCAATCCCTCCAGTGACTTTGCTTTAAACTTCAAACCATATGAAAGAGTTCCTTGCAGATATCGCAGAAAGTTTTTCAGTGCAGCTTTATGAGACTCCTTTGGATCATGCATATAACGACTCAAGATCCCTACGCTACATGCAAGATCATGCCTCGTGTTTATCAAGTAATGCAACCAACCAATATCTCTTCGATAATCTCTCTCATTCACGCTGGTTTCTTCGCTTGCTTTGCTCAACTTCACACCTACATCCATAGGTATCTGAGTCGCATTGCATCCTTTCATCCCGGCTCTCTCAAGAATCTTTGCAGCATACTTCTCTTGACTTAACACAATGCTTCCCTTCCTCTGTGTGGCCTATATTCCAAGGTAGTAGCTCAATCGACCAAGATCCGTGATATCAAACTTCGCTGCCATACCTTTCTTGAAGTTGTTGATCATCGCCAAACTAGAACCTGTTATGAGCAAGTCATCCACATAAACAGCTACCACCAAGCCATGCCCTTGCTCTCGCTTTCTATAAAGAGATGGCTCCTTAAGACAACGATCAAACTTTAACTCGAGGAGCACGGTGTTAAACTTTTCGTTCCATGCTCTCGGGGATTGACGCAGACCGTAGAGTGCCTTTTTAACTTATATAATTTTGTCTCCTTCCCTTTGATGATGAACCCCTCTGGCTGCGATACAAAGACCTCTTCTTTTAGATCACCATGCAGGAAGGCGGTCTTTACATCGAGATGATGTAACTCCCAACCATGTGAAGCCGCCATTCTAATGATCAAACGAACGGTCTCTATTCGTGCAACAGGCGCAAAAACTTCATCAAAATCCACTTTGTGCCTCTGTACATAACCTTTCACAACCAAATGTGCCTTCTATTTGTTGATGCTCCCATCATATTTTCTCTTAACTTTGAAGACCCACTTCAAACCTATCGCCTTACAATTCGGCGGAAGATCGACCAGATCCCATGTCTCATTCTTGACAATCGATTTTATCTCATCCTCACAAGCATCTTTCCACACTTTTAACTCCTTCGCTTCTTCATAGTTCCATGGCTCCTCGTTTGTAAGCATCAAAAGATGTTCACACTCAATCTCACAGAGTGTCTCATACATCTCGTCTTCTTCAACCAAGAGTTCGTAATCATCAAGATAGCTTAGTTTGTTGCTGGTGCGAGAAGAACGTCTCAATATCACAGGGGCAGCTTCTTCTTTATTGTTCGTTTCAACAGATTTAGGTGTAACTGCAACAGACTCAGGTGCGGCTTCTTCCTTCATCTCGTCGTTTATTTCCTCTACTGCTCATGGAATAATTTCTTCTCTGATTTCTCTTAAACCGAAGTTGTTACACCAGAATCATTGTGTACTTCTTTCTCTAACTCCAGCCACTTCCACCTCTGTTCTTCGTTAAAGACCACATCTATACTAACAATTATTCTTCGAGTCGATGGGTCAAGAAGCCGATAAGCTTTTGTTCCGGGTTCTGTACCAAGATGAACCAAGGCTCTTGACCTGTCATCTAACTTCCTCAGATGTGGTTTATCATGTTTTACATAACCAACGCACCCAAAGACTCTTATGTGTCCTATATTCGGTTTCTTCCCTTTAAAGCTCTCGTATGGTGTTTGCAGAACCAATTTTCGTGTCACTATCCTGTTGATGAGATAGGTTGCATGCCTTACCGCTTCTCCCCACAAGAAGTTTGGAACATCCATGTGTCTCAAGAGGCTTTGTGTCATCTCAAGTAGTGTTCTGTTTCTTCTCTCAACAACTTCGTTCTGCTGCGGCGAATATGGGGCTGTGAGATGAGGTTCGATACCCATGTCCTCGCAATACTCCTTAAATTCTCGTGATGTAAACTCTCCTCCTCTGTCGGTTCGAAATGTTTTAATCTTAGTACCCGTCTCCTGCTCTGCTAAGGCTTTAAAACTTTTAAACTTGGTGAAAGCCTCACTTTTCTCCTTCATAAGAACAGTCCACATATATCTAGAGTAGTCATCGATTAGAATAAAGATGTATGTGTTTCCTCCGGCTGTATGTGGTGTGATCGGACTGCATAGATCTCCGTGTACTAACTCCAAAGCTTTTGATTAACGGTACGTGCTTGCTTGAGGAAAGGATCTTCGTATTTGTTTTCCACGCAGACAGGCTGTACATGTCTCCTTCTCAACTCCAAAATGAGGCATGCCAATCACCAAATCCTTATCTACCATTAGCTTCAAATTGCTTAGACCCACATGGCCCAAACACGAATGCCATTTTGAAGACTCATTATGAAGAACCATCTGTAAACACTTCGTATTTTCCACCTCCATAATCACTTTGTATAAGCGATTAGGTGATCTCTTTTCCTTTAAAAGAAGCCTGCTATCTCGATCATATAGAAACAGAAAATCCTCTTTCATCCTTACCTCACAGCCTGTATCGGTAGCCTGTCCAAGACTGATAATGTTACTTTGGAGATCCGGAATATAGTACACATCTGAGAGTATCTTCCTCTCACCACTCTTGGTTATGAACACAATTGAGCCTTTTCCGGTTATGTTTATCCAAGAATCATCTCCAAAACTCACCTTCCCGGTTACTCTTCTATCAATCTTTGAGAAGTATTCGAGATTACCTGTCATGTGGTTGCTGGCTCCATTGTCCAAGTACCACAAGTTGTCACCAGCTGCAGTCTTCTCAAGTTTGTTTGGTATGACCTTTTGCTCGTTGAGATACACAATCTTGTTTACCATCAATTCATCGGCTTCATGTGTAGTATCTGCTTCACTTTCATGTGTTTCTTGGAGTTTAAGTATACGATCGGGACAATTCTGAGCAAACTGTCTTAACTTATCGCACCTGAAGTATACTATCCTAGATGCATCTCTTTCTTGACGGTAGGGATCTCTTTCTTGGCGGTAGTAGCCTCCATTCTGCTGATAACCATAACGGCCACGCCCTCTTCCTCAATACCCATAACGACCGCCTCTGCCTCTAGATGAGTCGTATCTGTCTTGGTAACTCGGCGATTGTGCTTGTGTATCTGCATTAGTATACATAAGTTTATTCTGAATTTGATCTTCTTTTTCTCTTCTTCCTCTTCAGAAATTCTTTATTCATACGCCTTTAACCGTCCTACGATGTCCTCAAAGCTTGTCTTGTTTAGGTCAAGGACTTGTTCCAAGGCCACTATGATGTGTATGTATTTCTTTCTCGGTAAGCTATGGAGAAGTTTCTTAACAATCTTTGGTTCCTCAATGATTTCTCCTAGGGCTCCAGATTTTTTTGATAGTTCAGAGATCCTCCCGACAAAACTATCAATGGAGTCGATATCCTTCATCTTTAGTCTGTTAAAATATGCGGTTAGGGTCTGCAAACGAGCCTCTCGTACACGATCAGCACCCATATGTCTCATCTTTATCGCCTCCCAAATCTCCTTTGTGGTATCAAGGTTTCCCACCTGAAGTAGTAAAGATTCCGGTATTGATTGGAATAATAATGCTCTTGCTACATCTTCCTCTCTCCGTTTTCTTTTCCTGGATCAATGGCCTCCCACACCTTATGAACTTTTAATGCCGCCTGCATTCTCATTGTCCACACAGTATAATTAGTATCATTGAGTAATGGACACTGTATGGACGAAGAGCCACTGCTCTTATTGCTATTCACTGCAACGATATCACCCATGTTTTCTTTGACTCAATATAAGCTCTGATACCAATTATTGAACTAAAGTATTAACACAAATCTCTCAAACTCTCAAACTCTTTATTAATGCTTTAGAAAATATCTCAAAACTAAAGCTCATACACTTCTTAGGTTATACCATATGTTAGCACCTATTATATATAACTCACACTTATCATAAATTCATTAGAAAACACATCTTTATAGATAACTCTCAATAATCTATTTTCCCTATTCCTAAGCTAATTAGGAATGTGATAGCTTGTGCTCTAAGCTATCTCAAGTTTGATTCAACATTGGGTGGATATATTATAGAAGAAAAAAATATGTTAAAAATTAAAATCATGAACAAGTTGGTGGTCGATGACACGAACCACCATACCTCAAGGTAGGTGATATATCCATATGGAGAGATTTTTGGCGTTCCTCTAAAATCAGGACCACACCAACTTCACAAAATCTCTAACCATAACCCTGAATCCTATAGCTTTACCATCTTCATGATTAAAATATCTCTTAGTCTAGGACCGGGACCGATAACAATCATATTGTTCTTTTTGGACGAAAACTAGGTCTGGGGCTAATTCTATAACCAGTTTGCTAGATGACTAGGGACATAATCATGTAAATGTAATCATTGCAAAGGCACTGGATTCCGTGAAACAAAAACCCAAGTGTTTATGGGCTTTAACGCAATTAAGACAGCTACTACAAACTAAACGATGGGATTACCCGTGTGGTGCTTGGATCGGTCACGTTAGTCAGAAAGAAGACATAGCCCAAAGTCTTTGTCATCAACGAAGTTTGGTTTTTGATTACTGAAACTGGTCCCCTCACTTCGGTATAAATTCCATAACATACCTAGAGATTGCTAAACCAATAAACAAAAAGTTTTCTTTAGGCTAAAAGTGGGCACAAGATGCTTCGGGCTGATTTGGTCGGGCTGATTTGGTTCTCTTTTTCAAACTGCGAAAGCTTTTACCCGTTAAGACAACATCTTCTCATCTCCTATAAATATACAAATCCTAAAACGGGTATTTGTTTCAAGTGTGTTTTGCTCTCTTAAGTTTCTTATAATTTCTTCGAGGTTTGTTCACAACATTTGGTTTTTTGGATCTTTTGGAATGATGAAATGGGGAAGAAAAAAACACGTTCCTTCTTCTTCTTTTTTCTCTTGTCCTCCTCATGTTTCTTGGTTTTCAAAGTTGAGTGGTTCTTATGACTTGAAACCTGCAAAGGAGAAGAAGCAAGATGATGAAGCTACCCAGAAGATGTCTGCATTGTCTTCCTCGAGTTGTAGTAAACGTCGAAACGATGTTCATGAGAGCAGCAAAAGGTTACAGAAAGCACCAGTAGAAAAGGAGGACGATGCAATAAGATTAGCAGATATGGAGTCAAATGAGAAGTTTAAAGAGATCATGAGCAGTGTGAGGAAGAAAGCCAGAGATATCCAAAGAGAGACGAGTGTCTTACTGGATGTAGAGGCAATGGATAGAGACAAAGGAACTATGATCATGACGCCAAGGATTCAAGTAAAGAGAGATAAGAAGAGATGTGACCAAACGCTTCTCCAACAAAAGCCAAAGAGATCAGAACAGGAGGCAGAGGCCAAGATGAAAAAACCAGCCACAAGCCCACGTACAAGAAACTACAGCAGTGAAGATTTTGTGAAGCTGAAGGCTGACCAACAGAGGAAATCTATGTACATAAGAAGGGGGCTAGGAAAAAAAGAAAAAAGCAAGGTTAGAGTCTTTTCACCAAGAGCATGCAGAGTTAAAACCATTGAAGACTTGAAGAAAGCTAAACTGAGAGCTCGCGAGCACCATGGAGGAGGAATGGAGAAGGAAAGCTTTGCAGTAGTGACATGCTCGAGCGATCCTCAGAAGGATTTTAGAGACTCAATGGTGGAGATGATTATGGAGAATGGTATTATCAACCACCCTGAAGAACTCAAAGAGCTTCTTGTTTGTTATCTTACACTCAATACCGATGAGTATCATGACATGATCATCAATGTGTTTAAGCAGGTGCACAGGGATTTAAGTTTAAATTAGTTCTGGTGTAATAATATCAATCCAAGCTATTCCATAAGAGAGAATGCACCAGAGCTTCTAGATGATGTTTAACTCACACATGAATCAAAGACTAAATAATTTAACAAATGTTGTCAAGTTATAGTGAAGTGAAAGGGCATGCATGTGATGATGAAAAGCAGAAACCAGACTCAAAATACAATGAAACCGAAAAGAAAAAGAAACCTATGTTCACAAGAAAGTTTAAACAGATCTGAAGTAGAGATCCTTAAAAATAACAACTTATCTATCTCAAGAAGTCAGATGTCCAAGCTGTTCTGTAATTCTATTTACATTCCTTGAATCCCACCAACGTTTCTCAGCTTTATCGTCTTTCCTCTCTGATTGAACTTCCCGCAGCTCAGTTGAGCCAGGATTCTCTGTCAAAAGCTGCTGCCAGAAGACATCATTCACTCCTGCAGCAGGAGGAGGAGGGGCAGGAGCAACAGTGGTCTGTTCTTTTGAAGCATCAGGCTCAGAGTTCATGTCGATGGTCCTTGGAGAAGGAGGAGACTTGGGACGTGTGTCGATACTCAGCTGTATGCATGCAAGAGGAGGGCTTTCAGGACAAGTAGATGACTCATCCACATCAAGTGTCATCATGCTTCTTGTTGATTGTTGTTCCATGCCCTCACAAGAATCATCAGATACAAGATTCTCCCAAACCGCTATCGATGACTCCAACTGTTCCACTCCATGCTCTCTTGCCTGTGAAGAAGGGCTTGTGGAACCTTCCAACCTGATCCTAGGGAACCTTCTTTTCCTTTCGTTTGTTTCGTGTAGACACGGCGAGAGATTCAAAGCAAGATCTGGTTTCTCCAACACTTGAGAGACAAACGAAACCATTGTCTTCTGACGCTTCTCCATGTGTTGTAACTGATCTTTTAGCTTCTTAACTTGTTCCTCAAACATCTCTCGTTCCTTCTCTTGTTTATGCAACTCCTCAAGCAACACTTCTTTCTCCTTGGTCAATCTCTCGATCTGATTCTCCATTCTCTGTCGTTCTGAATCAGCCAATGAGTTCTGCTGAGCTTGGAGACTCGGTGAAGAGTGACTGTGAACAGGTTTGCGTCTATGAATGTTCTTCATAAGATGAGGCTGACCTCTCACGAAATCATCATTCGCAAACTCCCACTGCTCAGGATCAGCTTTTCTAAAACCCTACAGACAAGACAAAACAAAAACTTAAAACTAAACCAAAGAATGTTCTGTTTAAACAAAAAAAAAAAAAGACAGAACAGAACTAAAAACACTTACGTATGTGTTAAGCTGTCGGATAAAGCTAGCGAAGTTGTTGTGCTTGAAGAATCTTGGAAGAAGATCTCTTGAAAACTCTGGAGGGTTCCAAACGATGAAGCTTTTGTTGCTCTGAGGATTCCATGAGACGATTGAATCAGATGAGGAGTCATCAACCATCTCATATGTTTTGGTGAGGAAAGGTGGGAGTGAGACTCCATGGTTACTACTCTCATCCATCTCTATTAGCTGTTCAAGTAAACCAAAGATCAAAACTTTCAATTGGATAAGTTCAGTACTATCACTAGTTTCGATCAAAAGTGGATAAAAATTAGAACTTTAACAAAGTGAGACAGAGAACCCACTACTGTTTGGTAATGAAACCAATCAAACAGAAGCTTCTCAGAAACCCTTTTAAACTACTCTGAGATTCAATGAATCTAGAACCCTTTTTGTATTTAATTTTCACCTAATCAGATACAAGAAAGAAAATAAGCTTCTCGAAACCTCGCTGTCTTGCTCTGTTTCTCTGTGACTATTGCTGAGAAAATAACAGAGTCTTGTGAAGAAAAGTAGACGAGACGATTGGCCCGGTGCTTGATATTAAAAAGATGAATTGTCAAAGCTTTCGTAGATTTTTATTGGTTAAAATTAAACGAAATATTTTCCGAGGAAAAAGGTTTTGATCGAGTGCGTACGGATCGCACGAGACAAACCCATCTCCCTGTTTGTAGAGATTGGGTTTGGTTGGAATCTTTTCTTTTTTTTTATTAATTTTTTTTTATGAAACTGTGGTCCATGCGATAAGGTTTTTAATTATAATATCTTTTTGTTTAAAAAGTCAATGAAATGTATAAACTGAAAATCATAGATCTTGTTTGTGTATTTATGACCGCAAGAAATTTCGTTGCTATCTTTTGGGATTTTTATTTTATACAGAAAGTCTTTTAATATTCGAAAAGTCTCATCTGAATATACAGATGTGATAGAATTTGAGTTTCATAGAATTTGATAACTATGGTTGTGATGACACTGCTACTAATACCATGACGTGGGACCCATGTTCTAAAACGCGTCCTCGACGCCCGAGTACTCGCCGAGTAAACGTGAATCGGCCGGTCACCGCCGCAATTTGACATGAATCGCTCGGTTAATCGGAAAAAAATTCAAGTACATTGTTTTATAGATTTAAAACTTGAGATCATATACAGTAGAACATTTATAAATTAATACTCGATAAATTAATAATCTCAATAAATTAATAAATTTTTTCGGTCCCGAATTGGACCAATTCAAAATATAAAACAAATCGATAAAATAATAAGATAATATTTTTTTTAGAAAATTCTATGTGAATATATGGTCTCATTAAAATCATAAATTAATAATATATCTATATATACATTTCATTTAAGTACAAACTAAACATTATATTGTTGGTTTTATATTCACAATGAAAATACCTCTAATTTTTCTTAACATATCAATATATTTTGATAATATTTAGTAAATTATATCGAAAAAGCATATAAGTTGTATGAAACATAAAAATATAAACCAAGTAATATAATTAAACAATATGAAATTCAAATTTCTAAAATTTTATAAATGTATATACGGTAAAATCAAACATATATTTATTTTATAAATAAAAAATATTCAAAAACAGAAAAAATCTAAAAAGGAAACTTTTAGTAAATTAATATCTCTATAAATTAATAAAATTTAAAAGTCCCAACATTATTAATTTATAGAGGTTTTATTGTATTAAGCTATAGATTTGTGTTATTTAAACTAAAACTTACAAGATTAGCATGAAAGAAAACCGAAATCGTGGAAAAAAAACAGCTACAGATTCCGCAGGAGGAAGGTAGAAGATGAGGACAGTTCGGTTATTTACTATTTCATTAAACCTAATTCCTTTAAAAATCGCGCAAAAAGGGCTTTGGTTGATTTGAACCCCGGTTAGTTTAATAATCAAGGAAGCTGCCACCACTAGACCACGTTTTCATCATGCTCATGTTGAACATATTTGAATATATAACTCTTATCAATACTATTAAAACATGAGAACTTTTTATCTACTTACAAGTAGTCTATATTGGACCATAACATTTATTTAACTTCTTAATATTTCTCATACTTAGTTATAATTAAATATATTCCATATCCAATCTATTATTTTAATATTTCAAAACAAGATATCTAAAAAAATGATATTCTCAAGTATCTTTTTCTAAGATTTCATTTTAATAATATCTTTTTATTTAAAATGTAAATATAAATTCTTTTTTTAATATTTACTTTTAAATAATGAAATTCGTATTTAATATTAACTATAATTATAGACGAATATTAATTAATTTCAGATATACAGAATATGAAATAACGTTCAAATAATATTATATTCATAGTTAAACTAATACACCAATTAATAAATATAAAGTAACTTAATTCATTTATTATCTATTTTATAAATATTAAATTAAAGAATAACATATATTTACGAATTTTACACTATACTTCAACATAATCAAAATATTAAAGTAAAATATATAAACTAACAAATAATTTCATATTTTAATATCAATACTATTAAAATAAAAGTATTTTTACCTACTTACAAATAATCTAGATTGAACTATTACATTTAATTATATTTCCTATTATTTATATCTATACCTAACTTAATTACTATTAAATATACATAATGCCTAAAATTAAGGAACTAAATAACTAATATTTAAATATAACTAAATTAATTATTACTAAATATACAATAATATTAATATTTAATAGTTAACTAGATCTTGACTCGCCCAGTCGGGCGGGTGTTTGCTTTAACTTGTAAAAATATTATCAACTTATACCCAATACGAAATTATTGGGTTGTATAAGGTGTAGTTCACGTTATTAGTTATCATATTTTTGTTATTGTATTTAATGTATTTGTAACACGAAAAATACCAATACCTTAGTATATATATATATTTTGCATTGTTTATTTGATATTGTAACCCTAATATAGAAAAATGTAATTTTTAAATTAATAATTACATATATGTTGTATTAATGAACAACAATTTTTTTTGAGAGAACTATATGTTTACCTATGTATTATATATAAACTATAAATACCAATAGTTATAACAAAACAACCAATAATTACAATGAACTAATAAATAATCAAGTTACCAAAATGGATCATAATAGCAAATTAAATAATGTAGCCCAATTATATAAGCCCAAGTTAGATGTTATCTTTGTGTCCAAACAATTTTTTTTAACTGGCAATTCATGTTGCCAAACAAAACCAAAAGGTACTTCTACTTCAATAAGATATATATTAATAATAAATATACAATACAATTAATATTTAATATATGATAGAACAGGTTATTATCGATATTTTAATGAGTATGATTTTTACGGGTTATTCAAATAAGCATGTAATATATTTATCAAATAAAAATATTTAAACAAAGATATTAAACAATTATATCATAAAATACTACATTAATATAAATCGCTGCAAGAGAGTATGAGTCATTAGTTTAATTAGTTTTAAAATATAATTGTATATATACCATACTGTAACAAATTAGGAATTATATATATAATAAAAATATATAACAAAATTAAAGTTAATAAATATATAAATGTCTAATGTGAATAGTGAAATTAACTTTCAAATTAAAATAAACCAAAAACAAAACATCAAAAATATTCTAATAACATGGAAGCAACAAAAGTAAACTAAATAGAAATAAATAAACGATTATATGTTTTTGCAGATGTAAATCACTAAACTGTAATAGACGTATACAAATCGTTAATGCTTAAATCTATTTTTTCGTATACATCCTCTCAAATGTTGATTAATTACGCTTACAACAAGACGGAAATTCGTCTGTATGGATAATTGTTGCAAAATTGGAGCATCACAATCATAATATATCCACCATTCATGTAAAAATTCATGACTATATATTAAAATACTCTAAATATTAACAATTTATGTCAAATCAGATTATATATCGGGTCACCCATCGGTTCAATCAGTAGCTGGATCCCGTGTTTTTAGCATTTTTTGCGGGTTTTGTAAGATTTTAAATAATGGTTTAAAAAACAAAACTGGATTACATATTGGATCATCCGGTTTGCTGGTTTGACCGCGGATCCAGGTTGGGCTTCAAACTTTGAATATAGCGTTGTAGTGGGTTTTTGCGGGTTTTATAGGATTTTAAGTAACACTAAAAAGTACAAATCTATATCAAGCAAATTTGGCTTTTTCGAGAATATTTTGCGCTTTAAACTAATCTCGGATATTGAACAAATGTATGAAATCATTACATAAAATTATAACAAAACAAAAATATACCCGCCCTTTGAAAGGGCGGGTCAAACTCTAGTATCTATATTAAACCCTAAAATAAATCCTTGATTAATCCACGTATAATCTCCGATTAATTGATTACACGCTAGGCCCTACCAGACCGTACGCGTTACGCCTAGAGTAGTTTCGAACATTGTGTGGGACAAATGATCCTTTCTTAGTAAGGTTTCAAATGAAAAAAAAAAAGAGGATCGAGGGTTGTGATTTAGCGGATCAAATTGATCGAACGGAACAAGAACAAACAGATTTAGTATTATAAGTATAAATCAAACGATAACAATTCAAAACATATGTTTAAATGGTAAAACTAGATTAAAAACAGTTCAAATTATTATACAAGTTTTTAAAAATTAATATAAATTTATAGTACTATTTATTTCTCATAACTAAAATTAGGTATTTAATAAATAATTTTTATAATTTTATTAAAAATATAATAGAATATTAATTTGAACATATGTCTGTAGCTATTTTGAGTTTTTAAATTATATATATATATAATTTTCGATGAATTTAAAAATAATTATAATTATTGGTGGAATAGTATAACAGTTTTATGTTTTAATTAAATGTAAATTTATTTTTAGATAAGATTAAATTATAAAAAAACTCTTATGTAATCAATCATTTTCAAAATAAAGTCCAATACGTATAAATGAAATTATAGTAAACAATAAAAGTGTGAGAAACACCAAAAACACTATTAGGCTAACAATTAGGCCCATATCTAGATGCAATTATATATTCATACGACTCTTCCGACCAAAGCCGAACCCTTTATAAGTTCTCCACCGCTATTTTCTGTCGAGGTCACGCCACCCTCTCGACAGATATCTCTTAGAGCAAGTATACTTTAATAGCGTAAGTTATCTTTTTTTTTTCTAATATATATTATAAATTTGAAAACCCGGGAATACAATTTCGATTACAGACTCGATTCGACCAAAAGCTTATCCAGAATCAAATATCATTAACGAGCTTCGCATTACCCACCTAAACCGACGCATTCCGCTAATCAATTCCAAAATCTCTAGATAACCGATTCCCATTCTCAACTGTTGTCGCTAAATCTCGAGAATGGTGGGGTTTCACCTCATTTCTTCGGATGTCGGAATTCCCGAGGCGACGCCTGAGGTAGCTGGGTCTCAAGATCTCCTCAAAGTCTATAATCTCCATCGACGATAAGCGCAAGGCAACCAATTGAAGAGGGAGTTACGGACAGCCATACCTGAAGTCGAGCCACCGTAACAGAACCTGTACATCCTCACCAAAGGTGCCACGACATACAAGAACCAGCTACAAGGACATTGAACTCCTGTGAACAGAAGGTAAACGCCAGACCAAGCTGGACACCTGCGAAATCCACAACGAACACTTGCAAGAAACGGGTTGATTCATCGCTACTTCCAGACCCATAAACCTCTGAAACCTGCACAGAAAAGTCTAACTACACCACCTCACAAGATCAAGTGAGCTCGCAAGGTGCTGGGATGTGAGCTATGACCAAGAGCGACCTCCATGGTGATCAATGACTGCACAGCAGAACCGCCACAACTCTTGAGACTTCGAGAACCGAAGTGTCATAATCTGCGCTGTAAGGAAACAATCTCCGAAGTCGAGGGAGACAGAACAACAATGAAAATAAGATGCACCACTCCGAACACGAAAGCCATCGCCTTTGCTCGAAGATTACGAAAGAGAAGAAGCGTAGAGGAGTTGCAAATGAAGAAGCGCAAAGAGAAGCCACCAAGGAATCATAGACGACCACCTATCAAAACCACTCTCAGAGCCTACACGGACCTGAACAGAGCCCCGTACCATCCCGCCTGCATACTAGACTCAAGATCCGCCACCGTGTTAATGAGAACCACCTGAGCACACTTGACTACGGTTAGGAGAACACTGGGGCTTGACGAAACCGTCAAGAACCAAGAGGTCACCGCCGCAATCACCTGAGCAACCAATTAAGACCAGCGAAGACCCTCCACCAAACCGTCGAGTTGACTAGCCGCTCCTCCTCCGCGCTTGCAATGAACCCGGAGCAGATCTAGATCTGAAAATCGACCTAACTCCTTCACCCAAAAATCCGACTGACTCCACGAACCACCACTCCGTAACCTCGCCGTGAAACCAGAGGAAGCAGCACCACCGACGGAGCCGTAACTCGCCGCGACCGAGAACTTCCGGAGGCGAAACCCTAACCCAGATCCACAAGCCTAACAGAAGAGAGCATGGAAACGATGGAGCAGCAAACAGAAAGACTAAACCGCCTATTACGGTGCCTCCAACGCCGGAACGCGCGCTCACGCGCCGCCGGACGCCGGAGTGAAGGATGAGCTTTTGTTTGGTCGCAGGGAGAGTTTGTCGACGAGAGAGAGAAAGTCTCGTATAATTCCAGCGTAAGTTATCTTGTTGGTCCCTTTCAATCTCAACTTCAAATAAAGAGATTGATCTATATATTGGGTCATCATCTTTGTAGCCGTTTTAGGGTTTTCGCCGTGGTAAAACATATTAATTTTCTATAGTTCTTATACCCCTCCGGAGTTTTCTAATGATCGCAACGAGTTCATCAAGTTAATTTGTTTCTAAGTAGATAACGTCCTTTACCCGATTATACCATATTTTTGTTCATCTCTTTTAGCAAAAAAAAAAAAAAATCTTTTTGTTCATCTCGATTCCAACTTGGTTTTTGAGGACTGGTGTAATTTCTGCATGACGCTTTTTGTTATTTTATATTTCGCAATCTTTGTTTTGAATCGCTTTGGAAGATTTTTCTGTAACGACCCATTTTCCGGCCCAGTAAGTTTGGTCCAGCAAGACCCAGGCCCATCGCAGGAAATCCTAGGTATGAACCTATTTAAAGAGTGGTTGCCTATTTGTTATTCAGAAAAAAAAAGCTTAAGACGTCGAATCTGCAGAAACCGAGCCGCCGTTGAGATCTGAGTCCGCACCGTCGCAGCCACCATTGTCGGAGGGTAGACCCGTCGTTGAACCGCCGTTAACCGCCGCAGGTAACAACGGAACCGCCGTGGCTTTAGATTTATTTTTCGTTCGTTTAGTAAATCGATCATATCTCTCTAACCGTGAGGTATTTCGCAAATCCAAGGCCACCATCGTGTTCGTGACGTCGAGAGGAGTCCAGCGCAGAAAGATCAGCCGGAGAGCCGCCGCGACGCGCCGCCACGCGCAGGGAGAAGTCGCGTGAGATTCCGCAGCGCCGCCGTCGCCGCCGGTGACGTTTCCGATAAGCCGCCGCCTTTCTCGCCGCCGGCGACCGGTCACCGGTGACTCGCCGGTTGACTCGGCAACTCGGCCGAGTTGACTCAGCGAGTCAACTCGCTGACCGGTTTAACCGGTTGGTTAATTGTCAATTGGAAATTGATTTCGGTTTGGGTTAATTGGATTGTGGTTAGGATTAAACCGGCGGTTATTGGAAATTGATTTTTGGTTAGGATTTAACCGGGTTTTAATTGATTTGATTCTGGTCCAATTGAAATCGAATCCGGTTAAGGAAAACCGGCGGTTCAATTCGATTTCAATTTGGTCAAGGGTTGACCGGCTTGGGTCAGAGTTGACCGGGTTGACCCTTTGACCTGCGGGTTGACTTTTTGACCAGACTTCCGGTTATCCGTTTTTGACCGTTCGAAGGGCGTTCTGACTCGATTTTTCGCCCTGATTTCAGATTTGGAGTCTATTTGAGCAGTTGGAGTTCATAGCTACTACTTTTCCACTTTTCTAAGGTGAGGGTCTACTCCATAAATCCCGTACCAGTGTAGAATTCTCTCTATGTTAGTTTAGATTTCGAAACATGATGTGTCTGCTTGAGTCCTTGTTTGGTAGTTAATTCATTCATTGTAAACCGGAACTAGGGGTCTAGAGGATTCAACTATTGATTGGATTGTGTGATGTTGAGTAATGATATATATATATATATATATGTACACATAGTTATGAGTAGGGACTATGTGCGAGGGCGGGGGTTCAGGGATGCCTGGACTATCGACACCACTATTGGAGGGGCGGGGGCTCAGAGACGTCTGGGCTAGCGACGCAATTTGTGTGGTGCTTGGTGCAGAGACGTTTGCATCCGGGCGCCTTTGGAGGGCGGGGTACAGAGACAGATCGTACTAGCGACGCCACGCATGTATATCCGTATGAGGAGATGCGGGGTGTGTGGTTTAGCTATGCACTATCAGCTTTGCTTGTTGTGTGTGATGCTTTAGGCGTCTTGTTTGTTCATGTTAGAGCTAAACTTCCATAGTGGGAGTTCTATTTTCGAGTCGCTGGTTTGTGGATTAGCATCCCATACCTCACCGAGTGACTCCTGTTGCTCACCCTCCTTTCTTTCCTTTCGTGAGACTGCGGACAGGAGTGATTGCT
The DNA here is from genome assembly GCA_016771965.1 of Brassica carinata. Lineage (NCBI taxonomy): Eukaryota > Viridiplantae > Streptophyta > Magnoliopsida > Brassicales > Brassicaceae > Brassica > Brassica carinata. The sequence goes on from CM028690.1 coordinate 36,989,732, forward strand.
TTACCTTGGTGCTTTTGGGAGTTTATTTTATTATTTTCAGACTTTCGGTTTTACGCTTTTATCGATATTATCGATTTATCTCTTCATTTGGATTTATGAATATTTATGAGATTTATTGCGTCGAGTTGACTTTTGAGAAGTAATAAATGGAGATTTTATGAGATATTATTTATTATTTTATTTTGGAAAATCGGGGTATTACAATTTGGTATCAGAGCGGGGTTCCGTCCCAGCTCCGACCTGGGATGGCGATTTATGGGACCGTATCCTATCTTGGAGCGCATTGGAGCAGCTTGCATACAAATTAAAGTTATCAGCAGAGTTGTCGACTTCCACGATGTGTTCCACGGTTCCGTTTCCGAGGAAAGTTGTGAGAGAGCCGAACTCATTTTGCCTCACCGCCAAGGATCTTGGTAAAATTTGTCCGCACCTTGTCAGCCGGTTGAGATTGTTGGCGTCAAGTGAAAGCTGTTCGGGGATGATGACCAGATAATTAGAGTTCGTTGGGAAAGAGACGATCCGTGAGGAAACACGGGAGTCCGAGACTCGATGAGGATTGATTATCCGAGCTTTTCGGGATGGTATTGGACGATCGTTCAGAGTCAATTCGGGTCAATTCTTTGTAGTGGGGAGAATTGTAACGACCCATTTTCCGCCCAAGAAGTTTGGTCCAGCAAGACCCAGGCCCATCGCAGGAAATCCTAGGTATGAACCTATTTAAAGAGTGGTTGCCTATTTGTTATTTAGAAAAAGCTTAAGACGCCGAATCTCGCAGAAACCGAGCCGTCGTTGAGATCTGAGTCCGCACTGCCGCAGCCACCATTGTCGAGGGTAGACCGTCGTTGAACCGCCGTTAACCGCCGCAGTAACACCGAACCGCCGTGGCTTTAGATTTATTTTTCGTCCGTTTAGTAAATCGATCATATCTCTAACCGTGAGGTATTTCGCAAATCCAAGGCCACCATCGTGTTCGTGACGTCGAGAGGAGTCCGGAGCAGAAAGATCAGCCGGAGAGCCGCCGCGACGCCGCCACGCCGCAGGAGAAGTCGCTGAGATTCACGCCGCCGCCGCCGCCGCCGCCGCCGCCGCCGCCGCCGCCGCCGCCGCCGCCGCCGCCGCCGCCGCCGCCGCCGCCGCAGCCGCAGCCGCCGCCGCCGCCGCCGCCGCCGCCGCCGCCGCCGCCGCCGCCGCCGCCGGTGGCGTTTCGATAAGCCGCCGCCTTTCGCCGCCCGGCGACGGTCACCGGTGACTTCGCCGGTTGACTTCGGCAACTTCGGCGAGTTGACTCAGCGAAGTCAACTCGCTGACCGGTTTAACAGGTTGGTTAATTGTCAATTGGAAATTGATTTCGGTTTGGGTTAATTGGATTGTGGTTAGGATTAAACCGGCGGTTATTGGAAATTGATTTTTGGTTAGGATTTAACCGGTTTTAATTGATTTGATTCTGGTCCAATTGAAATCGAATCGGTTAAGGAAAACCGGCGGTTCAATTCGATTTCAATTTGGTCAAGGGTTGACCGGCTTGGTCAGAGTTGACCGGGTTGACCTTTGACCGCGGGTTGACTTTTGACCGGACTTAGGTTATCCGTTTTGACCGTTCGAAGGCGTTCGACTCGATTTTGCTCTGATTTCAGATTTGGAGTCTATTTGAGCAGTTGGAGTTCATAGCTACTACTTTTCCACTTTGCTAAGGTGAGGGTCTACTCCATAAATCCCGCACTGTACAATTCTCTATGTTAGTTTAGATTTGAAACATGAATGTGTCCGCTGAGTCCTTGTTTGGTAGTTAATTCATTCATTGTAAACCGGAACTAGGGTCTAGAGGATTCAACTATTGATTGGATTGTGTGATGTTGAGTTATGATATATATATATACGCATACATAGTTATGAGTAGGGACTATGTGCGAGGGCGGGGTTCGTGGATGCCTCGACTATCGACGCCACTATTGGAGGGCGGGGCTCAGAGACGCCCGGGCTAGCTGACGCAATTTGTGTGGTGCTTGGTGCGAGACGCTTGCATCCGGGCGCTTTGGAGGGCGGGTACAGAGACGATCAGACAATGACGCCACGCATGTATATCCGTATGAGGAGATCGCGGGTGTGTGGTTTAGCTATGCACTATCAGCGCTTTGCTTGTTGTGTGTGATGCTTTAGGCGTCTTGTTTGTTCATGTTAGAGCTAAACTTCCATAGTGGGAGTTCTATTTTCTTGAGTCAGTGGTTTGTGGATTAGCATCCCATACCTCACTGAGTGACTCCCCTGTTGCTCACCCTCCTTTCTTTCCTTTCGTGAGATCACGGACAGGAGTGATTGCTTTTACCTTGGTGCTTTTGGGAGTTTATTTTATTATTTTCAGACTTTCGGTTTTACGCTTTTATCGATATTATCAGATTTATCTTTTCATTTGGATTTATGAATATTTATGAGATTTATTGCGTCGAGTTGACTTTTGAGAAGTAATAAATGGAGATTTTATGAGATATTATTTATTATTTTATTTTGGAAAATCGGGGTATTACATTTTCATGTTATGCTGATATATAAGGGGTGGATTTATGTCATATTCTGTTATATATGCTATTTCTATTAGGGTTTAATTCTATTTTTTCTGTGCCTTAACGCTTGTATTGTTTTTTTATATTTTATTTTTACGTTTTCAGAATGATTCTTGCATTTTCATGGGTACCGAAAGGGGCTGCAAAGGCCATACCCGATCGTGCTGAACTTCTTTCTAAAGAGGAAATCGAAAAGCTCAAAGAGAGTTGTGATCAAGTTTACAGTGAGGACGAAGAAGACGATACTGAGGATGAAAACAAGAATGGTGAAGTTGCTCATGCGAAAGCGGTAGCAGAAGCTTTTGGAAGATCTTCTAATACCAAGAATGCTTCTTCTTCGATGGAGGTTGATGGCATATATGATGATTTGATGAAAGAACTCGACATGGATAATTACGATGAAGAAGATGATGGTAAGTTGCTTATAATATTTTTTTACTCAAAACCATTGGCAGTAGATGAAATGTTTTTTTTGGTCGAATTTTTTTTTGATAAGTAGATGAAATGATTCCTTCATTGTTGTATTTCGATCCAGGAATTGAAATTTTTAGCTTCGAGAGTGGAGGTCTTTATTATGCGAGTAATGATATGGATCCATATCTCAAGAATCATGATGTATAACCTCATATTATTATCTCTTATTTCATGAAATCTTATCATATTTTGTACATATACCAACAATATATATGTGTTCTTCAGGATAGTGATGAATCAGATGAAGATGAGGACCAGACAATCTTACCGACCAAGTCAATGATTGTCTGCGCTAAGACCGACGACGAAGATGCTAGCTATCTTGACGTTTGTCATATTCTTCTCGCACTTTTACTTATTTTATTTTGGCCCACATTTACGATATGGAGCTTATATGAATGCATGCATGACCAGGTTTGTGTATGCGAGGAAACATCGAATGGTTACCCAAATATTTGTAGTCGTGGTAGATTTGAATTGCCAACAGCTCCGTTGTGTACTGCTTGGCTTGATTGTCCACTTAAAGGAGGAGAAAAAGGTTAGTGATATGCATTAATCATCAACCAAATTATTGGACTGTTCGTTCTTGCTATAAGATGATTATATCATTTGAATCTGTATTTGTTTCCTTTTGCTTTTCGTATTGGAAGGAAATTTCTTAGCTGTTGGTTTGTATAAGAAGCCCATGATAGAGATATGGGATCTTGACGTTGTATGTAAACTAAACTGTATTTTGCATATATTTGTTTCTCTGACCAATCATGAGATTTATTGTAATACTAGGGGTTTGCCCAGGCTACGCCCGGGGCTTTTTAATATACAATTTTAATTATTTTTCTATTGCAGTTTTTATTCAAATATATTTACATATATACATTAGAATTTATCAATAAAATTTAACACTATTTATATTAAAAAAATTGTCTAATAAATTTGAAATGTTTAGAATTCATAGTTGTGTGTTTTTAATTCGAAATTTTAAATTAATGTTTATGAGTTAGAAATTAATTAAACCTTAGTTTTTATCCTTTTTTAATTTTTATATTTTCTACTGGTTTTTGATGACTTTAAAATCATTGAGTTTCCATTTTATTTATCACCTGTCTCAAAAGAGTATAAATCAATGTATAAACCAACTTTTTCCTTGGTTTATTTCAAAATTAAATTACCAGTCTAACTAAATATATAGTATGCAACTTTTTACTTGCTGAAGCAAACATTTCTTTTCATAATAAATGCAATTAATTATGGTAATCCGTAATCATGAAGATGTCCAACTTTGGTTAAGATCACTTCAAAAAGGTTTTGAGGTAAGGTTTCTAACCTGCTAACATATCTTTATAATCCATTTTTGCTTGTGTTACAAAAAAAGAAAATCCATTTATGCTTCATAAGTTGTTGTTGCTATCATCAGTTTGGTGTTATTTTTTTGTGTTTAAATAGTTGTGGGCTTGTTTCATTTCCACAAAAGAAGTTGTGGGTTTGTCTGCGATGTTGTTTTCTCCTGTAAACGTTGACTGTGGCTTTCGTTTATAATTATTTATTGGTTATGTAATTGTCCTGTTACACTCTATTTTAATTTTTTTTTTTTAAAGTTATGAAATAATAAATATTCCAAACTTAATTTATTTTCAATTTATAATGGATTTACTCCATAAATATAATAATACATATATTTATTGTTTATTAATTTATTTTTCAATATAAAATAGATAAGAATTAAAGCAAAACTCAATTCCATTATAATATTACTTTATTATATGGCATATGTGTTAGGCAAAGCAACAGTACATTGTTATTCACATTGTCAGTGCTCGTATGTACTTTTACATGAACTATTGCTTGGTCACCATTTTTCTGTAATCCAATCTTAATGTTTCCGCCGTTTAAAAATTTCTTGCAAATTGTTGTTAATTTTTGGTCTTTAAATATTTCATATATGTTTAGATTTAGTTTTTATTTTTGAGCAATAGCGTTATGTTTATAACAAGTTTTTTTTGGGTTAAGATGTTAAGATTTTATAATCAGTTACAACTTTTGAATATGTTTGTATGTTACTGTGAAGTGTCACGACGACATGAGGTATTGAAGAGGTGGTCTTTATTTTCAACAACATTTGTTAGTGCGTAATTGTTTTTTTTTTTAAGATTTTCTGTGTTATTAGAAAGTTAGAAACTGATGCTCAGCGTTTGAAACCCCAGAGGATCACACATGTAGCGAATCTTCTTTATCAAAACAAAAACTAATCTATATATATAATCTCTACTAAAGCAAACCCTTGTGATTTGTCTTAAATAGAATCCAAATCACAAACACAATTTATATAAACCAACATGGCCCGACAACAGTATAGATATGCTACAGCTCTTACCACTCCAAACAGTTTATGCGCTAACCGAAACTATTTACTGAAACAAATTAATAAAGCTCCATGTAATAAACTAAACTTACAGAGATGCAAGTTTGCTAAAAGTTTCTATCTCAGAAATATTCATAGTGCTCTCATAAGCTATTGAGATGTGGGGATAGCCAGATGCTGGTGGTTTCCCCTGCCACCACGTCTACTATGTGGAATGTTGAGACAAAAATGAGCCCAACGAATCAAACTCCAGACCTGTGTTATCCTGCTTGCTCTTACACCTTTGAAGCAACCATTGATAGTGCCTGAGACGTTGCAACATGCTAAAAGATCTCTCATCAGAAGCCACACAACTCTGGGTTCAGAGCTGCTTAGTAGTTCTCGCAACAACAATTAAAGGAGGCGCAATAGGAGAAGAAGCCATATAAATGGGAGAAACTCATTGCTGTCTGAAAATAAAATTCTCATCTTCTTCTAAATCCCAGCATGACCTGTGCAGAAACACTAACCATCAACTCAAAAATCAACAACAACAACAACACAAAACCCAAAATATAAATTACAAACCCATCAGCTCAAGACTCGGAATGATATTGATGGTAACACCAGCAACGAAAGCAAAGAGGCAGAGGATGAAGGCGGAATATAGATTAGTTAGAACTTCCATTGGACATCTAAGAACCGATTTGCAGATTGCTGATTCTGTTTCGAACTTAATTCACAGGTCTGAATCACAATAAGTCAGACTAAATATGCGAATCCGAAAGTCAAAGATTTACTGGTAAGGTCGGCATATTTCAGTTGGATCCGGATCGTAGTCGCCATGGAGTAATAATATATAGGTGTGGAGAGGAAGTTGAAGAGGGGTTCGTGAAGTTATAGCTGGTTTGGTTATATCAATAATGGCTTTAGTAGTGGTGGAATGTGGACCACGACAGCGATTCGAAGCGTCTGGCGAATGGCTTCAGTAACGGCGGAGGAGATGAAGGGATGAGGAGAGGTTAGGTGAGACACGGAAGAAAAGAAGCAGATGTGTCCAATTAATTGGCTGCGAAAAAAAACTCAACTCGGAAAGGGAAATCTGGGAGCAGCCTTTCTTCTCGCATGTATGTGTTTGAGTTCCGAGTAGAAAAAATAAAGGATTCTATGAAAACCATGAAGCCAGGAAAGCCTATTTATAGGATCCAATCCCGGAAGAATCCGAAGAGATCGAAGGAACTGATGAAATGAGAAGTGCAAGGGGGAAGAATCAACAGAGATTAAATGCTGAGTTTATGGCTCGAGCAAAAATCGTGATGATTCCGTTACTCGTACGATTTTACGGTACGACGATGAAGATGACATCAGGGTTTACAGCACCGAAAGAGGCAGGGATCTCCTAGGAATGGACCAATATTATAGAAAGCCCAACAAAAATAACCATAAATTAACAGAACCCAATCAATAAAACCCAAAAGAAAAACGGTAAATAAGATGTAAAACGCAGGTGAGAGGATGCTGATGTGGCGCAAAATCCCCCATCCTCCTTGCTGATGTGGATAGCCTGAGAGGACAGACACTTTAACTTTATTATTATAGAAGATAGAAGATATGTTGTTTTTAATGCCTCAGAAAGACGAGGTGTTACCTTGTGTACAACTAGGAGGAAAAGAGAAAGGGGTGAGTTAATTAAGTTTTAATTTGGTTATATTGCAGCAAGAAACAAATGTATCCGTTAATTTGATTTGCGGTATTTTGTTTTAGAATTACAAAGAAGGTAGCCACACTAGATCAGTTCTTGGTCTTGCTTGGAATAAGGAGTTTGGGTATGTCACATGATTGATTATATATACATCTTCAGATTTGCTTCTTGATAGACTTGACTGAGTTTTCAACTTTCTTGGGGAAAAAGAAACACTCTTGCTAGTTCTAGTGCTGACAAAAAGGTTAAAATTTGGGATATGGCTACTGAAACATGTATGATTACTATGGAGCATCACACAAAGAAGGTACGAACATGACTCGTAGAATGAGAAATCCATTAATTTAGTTGCATATATAATATATTCTCATGGTTTATTGTTTTGTATGACAGGTTCAAGCGGTTGCTTGGAATCATTATGCTCCAGAAGTGCTTCTTAGTGGGTCGTTTGACCAGACTGTCGTATTGGTAAGTGTTTTATGTCAGAAAAATTTACCTCCTAGACCACTTTTTGACTTTGCTATTACATTCCAAGCCACTTTTCAGTTGAGACATACATTATAGTGTATGAAAGACATTAACACCCCTCCAACTAAAAGACAACCAACTTCCAAAGTTTATTTGAGTTACTAAAGAACATGTGGTCATCACTCTTCTTTCTTTTCGTTTTACCAATTCAAAAACTCTAGTCAACTGAATTTTTCTTTTACAGTTTTTTTCTATTGCGTTCATTACGGATTTTTTCTATTGCGTTCACACAACAATCATCTATTTTTTGCATTCACAATTAAATGTGCCTCGTACATGAAACCTCGTCCACAACACCTTGTCCATGGAAGTTTATACATAAAACGTTTTCTTTTGGATCAAACTTTTTGTACATAAAACAAACTTCATCCACCAAAATTGTAAGTTTAAGAAAAAGCCAAAAATATATAAATTGAAAAAAAATGTTAAATGTTTTTATCTGAACACGTCCACAAGAAAATAAGATGAAACAAGTTCAATGTGGATGGATTTATTGTGTATGAAAGCCGTATATGAGAGGTTTGTAAACAACTGTCGTGGATAGGAGTATCGTGGATGGTTGTGTTATTTATAACTTCCATCATAAATGATTTGTTTTTTTGGAACGTGAAAGTAGATCACTGTCTACATAGATACTGTCCACATACACCATGTCCACACATATGTTGTCCACACCTCTCCTGTGGACAATCACATTGCATCTACATCTCCTCAACCATGTTCTATTGGGTATGATCTGTATAATATATAAATATAACGGTTATGTAGCCTCTATGTGGACATCAACATTCTTTAAATATGTGTACACCTTAGCATCCACATCCACATGTTTCAATTATTGAATACCTGTACGTGTATAGACTTTAAAATATTACAAAAAAATATATCAAAGTGGATATCAAATTGTAAAGAATAAAGAAATATATTTTATTATATCAACAAATTAGTTATATATATCTTTAATTTAAAAATAAAAACAAAACATTAAGAGATATACTCAATAATAATAAAATATAACATACAAAAATATAATTTTTGGAAACACTTTCTCTTTTTCTTCTAACCGAACCAAAACCTCTATTTTATCTTACTAAGGGCAAACATGTCCAATCTATCTCTAGGACCCACCAAAAACTATCTTGCAAGTAGAAAGTGGTTCTACATGTAATGGAAACTCATAATGTGACCTATATTGTAATCAACTCTTTATGTCAATACCTACAAAACAATATGTGATCACTATTCACTAACTAATATTTATTGGTTTGTGTATATATTTACGTATAAATGTTATAGAAAGACGGAAGAAAGCCTTCACACTCGGGTTTCAAATGGTCAGTCATGTCCAAAGTAGAAAGCTTGGCCTGGGATCCACATAGTGAACATTCCTTTGTGGTGCGTTAACATTTTAAATCATCTATGATTTTATTAGCGGTTTTAAAGACTTATTTGTTTTCATTTGTTTCACTTCTTTATAGGTAAGTCTTAAAAATGGATCTGTAAAGGGTTTCGACGTACGTCAAGCCTCAAATTCAGCCTCTGATTTAAAACCAAGTTTCACTCTCCAAGCACATCACAAACCAGCCACTTGCGTCTCATACAACATTTCAGCGCCTAATGTAAGTAAACTATTAGTAATATCCCTTATTTATCAGATGGTAACCAAAATTTATATAAGAATTTAATGGTATCAAAATCTCATATTACTGTAGTGGTTTATTGACAAGTTTTTTTCATGTTTTAGACGGTCATTTTAATCCGAAAAGTTTGGATAACCACAATTTAATGGAGGAAAAATCACAGATACTAAAATTTCAAAACATCTCATATTATCTATCAAGATTTTTTTGTAACTGGACACCGACGCCTACTCTCTCTTGTGTCCTTGGTCCTTGGTCTTTGTTGTGTGTGGTTTAGTGGTTCTGACCTCTCACACTGTTTTGGATTAACAGCTTTTGGCAACGGGATCTATGGATAAAACGGTCAAGCTTTGGGATCTTTCAGACAACAAGCCTTCATGCATTGCTTCTCACATACCAAACGCTGTAAGAACCAATCAACAAATAAAAATAATTTATTTCATTTATCTTAAACCTGATTCTTAACTTATTCTTATGACTCGAAACTTTTGATGTCACGCAGGGAGCTTATTTTCCATTGATTTCTCTCCGGATAATCCTTTCTTACTCGCTATCGGTGGCACTAGGGGGGATCTAAAAGTTTGGGACACACTCTCTGACACAAATGTCTCCCGAAGATACGGAAGCAGCCGAGTCCGACCATAATAGTCTACTGAAGCTGTGATTGGTCGTTAGATTCGAACACACTCAACCCAAATTTGGTACTTTCTTTCGTTCACTAGGTTGGTTTTGTTTTTCTTGTATTTTAATCATTACTAGATCTTGAACCGCACGGATTTTATTTTCATTTTTGTAAATATATATTTTCATATCATTAGTAACATTAATCATATATTTAAATGTTATATAATTATTCACTTTATAGTTTATATGTTGTATTAATCAATATTGTTTCAAATCATGTATTTATTGCTTCTTATTATATATGTATCTTATTAAATTTGCATTTTATTATTAAAAAATTAATGTATGCATGAAATATCATATTTCAAAAAATATTTTATAATTAATTTATAATGAATTGTGATCCAATTTTCAAATTGTGATCATCTTTTAGCATTTATTTATGTTCATCATGTTAAAATATATTATTATATATATAAAGATTTAAGATATCTTAATTTTATATATGTATTATATAGTTTATTAATGTTAATCCGCCAATGTATTATATAACATAAATTTTTACATTTATGAAAATAAAAATAAATAAACTTATCATAGTTAGTTCAATTTAATAAATTTCTTTTAATATGATAGATAATAATCATTATAAAATAAATAAAATAGGATATAATTTTTAAAAAACTATAACTGAATGTAAATTAATGGTTAATAATTATCATTACTAATCACGAAATTAAATAAATATAAACATAAATATTTTTGAAAATTAAGATCTTGTTAAAATATGTTTCAACAGATTTTATATTTTTTTTAATATATATATTTATATTTAAAATAAAAAAAATATGAAAAGATATTATGAATAAAGTAGTTGCATAGATTTTATTGTTAGTCTTAATGAAATACATTTTTCTAAAAAAATTAATGAATGGTCCAAATAGAAAAATCATACATAAAAAAGTCATGACTTTTCTTTTAATATAAAAGATAGGTTGCAACTGAACAATTTAATTTTTTTACCCAAAAAAACTAAATTTTAATTATGGAATATGTTGATGTGGAATGATTTTTTTTTTCGAAACTAGATGTGGAATGTTATTCTCATCAGTTTCATAAAAAACTACATTTGCCTTGAATAAGACTTAATTCTATCAATTCAACAAATATTCGCTCAAAGTTCGTTGAAAAATAAATGAGATGAATCTTTTTTTTTGACAACAGGTTTTCTAATAAATGAGATTAACTTTTCCAATATCTCATTTAGCTTACTACATTTCTCTTTGATTCGTCAATTCGTTCTTAATTATATTTACAGAGGAAAGTGATGAATATTTTTCGTCAAAAAAAAGTGATGAATATTTGTTTTTTTCAAAGAAAATTAATGCATATTAAAAATGTTACTCTTTATGTTTCACAATATAAATAGTTTTAGAAATATTTTTTGTTTCAAAATAAGTAGTTTTAACATCTCAATATACTTTCATATTTATTGGTTATTGTGTGACCAATAAAGTATGTAGACTTTTTCTTATAATTAGTTGAACTAATATTAGTCGTTTTAGCTAAAATTACTTATATTTTAAAACAGTATAAAATAACGTAATCATGTTTCCGAAACTAATATTTGAACAACTTGTATGAAAACCTGAACACCACAATTTTTAATGCAGCACTCTACCTTCAAAGCTTTCCAGTAGTAAGTTATCTTGGAATATACGAAAAAAGTAGGAACCGGTTCCTATTTATGTGACTGCAAGAATCTGGTGAGAATCTCTTTCTCCACCCGGCATTATCATGTAAGAATATTTTATATTCTATGTGATCTATGTGTCTATTGGTTTAGTATAAAGTTCAAGTTCATATTAATGTTTTTAGATTCTAATATAAAAGATGATACTCTGATGGATTGGTTTCGATTAATGAGTTAGAATCCGAGTGTATTGATAACCCTCCTACTTTTCCTTATGTTTATTAATATCTTAATTTCATGATCTATATATATGTGTGTGTAAAATGTAATAATAATAGAATATATTATTATGATTTAATGTATACTAGATTTTGACCCGTGCGTCTCGCCCGGGTTCTAAATTTTATTTTTAATATTGAGCATATGTAACGACCTTTGTAGACTGAAAGTTTAAATAGTATATTTATCTAGATTAGTCTTGGTTCATTTGTTTGACAACCTTTTTTGTGACTATGTTTGACAACCTAATCTTCTAAATACTAATATTCTGTGAACTTAAATATAAGCCTAATCTCTTAAATACAATTTACGATTCAATTAAAGGTTTGGCTTTTTCATTTGTTTGATCTTATTTCAAGAATCACATAAACTATCAACGTTATAAATATAAAATAACTTTGTTTAATTCATATTCGTCTAACCAAAACATAAAAGACAATTATAAGCTGTGACAATAAGAAACACATAAATGAGATAAGCAAATAAATAAGCAGATAACATATAACATAAGTAGTTTATTTTAATAACCAACCAAAATAAAAGGAAAACTGGTACCCGATCTAAACCGAAATATTCAGGTACCCGAATTTATCTGAAAATAGATTTATATACTTATATATATTAATTAATTTTAGATTTAATGTATATAAAACATCTAGAATGATACTTTTAAATTGGTTTAAATATTTCAATATATATATATATAGTCAAAAGTAAATATCTGAAATAGTTAAAGTATACTCAAATCACCAAAATACTTAAAATAATTATTGATTTTCCATCCAAAATTTTAAACCAAGCCAATTTAAACTATATAATGATTTAAAACTTTAAAAATTATTTAAATGTTTTATCTGAACCCGAACCAAACCCGCAAAGATCTGAATCGAACTACAACAAAAATTTAGAAATATTCTAATAGGGCTGAACTCTTTGATCCCGAAAACCCGAAACGCAAACCGATCAGAACAAAACCCGTATGGATACCCGAAAGCCCATCCCTAGCCATTATGATATATCGTATATGTGTCATCATATAATTAATCTTATTTTACATGTAACATCATATAAGTAATCCTATAATTAATAATATTTTATACGTACCATCATATAAATAATTACATATATTATATTTTAAAAACTTAATATGAAATATAAAAACCATAATTTGAGTTGGTATTTGAAATTGGGCTTTGTATAATATTTTTCTTATATATATTGAAAACATTTTTTATAATGGTAATTGGAAAATAGTTTAGTAAAAATCTATTTTTGAATATATGTATATTTTTAATCAATTTTTGATATAAATCCACTTTGAATTATTATTTTTATTGATAACATAAGCCCATTATTTTTTTTCTTAATACTATTATCCTTGTTTCCAAAAAAAATTATATTTTAAAAAAGAACTACAATCTATGTTTAGAAACACTCCAAATTTTTTAATAATCTTGTTCAAGTCTCCAAACACTCTAATTTTGTACTAAACTCGAGGAACAGAACCGATTCCGATCCTAAAATATAGTACCAAATCCGAACATAAATTGATTAAGTATACGAATAATTCAAAATTTTGTTATTTGGAGAATCGATATCGAATCCGACCCGAACCGAATCCGATCCAAACATAAATATTTGGGTACCCGAATTTATCTGAAAATAGATTTATATACTTATATATATTAATTATTTTTAGATTTAATGTATATTAAAAATCTAGAATGATACTGTTAAATTGGTTTAAATACTTGAAAATATATATACATATAGTCAAAAGTAAATATGTGAAATAGTTAAAGTATACTCAAATCACCAAAAATACTTAAAATAACTATTGATTCTCTATCGAAAATTTCAAACCAAGCCAATTTATATGTTAAGATTAGGTATTCTGACATATGTTATTCAAATTTATAGGTAAATATATTTTTTATATTTATTTTGAGAAATTTAAAGTATATAATGATTTAAAACTTTTAAAATAATTTAAATGAGTTATCCGAACCAGAACCAAAATCGCAAAGATCCGAATGGAGAAAATCAACATATATAATTACCTGACTTATCGAGTAGACATATTGTAAACTGTTTTCTCCTGATGTTTTAACCCTCTCGTCTTCTTCTTCATAGATCACCTTGAGATTCTGTCCGAAGCATAAATAAATGAGAAAATTCTTAAACTATTCCTCCATCCTTGACGTATACATATATTTCATATATGAATTAATTAGGGCTAAGGTTACCTCTCACGCAAGTAATCAGCGTTGGTAAAATAGATGGAAGCATCAATCTCCAAGATTAAAAGTCCAGGAATGGTTCTTGAGTGATGATACTGCTCGGTGCTTCTAATCTTGAGTTTAGTCCCTGCACAACACACATAGATTGCCAAGTTATTTAGAAAAAAAAATCATTAGGATGCAAACCAATAAACCTAAAAGACTAAAGGTAATAACTAAATGAACACAACACACACACACAAAAAGCAAAAAAATAATTAAGGACGACTAAGAAAATGGTTCAATCGACTATTTATATAGTAGATTGTTTGTTAGGTTGGATAAGAAAAAATTTCAAAATATATTGGTTGTCAAGTTAAAATCTAAATAATCATTTATTTAAAAGATGTCTGTTACGATTTATTATGAAGAGAATATTCCTATTTTGCTGTAAATTTTCTTAAGGTAACTAATTTTTATAAGATACTATAATTAAGAACGTGATTTCCGGTTCGGGAAGTTATATTTAATTGCTTAACATATTTTTGAATATATTGTTTGTCAAACCATAATATCCGCAGCTAGTAAAGATATTTGAGAGATATTCTCATTTCTGTTTAGTACAAAATCGTATGTATATGGTATATTTAGCGCAATAAATGGTAACCAAGTAAGGTAGTTATATTTAATTTTTAGAATTACTTGATTGATCTTATAAAATTACTTGCGCAGGAATATGCCCGAGATTACGTGGGAAGAAATCTAAGATATTACCTTTAACAATTGCCTTAAATGTAGGAGAATCTAATTGTATATTTAAAAATCTGTAGATTTCGTATCAATGAATTAATTTTCTTCCAAATATAGATTTCGTATCAATGAATTAATTTTCTTCCAAATATAGATTTCGTATGAATTAACTAATTTTCTTCTTAAAAATATATAAACCTGTTTCCAAACATTCTAATTTTACTAAATGCTATCCAAATAACCAAACAAATCGATTTTGTACTTCTGATTTAATAGAATAGATGGATTATACATAATATTGCACTTGTGCGGTTAACGTACCGAAGTGTTGTGTCAAAGAGTTGTATTGGTTAATACATACCTCTTTGGTTAATATAAAAACAACACTCGTACATCACTTTGCACACGGAAGAAAGACGAGAGTCTTTCAAAATAACATATCAACAAAACTGATCATTAAAGATAGATTAAGGTTTTGGGATTTCTTGTCCATCAAGGAGATTCCAAAAATGAGAAAGTTAAAGAGGAGAACATCAATTGGTGGGATTGCATCTAAGCATGGATCAAGATTAGTGTTCTTACTTTCTCTAGAAATGTGTTAGGATTGAATTAAGACAAATCTATTTAGGTCTTGGTGTTGAAATAGATTAACACATCAAATCAGTGTAACCATCTAATTTAAATTAAAAAATTAATCATTTAATCACAATACAATGATATTTTAATCCTGAGAACCTCATAAATCATTAAATGCGCGATTATGTTGCATTTATTCTTTCATGTAACATATACAACTGAAACTCATGATTACATATTTCCTCTATTTTTAATATATATCGTTTTAGAACTATGCACATAAATCAAGAAAATCATTAATTTCTTATATTTTCTAAATAGAACATCATTAATTATTTGTCTAACCAAAAGTCAACCAATAAAAAAATAGAAGATATATATGATCATTATTCAAACAATATTAACTCTGAACCCTTTTCCAGAAAATAATAATAATAATATTGATTGTTAATAAATTTTATATAGAAAACCGAAAATATCATAATTCGAAAAAAAATTATCTGAAACAACTTATATTAAAAAATAGAGGGAGTACGATTTTCTTACAAGTTAGTTTTAGAAACTAACATTTACCCAATAACTCACAGTTTCTCCCTCGCACAACAACCTATTAAATAGCGGCGTTTAGTCTCCGTCACATCAAAACAAAGGTGTTAACCAAGGTCTTCTATGCAAATTTAAAACTTTAAGGTCTGTAACAAGATACTTTAAACTTCAGGGGGCTTTATGTGTTTTTCCTTCTTCTTCGTCGTGAAGCGCCGCTACATCTCTCCCTCTCCATAAAATCCGCAGAAACATTTCTTCCGATTGTTAAACCCTTAACCTCAATCAAACCCTCCGTTCTTGTCTCTCTCTCAAGCAAGTAAGTTCTCTTTGATACCTTCTCAAAGGTCTTAGCTTTATTGGCATGTCCTGAATGGCCAAAACCAAGTTATGAAATTGAATGTAAAGAACACTACTTTCGAGCTGCCCTGAACCCAAATTACCAGTTTTTGATTATCAATGATGTCACGAAAGTTTAATTCTTTCAGTGTAATTACTATTAATCCATGATCATCCTCTCTCTATCTGCTTCAATGGTTTGTCATTTTTTGCAGAATGATAACTGCACTTTCATGGATTCCAAAAGGGTCTTTAAAGCCTGTTCCTGACGCTGCTGAACCTCCTTCAAAGGAAGAGATCAAAGAGCTCATTGAGAGTGGAGCTTTCACGGCAAGGTGAGTTATTGGTTTTTTGCTTTGTTTCTCATTGAGAAGATGATGATATGAAGTTGATTTTGCTTGTAACAGTGTGGATGATAGCAACGAAGAAGAAGAAGAAGAAGAAGAGATTAGTGAAGTTGATCATGCCAAGGCTGTAGCAGAAGCTTTTGGTAAGTCTTCCAATAGCAAGAACGCTTCCATGGAGGTTGATGATGTAGCCGCTGGAATGAAAGAGCTAGACATGGATAATTACGATGAAGAGGATGATGGTACGTTTTATTTTAAAATGGCTCTTTGGTGTTTGTTCTGCAATTTATTCTGTTTGCGTGTTTGGACTTAGGGATTGAACTGTTTAGCTCTGGGCGTGGGGATCTTTATTATCCAAGTAATGAGTTGGATCCATATCTGAAGGATGCTGCTGTAAGCTATATTCACTCTTTCTGTTTTACGTTGAAAACTTGTGGGTTCAAGGTTTTGTATGGAATAAATAAAAGTTTGATCTTTCTAGGATGATGATGATGATGATGAAGAGGATGTTGATGATACGACAATCAAGCCAACAGATTCAGTGATTATCTGCGCTAGGAATGAAGATGAAGTCAGCCATCTAGAGGTATATGGTCAATATCCTTCTCCCTTCTCTATAGGTTAAAATAGTGGTGCTCATATGAAAACTATCAGGTTTATGTATACGAGGAATCATCTGATGGCTCTCCAAACATGTACGTTCATCATCACATTATTATACCGGAGTTTCCCTTGTGTACTGCATGGATGGATTGTCCTCTTAAAGGAGGGGAGAAAGGTTAGTGTACAGTTTCGGTGTGTACATCTAATCTGAGGCAGGGAATATCATTTTAACTCTTTTGTTTTGCTTTACGTATTGGCAGGGAATTTTGTAGCTATTGGCTCGAAGGAATCGCCAACAATAGAGATTTGGGATCTTGATGTTGTAAGTAAAAAGTAACTGTGTCTTTGTATGTTTGCTGTTATCAGTCAAGAGACTATTAATAAGGCTATGATAATGGTTTCAGAGGGACGAGGTGCTACCTTGTGTACAACTGGGAGGAATTGAGGAGATGGAGATTATTAAGAAAAAGAAGAGTAAGAAAAAGAAGAGTAAGAAGCAGGTGTGCTACATCAAAGTTGTCTTCTCTGTTCTTCTAAATTTCATGTCAATTAATTTTGTGGTCTTTGTTTTTCTCTTTTGTAGAAATACAAAGAAGGTAGCCACACTGATTCAGTACTTGGTCTTGCTTGGAACAAGGAGTTCCGGTATGTTTTTAAGCTATACTAGTGCCTATGAATTTTATTACTCTGTAGAGTGTCTGATTTTTTTTTTTTTGAATTTTGGAAAAGGAATATACTTGCTAGTGCAAGTGCAGATAAAAAGGTTAAGGTTTGGGATGTGGCTACTGGAACATGTAAGATTACTATGGAGCATCACATAAAGGAGGTAAGAACATGACTCACTGATAAAACTCCTTAGTTCAGTTGCATATATTATCATTGTTTTGTATGATTCTCAGGTGCAAGCGGTTGCTTGGAATCATTATGCACCAGAAGTGCTTCTTAGTGGGTCGTTTGACCAGACTGTCGTACTGGTAACTGTTTTCTTCCATGTTTTGTTTTCTCATGTTCCAACCTTTTACTGACCATTACTGTCGTCTGTCAATATATATTATGTTGCAGAAAGATGGAAGACAACCTTCACACTCTGGTTTCAAATGGTCTGTCATGTCTGATGTCGAAAGCTTAGCTTGGGATCCCCACAGTGAACACTCCTTTGTGGTGAGTTACACTTTCCTTAGTTTGCTCTTATAATAGACATTCTGATATTATCAGTTTTTTTTTTTAAAAAATTCTAATTAACTGTCTCTGTTAGGTAAGTCTTGAGGATGGAACCGTTAAAGGTTTTGATATACGCGCCGCACAGTCAGGTTCTGATTCTGATTTAAGACCAAGTTTCACTATCCAAGCACATGACCAAGACAAAGGAGTCTCCTCCATCTCATACAACCTTTCTGCACCCAATGTACTCCTCCTATCTCTCTCTCTCTCTGTTACTGTCCTTAAAATCATTTTTTTTTTTTTGTAATGAGTTCTCACCATTTATGATGTGTATTTAACAGTTTTTGGCTACGGGTTCTATGGATAAAACTGTAAAACTTTGGGACCTTTCGAACAATGAGCCTTCATGCATTGCTTCACACAAACCAAAAGCTGTAAGAACCAATCAAACATTAAATCTGTTTTACTACCTCATTAGTTTTGTGCACCTTTATTCATTAACTATTCTGATGTTGTCATCAGGGAGCTGTGTTCTCCATTTCCTTCTCAGTGGACAACCCTTTCTTGCTTGCTATTGGTGGCTCAAAGGGAGAACTACATGTGAGTAGAGATTAGTACAACTTGACCTTTTTTTATGAGTGAATATAACTTTTGACTGTGTTTACAGGTTTGGGACACACTGTTGGACGCTAACGTCTCTCGCAAGTATGGAAACAAACAATCTTGAAAACCCGCCACAAGGATCACTTGTTTCGTTGAAGCTGTGATGGTCGTTTGATTCGATCACACTCATGCCAAAAGTTTTTGCAGTCTCTTTTCTGTTTTCTTTTTCCTCTTTAGGTATGTTTTATATACTATGATTCTGGTTAATCGTGTAAGGCTGTGTCAGCTTATATGTTTGTCAAACTCTTTTTCAACTTGTATCATCACATGTTTACATTTGTGTATTTATTAAGTTCATGCGTTCTGTTATGGTGAAGTGAAATTATCAATTTAATTAATATATTTATTTAAGGCAGTGGAAAATGGATATCTTACTATGAGACGAAGATGTAGTACCAGTGCATGTAGCTTAAGTTGATGAATTCATATGACGGATAGATGGTTGAAGAAGTTCGTCTACGTCACGTTTCTTTTAAGACTTCAAATTTTTAAAGAAAAAGAAAACAATATCAGAAACTCAAGTAATATAGTGAATGTTAAAAAAACAAAAACATCACAAGAACAAAAACTAGTCGTGACCTGACAAATAAATTAGGGAACGAACCTATCGCAAATCGTCGTCCGCAATTTTCTCAAGGATGTGGGACGTAAATTAGTACCGCATGCGGTGAGCCAAAATCTAAGTTGAGGACGCCATGAGCATTTTGACAGACGGTAAAAAGAAAGTAAGGACCAAACCGTGATTAGGTTATACTAGGGGCAGCTCATACATTCGTACCTTACAGCCAACATGTCAAAATGCCCCAGCTAAAGTTTTGTTGAAAGTATTCAACTCAATGTTTAGAGAAAATTGCCAATTGTGACTCAAAACATAATTTCAAATACAATAATAAACCCAAACTTGAATCAAATGCAAAAGTAACATAAAAGGCTATTGAAATTACAACCAATCCCTTGTGAACAAACAAAAAAACCGAATTTTTGTTACGCTTCTACCCATCGAAGTCGCCCGACAGACGACTTAACGTATGTCGCTCGAAAGACGACTAGCTCGACGACGACTTTATACTAAGTCGTGCGGTTTTGTTGAGCTTAAAATAATTTATAAATTAAAAAAAAATATTTGGACAAGTGAAAAATAAAAATCATGTAATTATAAACAGTTTTAAATGATGTAAATTAACATATAATAAAAATGAATAGTTTTCAACATAGATGAGTGAAAGTAGTTAATCATGATATTCTTTGGTTTTGAGGGTTTGAAAACATATGTGGTAGTATTGTATGTATTCTTAGGGTTAGATTTTGGAAACCTTGGATATTTTTTAATTTTTTTTACTTATATGTCTTTATTTCTGTGTATAGTTAACACTTTTTAAGTTTAATTTGATTTTTTTAAGTGTCTAGTTAGTTAATTAAGTTTAGGGGTTATGTTTAGGGTCGAGACGACTTAATTATAAGTCGTCTGTTGAATAATTAAGCTAGACGACTTAAATTTAAGTCGTCCAAACCGGACCGAAGCTCGAAATTTAACAAAGTAATTTAAGCCTAACCGAATAATATACCGGACATATAAATACATTCTCTCCTTAGGCGACAACGAAGGCGAAATCCATCTTCTCTGATTCTTCCCTTCTTCTTTTCTCGTCGATATTTGCGGATCTGTAACGCTGGTGTCGTTATCTTCTCCTACCGTAAGTCATTCATCCATCCATCTTGTAATAAAAGTCCTTAGAAGACTTCTGGAAGTCATCGAAGACTTACGAAGTCTTCGGATGACTTCCAAGATTGTCGGACGACTTAAGACTTCAGAAGACGCCTTCAAGTCGCCCGAGTAGTCTTCACTATATTTTACAAGCGTATTTGTATTTAGAATAGTTTGCTTGTTACGATGCTTGTATTTGATTGTATTTGATTGTTTTGCAAGGAAAAATGGATTTACCAGAACTCCGCGGAGGATATATACCTTTGGGGAAGAGCCCACTGCAACGAAGAGCATTTCGTATCATACTGATAACTTCGAAGTTGTTTGCTGCTCTAAGTGAAGGTCTAACGGTGGCGAATCTGAGGAGCTGAAGGAGTCGAAGTTGGGAGTGTTCATCAAGTTCAAGGAGCTGAATTTTAGTTGGGGTTCAAGGCTGGTGCATTATATACTGGTTTCCAGCTTAAGATCAAGAAGAAATATGAGCTCGGTATCTCGTTGGTCCACAACCGATGAGGTTTTCACCGATAGAGTTTGAACACCTCACTGGTCTGAACTACAGACATGAAAGACCTCGAAAATCCAAGGTGTGAGGTTACGGGAGATGGCTGCTCGGGAGAAGATGGGTGTTGATATCGAGGCTGGGCCAAATGTTGATCGATAATAGCAGCATTTAAGAGATGCCAAGAGTGGTCGCGGAAGATCGTGATAATGCTCTGGATACCTTGCTATCTTAGCTGGATTCATTGAAGGAGAAAGTTCTCAACCCTATCGTGCTAGTCTTGCAAAGCTAGTGATGGATTTAGAAAAATTTGAGAATTATCCTTGGGGAGAGTGGCGTTCAAGGTGCTGATAGATTCTGTGAAGGCAGCAAATTTGGAAGCAAATTCATACACTGTTGATGAATTTATTCAAGTTCTTCAGGTGTGGGGGTACAACTTCCTGCCAGAATTGGGTGCAAATTTTGGGAATCCCCAACCAAACAGGCCGACTCCACCGTTGCTGGCTTACAAGGGTGGCAAAGGACGCCGATGTTTTAAAGAGGCCATCTTGAGCCAGGTATATAAACTTCAGTCCCTAATGCTTGTGACGACTTAAATTTAAGTCGGCTGGAAAGTCGCCCGTAAAATGCTTCACGCATCGACTTAAAATTAAGTCGCCGGTTCGTGAAGTTTTTCTCGACGACTTTCCGTGACGACTTAAATTTAAGTCGCCCGCTAAGTCTTTTCGACGACTTTCCGACGACTTAATTTTAAGTCATCTGTGAAGTTTTAAGGACTGAAGTTTATGCATTTTTGCAGACTAACGTGATCAATTTTATTGAGAAGGACTTTGGTGAAATGTTTCCACGTTGGGAGTTTGAAGCAGAGGACTCGGCCGGATAACATAATCAAAGTTATGTTTAATTCAATCCTAAATGGAAGTGGACCATGGATTGCTGGGAAGTCAATCAGATGAATGAAGTGATTGCAGCGAGACTTTGAGTGGTTTGAAGGAAGATAGTGGAAGGCCTCGGAAAAAAACTCGTAAAGGAGGTCTCAAGGAGGCTCGCAAGGAGGCTCCTGTAGAGGCACCTAAAGATGAGATTGAAAAAAGCTTGAACGCCTTAGCTGCAGCCATGAGGGATGGTTTTGAGAGATGCCTTAAGGAGATTAAGTTGCTGGGGATAGGTTGGAAGCTGTAGAAGAAGGTGGGAATCACCAAAACCGAACTTCTGGCTCACAAACAACCTGTGCACTAACAAGGGTTAGTACCATAACCTCTCCCAAAATCACAGAGCAGAGTCACTAAGAGAGTCACTAGGCAAAGTGATAGGAATAAGAACTGATGTGCTTTGTTTGTTGTGTGTGCTTGGTTGAACCTTTGTTGATTTGTTTCTTTTTTTATGTATGTATGGATTTTGTTTGATTTGTTTGATTTTTATGTATGGATTTGGTTAATGATTTTTAAACCCGCCTTGTACATCCAAATTTCAGAGTGAAAGTGTGAATGGAGCTTAACGAGCCAACCCGCCTTGAGGTTCCAAAGGCAAAGCTCCACGTATATGCGATTCCACAGCTGCATGATTCTCCGAAGCGAGTCAACTTAAGCGTTCTTGTATTGGACAAACGAGTACCCACTGCTTCAGACATACGCAGGGTGATCTCGAAGGCAGACAAAGAAGGATAAAATGATTGCAGAGGTCCATGAAAAGATTGAGCGAAAGAGGAAACTTGCTCCTTCACAGCAAACTCCTTTTAAGGAAACAAAGATCACAAACATATCATTCCAAACAAAAGGTTGGAAAAGCCTATGATCCTTTTGCCTTCGTTAACAAGAAGATGTTGGAGGTGCTCACAGCCTGGTTGAAACTTGATCCGTAAGTGAGAGAATGTCCCATAATAGCTTGCTTTGTGGTATAAAATGATTGCTTATCTACATTATGTGTGTGCAGTTATTTCAAAACACCTATGGATAAGAAACCACGTCTATGTCCAACTCGGTTCTATTTCGAACTCCGAACCTCCTTAGCATGGCTGAACGACAGAGTAAGTTTTCTGCTATTTACTTTAGAGAGCTAATGGACAACTTAAAGACGACTAAAAGATAAGTCGTCCTATAAGTCATCTGTATAGATGACCTAACAGACGACTTAAAGATAAGTCGTCCTATAAGTCATCAGTATAGATGACCTAACAGACGACTTAAAGATAAGTCGTCCTATAAGTCGTCCGTAATGTCTTCTATCACTGACTTGTCTTGTTTTATATACAGCATATGGATGCTTTTATTTATTTACTGAGACAACGGTACCAAAAAAATCCATCGCATTTCATGAGTGACAGAATGTGCTTTCTTGACCATAACTTTGCTCAGCATTGGACCTACAAGTACCCGGAATTTAAGGCAGGCAAGCCCAATGTCAATGGTTTAGGAAGAAAACTTCCTGGTGGGGCGTGGAATTATTATGGAGGCAACTTACCATCATTTTGCAAATCTGGAAAGGTTTGGGGGACTGATGTGGATGATATTTATGCGCCACTCAACTACAAAAACAACCATTGGGTTGCTATGTGGATATCGATCCCAAAGAGGCACATAGTCGTGTGGGACAGCATTGTCGGACATATCAAAGATCGAACTCGCGAGTGTTAGTGGAGCCTTTTGTCAACATGATCCCTTATCCGCTTGCTGAGCACGCTGCCTCGGATGAAGAACGGTCAAGTTGTCTCGGAGCCATACACATATGAGAGACCAACCGTTGGAGTACCTCGGTGCGAGGTGGTGATTATGGTGTGTTCACTCAAGTACATTGAATGTCATGCTCTTGGGTTTCAATTTCTTCCAGATTTGTTGTGTCATAAGAACTCAAAGCCGATCAGGGAGAAGATGCCGGTGGAGATATTTAAGGAGCTTCCTAATTTCCATTCTACAGAGAACGAAGACATTTTCCACTGTTGATGTTCGTGGATGATGATGTACTTGACTCAGGATAGGATGTAGTATTTTGTCAACTATCCAAACAATTATGCTTTTGTATAAGGAAACGTAACAGGGTCAGGATAGGAGGTAGTATTTTTTGTAACCTATCCTCCTACCAAACTAACTGTGTAGGAAATGTTAGTTTGGTAGTGCAGTAACCTAATATAACCTAGCCTTTTTCATGCTTGTCGTTTTCATACCAAACATAACATAACATTTTTTGGCATGGCATAACATAACATAACACATAAAGTCATAACATAAAGTTCATAGGACACATAACGAAGGTCGTCACGGACTCTGGGCGACTTAGAAGAAGGTCGTCACGGACTTCGAACGACTTAAAGATAAGTCGCCCTATAAGTCATCTCAGATAGATGACCTAACAGACGACTTAAAGATAAGTCGCCCTATAAGTCATCTGTATAGATGACCTAACAGACGACTTTATACTAAGTTGTCTGGTTTTAATAAGCTTAAAAATAATTTATAAATTAAAAAGAAAATGTTTGGACAAGTGAAAAATAAAAATCATGTAATTATAAACAGTTTTAAATGATGTAAATTAACATATAATAAAAATGAATAGTTTTCAACATAGATGAGTGAAAGTAGTTAATCATGATATTCTTTGGTTTTGAGGGTTTGAAAACATATGTTGTAGTATTGTATGTATTCTTAGGGTTAGATTTTGGAAACCTTGGATATTTTTAAAATTTTTTTTTTTAACTTATATGTCTTTATTTCTGTGTATAGTTAACACTTTTTAAGTTTAATTTGATTTTTTAAAGTGTCTAGTTAGTTAATTAAGTTTAGGGGTTATGTTTAGGGTCGAGACGACTTAACTATAAGTCGTCTGTTGAATAATTAAGCTAGACGACTTAAATTTAAGTCGTCCAAACCGGACCGAAGCTCGAAATTTACAATGTCCTTTTAACCTAACCGGATTATTTACCGGACGTATATAATGTCTTTTTTTTTACTCACTTTTTGGCGGAATTCAGAAAAAACCCAAACGTCGTTTCTTTCAAAGGCGATTTCCGTCGATTCTCTCCAATCCATCGTTCTCACCGTCGATTCTCTCTAATCCGACGTTATCACCGTCGTTCTCAACACCTTTCTCACAGCCGCTTCCTCTATTTAAGTTTTGAGAGGAAACCCTAGCCGCGCATTCTCAGCCGTCTCGTTGAACTCCGCCGCCGTTAAGTTATACATAACCGCCGCTGTGTCGAAGGCGACTATATCTTCTCCGAATTTTCAGGTCTGCTATAAAATGTTGTAATTTAGGGTCTGGGAAGACTTATAATTAAGTCGTCTGGAAAGTAATCCATATGGACGACTTTACGGACGACTTACTGGATGTTTGTGTGTTGGATGTTTGTGTGTTTGACATTGTTGTCTTTGATTGTTTTGCAGAAAAAATGGATTTACCAGAACTGCCGCGTAGGATACATACATTAGGTCAAGAGCCCCTCCCAAAGAATAGCATTTAGTATCATCCAACCTGGAAGCTGCATCTTGCTCTGCGTCTTGCTCTTCATAATGGCGAATATGAAGAGCTGAAGGAGTCGAAGTTGGGAGTTTTCATCAGGTTTGGAGAGCTGGAATTTGAATGAGCTTCAAGGCTGGTTCACTTCATGTTCAGTTTCCAGCTGGACATAAAAATGAAGTATGAGCTTTGGAGTCTCGTTGGTCCGAACCCGTGAGGTTTTCACCGTTAGAGTTTGAAAACCTCACTAGGCTAACCGCGAGTACATTGAGGACCTTGAGAGACCTCAATGTGTTGTTACAGAGGAGATGACTTCTTTCTGGGGATTGTTGGGAGTTCATGTCGAAGCTGGGCCAACTACTCAACAGATAATAGAAGCACTTCAGAAATGCGAAGGGTGGTCTCCGGATGATCGCAAGCGGCTCGCGTACCTTGCCATCTTCACTGGATACATTGAAGGGAGAAAGTTTTCAACCCCTACACGGGTTAGTCCGGCAAGGCTAGTGATGGACCTAGAACGGTTCGAGAATTATCCATGGGGAGAGTCGCGTTTAAGTTGTTGATGGACTCTGTGAAGGGCAGAGATATTTCAGGTTGTTACACAATTCATGGGTTTGCGGCAGCTCTCAGTGCAGGTGTACACAGCTCTGCGGAGTGGGTGCTACTTATGGTCAACCTCTCCCAAACAACTGCCTCCACCGATACTGGCTTTCAAGGGTGGCAAGGGACGAGATTGTTTAAAGAGGCTATCCTCGGACAGGTAAAAACTTATAATTAAGTCATCTAGAAAGTAATCCACCGACGACTTAATAGGCGACTTATAAGTAAGTTGTTTGAAAACTTTCCGCATCGACTTAATTATAAGTCGCCTATTAAGTCATCCAGCTGAATACTTTCCGCATCGACTTAATTATAAGTCGCCTATTAAGTCGTCCAGCTGGATTACTTTCTGATGACTTAATTATCAGTCTTCTGCGAATTTTTTATTTTTTACATCTTTTTAATCCATCAAACTTCATATCTTCTATTTATCGCAGACTAGGGTGATGAACTTTGTTCGAAGGACACCGTTAAAGAAATGATTCCAAAATGGGAGTCTGATGCTGAGGATGTCGCCGCGACAACATTATTAAAATCATATTTGTGAAGAAAAAGTGGAAGTGGACCAAGGATTGCTGGGAAGTCACCGGTACTCAAGGAAAGAGACAGCCAGCGAGGAAGAAAGATACCGTGAAGGATGACAGTCCAAGACCTCGAAGGAAGCTAGACTAGAGGCACCTACGAGGCTAGTGAAGAGGCACCTACAGAGGCTAGTGAAGAGGCACCTACAGAGGCTAGTGAAGAGGCACCTACAGAGGCTAGTGAAGAGGCACCTACAGAGGCTAGTGAAGAGGCACCGCAGAGGCTCGCTCAAAAGTGACTACGACCGCTGATGGGTTGACCAGAGAGGAAATTGAAGCCATTTCAAGGACATAGTTGATTCCATGAGAGAAGGGTTTGGGACGTGCCTTGGAGAGATCAAGTATCTCTCGAAAAGGGTGGAAGCTTTGGAGAAGAAGGTTGGTCTCATCACAAAACGGAAAGGGACACCATCTCATAAAACAGGGAGAGGGACAAAGGCACCATATGTGCCTGGAAATGGTAGTTCCTTGCCGGAGGATAAAGGCCCAGATGTGTCTGGAGATGGTAGTTCCTTGCCGGAGGATAAAGGCCCAGATGTGTCCGAGATGGTAGTTCCTGCCGAGGATAAAGGCCCGAGGTGCCTACAGATGCTAGTTCCTTGCCGGAGGATAAAGGGCCTGAGGTGCCTACAGATGCTAGTTCCTTGCCGGAGGATAAAGGGCCTGAGGTGCCTACAGATGCTAGTTCCTTGCCGGAGGATAAAGGGCCTGATGTGCCTACAGATGGTAGTTCCTCGCAAGAACTGAGCGTTGTTGTATTGAACAAAACTCAACCCAGTGTTGACGAGATACAAATTGGGCAAACTAGACCTGAAGAAAGGAGGGACGCTGCTATGACCATTGGCCGTGCAAAGAGTGATCGAAGAAGGAAACCTGCTGCTTCACAGCAATCTCCTTATGGCAACACGACGCCAAGGCGATCATTCCAAACACGGCAGCATTCAGGCTATAATCCTTTTGCACCAAATGACAAGGATAAATTGAAAGAACTCGCTACTTGGTTGCAAGCCTGTCCGTAAGTGTTTGCTTTTTCCATAATAGCTTGCTTTAGTCTACAAAAACTGATCGCTTTTAAACATTTTGTGTTTGCAGTGAATATAAAACACCCTACGACCAAAACCACGGAATAGTCGCGACTTGGTGGTATCAGACCCTCGGAGAGACTTAGAATGGCTGGAGGACTGTAAGTCTTCGCTTGACTTAGTTCAATTACTTGTAAGTCGCCCGACAGTCGCTCACGAGACGACTTACCGATGACTTACCAATAAGTCGCCCGATAAGTCGCCCGTTCGTAGATGATCGTCCGCACGACTTATCCTTAAGTCGTTTGGTTCGTAGATGATCGTCCGCACGACTTACCCTTAAGTCGTCTGGTTCGTAGATGACTTTCATTACTAACTTACGCTACTAACTAAGTCGCCCGATATCTTATATGCAGCATATTGATGCTTGGATAAATGTGTTGAGGAAGAGGTACACGGATAACCCACATCATTTCAGGAGCGACAAGTTATGCTTCCTTGATCATCTCTTTGCTCATCATTGGAGTTTTAACTACAAGGAGTTTAAGAATTCGAGCCCGATAGGAATGGTTTAGGAAGAAGACTACTTGGTGGGCTTAATTATTATAGCGGCAGTGTACCATCATTTTGCAGTTCAAACAGGATTTGGGGCGTTGATATCACAGATGTCTATCTTGATGAACCACAAGGACAGTCATTGGATTGCTATGTGGATCCAAATCCCTAAGAGGCACATTGTCGTCTTTGACAAAGATCATTTCAAGTATCTCCCGAAACACTCGATGTGGTAATGGAGCCTTTTCTCCACATGATCCCTTATATGCTTGTTGAGTGTGCTCCCAATGACGTGGTACGTGCCGAATACAGCCTGGAGCCATTCACTTATGAGAGATTAAAGGATTTAACTCAGGCCAGATCTGGTGATTGTGGTGTGTACGCTCTAAAGTATATTGAATGTCATGCTCTTGGGATGCCATTTAATAAAAAAGACTTTGCTAAGAGCAAGGGGAAGGCTATTAGGGATAAGATGGCGGTGGATATATTTGAAGAGTTTCCTGACGTGCATCTGTGGGAAAACAGGGATGGCGATGAAAACTATGGTGCGTATGGTGATGACAGATAGATCAGGCTGTATCCTTTTGTATTTGTAACCTTTTGTATATAAACTTGATATTTTGTGCAGTAGTATTTGTAATCTTTTGTAATATTATGTGCAGTTCCATTTTGTTATCATTTGTTTCATTTCTCGTCTGTTTAATCCACAACCATCTGAACTAATATTTTTTTTTTTGGACAACCATCTCAACTAATATAAAACACTAATAATAGACTTTTTGACACATAAGTTCATTACATGAAGGTCTTCTTAAATAAAAAACTCTGGACGACTAACTTGAAGGTCTTCGTGAATAAAAAACTATGGACGACTAAATGAACGACCTTCGGGACGACTTTAATGAAGGTCGTCTGGAAGAACACTGGACGACTAAACACTTGACGACTAACTTGAAGGTCTTCTTGAATAAAAAACTCTGGACGACTAAATGGACGACCTTCGACGACTTAAATGAAGGTCGCCCGAAGACTAAACATTGACGACTAATTTGAAGGTCTTCTTGAATAAAAATACTGACGACTAAACACTGACGACTAAATGGACGACCTTCGAACGACTTAAATGAAGGTCGCCTCAAGACTAAACACCGACTAACTAACTTGAAGGTCTTCTTGAATAAAAACTCGATCGACTAAATGGACGACCTTCGACGACTTAAATGAAGGTCGCCTCAAGACTAAACACTGGACGACTAACTTGAAGGTCTTCTTGAATAAAAAACTCTGGACGACTAAATGGACGACCTTCGGGACGACTTAAATGAAGGTCGCCCAAGACTAAACACCGACGACTAACTTGAAGGTCTTCTTGAATAAAAATACTGACGACTAAATGGACGACCTTCGGGACGACTTAAATGAAGGTCGTCTGGAAGACTAAACCTCATCATTCTTACATTGTGGTTTCGTATGGCCAGGTTCTTGCACACGAGCATCTATAAGCTCGTGTTGCTTCTGAGTTCGTCCTCTCATCTGGATAGCTCCAACCAGGATTGCCATCTTGATTTCTTCTTTCTTCCCGACCACGCTTTACTTCCGGAGGAAAGCATGTGCGTTCCTCAACTTGTTGTCCATTACAAAAAATATATATTCTCTGAGTATCCTACAAACAGAAAATCCTTTGGGTACACTGGAGATACAAGTGTGTTGATATGCAAACCAACAGAATCTCCAGCAGTTATAGCATGAGAGCAAGGTATTTTCTCCACTGCATAGACACCACAATCACACTTTCCATGTTCCAAATCAACCACACAGTCCATTTTGCCACCTTTCACAAAGAATTGCCATCCGCCAATTGGTTGTACCGTCATCATATCTGCTATCTCCGATCGAACAGCAAGAAATTATTCAACACCCCGACTATGTTGAGTAGTGAGACTCAAAGCATCTTCTCTCCTTTTCCAAAACCACTTTCCTAGCTTCTCCCTTATGAACTCCAACAGGAAATGAATCGGAAATCTTCTAGCTCGCTTCATTGCGGAATTAATAGATTCAGCGATGTTGCTTGTTTTTATGTTGTACCTGTCCCCCTGGCAATAAACCTTTGACCATAGGCTGACGTCGGCATCCTCCAAAGACGTTGCAAGGTCCGGATTTGCACTCCGTATCTCAGCCATGTACCGGTCAAAATCTGAAACCGTATGAGCATAAGCAGCACCTTTCACCAAGTACAAGAGATGTTTCCCTTTAAATTTTTTGACAATGTTTTCTTGAAGGTAATAATAACAAAACACCTTATCACATGCACTTTTAATGGCCAAGTTCCGGTCGGAGACTATCACTATAGGCTGGTCATCAGATACACAACTAGCCAATTTTGTGAAAAACCATTCCCAAGAAGGTGCATCTTCAGCATCTACGATCCCAAAAGCCAATGGAAGTATCTGAAAATTTCCATCTTGTGCGGCTGCAACTAGCATAACACCTCCATACTTCCCACTTAGGTGAGTCCCATCCACCACAATGACCCTTCTCTGATATCTAAAACCTTTGATAGAAGCTCCAAAAGAGAGAAATAGATACTTAAATCTATTCATAGAATCAAGTTCTATAGCCGTGATAGAATCGGGATTTGCTAAGGAGATTTGCTCGAGATATGATGGCAGACGCGAATACCCATCTTCTGCTGTTCCTCTCGCCAATGTTTGTGCATATAAAAGTGCTCTGTATGAAGTGGTGTAATCCAGAGTCATGCCAAACATGTTCTTCATTGCAACAGTGATATGCTGCGGATTCATCCCATCAATGATTCCAACACGATCAGTGAAAAGCCTACCAACATACTTAGGAGTACAAGTCTCCGCTGAGCTGCCGTCTCCCACCGAGCATGTATGTTTTTCCACATACTTTGTTACCCAAAACGCTTTTGTCCCATGTTTCACACTTGCTCGACCTTCCATTCACAACCACTAACCGAAATATTGTCACAAGGAGAGTTTTCGCTGACTTGTATATTCTGAAGGTGAACTTAAGCCTCACCGCTGTCAACCGCAGCTCTGGCGGTGCATCCTTGCTACCAAAACTCGGTTGACATAGATATTATTACCATTCGATCTTCCACCTTCAATCTGTTTTAATTCTTCAAAACATATATCATCATCTTCTTCATCCTCATCTTCAACCTTTCCATAAACACTGTAATCCTCACCATTCTCGTCCGCTTCAGCAACAATAGAGATATCAGCATCTTCCTCCCCCATCATCCTCCTCCTCCCCATCATCCTCCCCTTCATCCTCCTCCCCATCATGATTTTCATCTTCAACCAAATTATCATCATCCTCTTCAAAAAATTCATCAGCTTCATCATCTGAAACCGTTTGCACCTTGCTACGACGATACACAAAGCCGCATTAACCATGCTTTGGTTATCTCGGCAAGTTTCTAACTTGTCTATCACTTGTAACATGAATAGAAGGGTGTCTGGAGCCATCATCATTTCTGCTGGTAATGAGTAGGTTATCTCCACAGATTCTGTGCTCATGTCCAGATTATAATCTTCTAGAGCCATTGCAAGAAGTTCCGCATGCGTCGAACCTTCACTCAAAAAAAAACACTCTCGCTCCTTTGGCATTATCAACCACAAAATCCCAACAGCAATCTTTTAACAACCATTCCCCATACACGCATGTAACCGACGATCATCTGCAAAAATTCAAAATAAAACACATTAGTAAACATAGAGAAAATGAAAGTTTACTAAACATTAAGCGCATCGACATACTAGGAAGTCGTCTAGACGACTAAACAGTAAGTCGTCCAAACAAGTCATTTTTGCAATTGAATTTTAATTAGGACGACTTACCATTAAGTCGTCCGACTTGTTTGTTAAAAAAAATACTCTAGACGACTTCCAAGACATTTGACTTAATTGTGTCAGATATTTGACTTTTCCCGACGATTTACGGGAAGTCGCTCGGGTAAACAAAATTACAATATTTAATTGAAGCTAGGCGACTTATTTGTAGGTCTCGGCGACTTACGGGAAGTCGCCCAGAAGATGACTTAGAGAAAGTCGCCCAAGATAAGCAAGGTTTGACCAGAATCTATGAAGTAAATCTGGACGACTTTGCTTATCTTGGAAGACTTTCAACTAAGTCGTCTTCCTGGACGACTTTTCCGTAAGTCGTCTGAGATAAGTTGAATATTTAAATTTTATTTTCCAATTGCAAAAGTAGCCTGAGACGACGTACAGATAAGTCGTCTAGATTTAATAAAAATTGAAATTTTTGTTTTCGATTCACTTACCGAAGTCGCCCGTAAAAGTCAAATATCTTACACAAAATGCAAAAGTAACCCGTTTATCCTGGACGACTTACTGGTAAGTCGTCTAAGGTATTCTCACGATTTTTTTTTAAAGAACAAAGCCGGACGACTTTAGTTAAGTCGTCCGTTGGACCAGAAGACTTACGGGTAAGTCTTCTACGCGAACAGTTCTGGAAAAAAAATTCAATTTCCTCCCTTAAACTAGTGAGATGACTTCCTTAGCACACAGAGTCTTCTCCAACCACCCAGAACCTCAAACGAAAGTAACCCACGATGAATTGTATGCTTCAATAGTTCTATCAACCATAAAAAGTTTTGAATCAAAAGCTTGAGTTTTTTGGATGAATATTGAGGCAAAGTGAGAGAGAAGTTGTTTTTAGTTCATAACAATTGAGAAAGAGAGAGTGTAAATCGTACGAGGTGCATTAAGAGCTCCAAATTGGTAGTTCGTTGTGGTTGGTGTATTGATGGCAATGGTAATCTTGTAAATTTGTGAAGGTGATGAGGTTGAGAGAGTAAAAGAGCCATTTTCGAAAAGAAAAAAATACAAAAATTAATGGCATTTTCGTGAATAATGTGAACAAGTGGGGGTGAATAGAGCTAATGATTGTGCTTCATGAACGAGAGGTTAGTTTTGTGGTTGATTTTGAGTTGTGAGTTACTTTTGCAACAACCCCCGGTGTTTATGATAATTGAGTTTAAAATAATGCTTCTCCGTTTAAATCTTATGATAATGCCCCCTCCAACTATTCTAATCTCAATGATAATATCCTCGACTAATTCAAATCCCATGATAATGCCTTTGATTAAAAGTTTTTCGGGACCTCTTTATTACAACAGTAGGTAATTAATTCCAGCAGAGAAAAATACACAGTTATGTCTGCCACAAAACTTATGTAATCTAGACTCTCTTTATCTTAGTGACTATTGTTAAGGAAATAGTATATACTCAAAGGACCTCTATGTAAATACTCATTAGTGTGTAACCCTACTTGTATCTATTGTATAAGTACCTCTGCTATACGTAATAAGATAATCATTCAGCCAACTCTCTTTATGGTATCAGAGCTTGATTAAAAACAAGCCGCCTCCCTCTTTTCAAAATTTTTTTTTTTCTACGCTTTCCACCATGTCTCTAAACTCACCGGCCTTAACCACCGAAACCATCCCTCTCTCAGCCACTTCCAACCTCCTCAATGTCAATATGACAAACATTACCAAACTCACTGGATCTAACTTCCTGATGTGGAGCAGACAAGTCAATGCTCTCCTTGATGGATACGATCTGTCCGGCTACATAGATGGCTCTATCGTTGTTTCCCCACCAACGATCACTACTGATGACGGGATCGCTCCCAACCCTGCGTACACGATCTGGAGGAGACAAGATCGTCTCATCTACAGCGCTCTTCTAGGAGCAATTGTCACCACAGTCCAACCACTCTTGTCTACGGCATCGACTTCAGCCGAGATCTGGACGATCCTTTCCATGACCTATGCAAAACCTAGTAGAGGGCATTTCAAGCAAATCCGGCAACAACTCCAGAACTGGAAGAAAGAAAGTAAGTCTATTAATTAGTACTTTCAAGGCCTTACAACTCGTTTTGATGAACTTGCCTTGCTCGACAAGGCTCTTGATCTTGAGGATCAAATCGAGTTTGTACTTGATGGACTGCCTGAGGACTACAAGACGATTGCAGATCAGATTGAAGGTCGCGACACTGCCCCATCCCTGACTGAGATTCACGAGAAACTTCTCAACCAAGAGTCAAAACTTCAGAGTGCAACTCCTCCGCCAGCATCAGAACCTATTACGGCGAACTTTGTCAATTCCAGGGGCTCCGGTAACAACCGAAATTACAACCAGCGACGTGGAGGCTACCGTGGAAGCCAAACCTCGCAGCAACATCAACTGAGCTCGACGTCGAATCAAGCAACTCCTCGTGGTTATCAAGGAAAATGTCAAATCTGCAGCGTCTTCGGTCACAGTGCAAGAAGATGTCCTCAACTCCATGGCAGTGGCTCGATGCATTCAGCTCCACATATGAACACACCACGAGCTAATGCGGCACAGACATCTCTCTACAATCCTAACGCCTGGTTGCTGGATAGTGGTGCCACACACCATTTAACATCGGATTTGAACAACCTTGCTCTCCACCAGCCCTATAACGGAGGTGCAGAAGTTGCTATTGCTGATGTTTCAGGTCTGAAAATCACACACATTGGTTCCACTTCTATCCCTACAACTTCTAAACCTCTTGCGCTTAAGGAGATATTATGTGTTCCGAGTGTTCATAAAAACTTGATATCTGTCTATCGCCTTTGCAACGCTAATCAAGTTTCTGTGGAATTCTTTCATGCCTCTTTTCAGGTGAAGGATCTCAACACGGGGGTCCGGTTGCTCCAAGGCCGCACGAGGAATGATTTGTATGAGTGGCCGGTGTCTCCTCTCAATCCTACTGCTTCCTATGCTTCCTATCCAGACACCAAAACCACTCTATCTCAATGGCATCAAAGACTTGGCCATCCCTCCTTATCTACCTTAAAAGCTGTTGTTTCTCGCTTTTTTTTACCATGTTTCAGTACCTCTTCTATTGTTTCTCCTTGCAACAATTGCCTACTTAATAAAACTCAAAAAATTCCTTTTCACCAAAGTTCTATTGTTTCTTCTCATCCTCTTGAGTATCTCTTTACTGATGTATGGCAATCTCCTGTCATCTCTACCCAAAACTATCGCTATTACCTTGTCCTAGTTGACCACTTCACTAGGTACACATGGCTTTTTCCACTCACTAAAAAGTCTCAAGTTAAAGATATTTTCATTACCTTCAAACCGCTAGCTGAGACAAAGTTTAATACCAAAATTCGAAATCTCTATTCTGATAATGGTGGAGAGTTCATTGCTCTTCGTCAGTTCCTCTCCTCTCATGGTATCTCTCACTTAACCACACCACCTCACACACCAGAACATAATGGTCTCTCCGAAAGGAAGCATCGCAATATTGTTGAATCTGGTCTCTCCCTTCTATCTGCGGCTGCAATGCCCCTATCCTATTGGCCTTTGCTTTCTCTACTGCGGTTTTTCTTATAAACCGCTTGCCTACTCCTGTTCTTTCAAACACTTCACCCTTTCAAAAGCTCTTCAACTTCACTCCAAATTATCAAAAACTTCGAACCTTTGGTTGCCTTTGTTTTCCTTGGCTCCGGCCCTATGCTCCAAATAAACTCGAAAACCGTTCCATTCCATGTATCTTTATAGGATACTCTTTGACTCAAAGTGCCTATCAATGTCTTGAGCCTATTTCTGGTCGGATTTATACATCTCGTCATGTGAGATTCAATGAAACAGAATACCCTTTTCCCACAATGACAAAACCCAAAGTACCATCCCAGCCTGATCCTGCTCCTACCTATGACCCCTTACCCTTCACCATTGTACCTCACACTGCACCACTCGTAAAATCATCTCCGCAACCTAGTGGCAATCAGTCTCCGTGTGGTCACCCTTCACCACAGCAGCAGCAACAAACAACGCCTACAAATGTTGCTCCTCCTTCTGCTCCGACGCAAAACCTGCAACCTGCTGAGACATCTACGGTGAATGAGGCACCACAGGCTGAGCCTCGACATTCCATGACTACACGCTCCAGGAACAATATTGTTAAGCCGGTGCAAAGGTACAATCTCACTGCTCATCTTCAAACTGATCCGCATTGGATACCCTCTACTTGGCAGCAGGCTATGAAACATGCTCACTGGTGAGAAGAAATGTCTAAGGAATTTAATTCAACTAATGAGAACCGAACATGGGACTTGGAAGAAGCTTCTCAGCATATGAATATAGTGGGTTGTCGTTGGGTATTCACTATTAAATACAACCCCGATGGGAACATTGACAGATACAAAGCCAGGATTGTAGCCAAAGGATATCATCAGCAGCAAGGAATAGACTATGGAGATACTTTCAGTCCAGTGATCAAATCAACCACTATCCGAATCGTCCTTGGTCTTGCTGTGAATCATGACTGGCCTGTCAGACAAATCGATGTCAACACTGCTTTCTTGCAAGGAAATCTTCAAGAAGAAGTTTTTATGTCTCAGCCACACGGGTTCACAGACTTGGATCGACCTAATCATGTTTGTCGCAAAGCTTTATATGGTTTGAAGCAAGCTCCTCGCGCCTGGTACTCCGAACTCAAAACCTTTCTCCTACAATCCGGTTTCCAAAACTCTCTCGCTGACGCCTCTTTGTTTATCTACAAGAACCAAGGGAAATTTGTCTATGTATTGGTTTACGTCGACGATATTTTGGTTACCGGGAGCGATCAGAATCTGGTACAAAAGGTCATCACCTCTCTTGCTACACGGTTTTCTATTAAAGACATGGGCCACCTCAGCTATTTTCTTGGCATCGAGACAGTCCGCACCTCGCAAGGGATACACTTGATGCAACGTAAGTACGTCACTGATCTTCTGGTCAAGGCAAACATGTTAAATGCCAAGCCTGTTTCGACACCTCTTGCAACTCATCCAAAGCTAACGCTACGCTCAGGAGAAGTTCTATATGATCCACATGAGTATAGGCGTATTGTGGGCAGTCTGCAATACCTAGCTTTGACTCGTACCGACGTCTCGTATGCTGTTAATAAATTGTCGCAGTTCATGCATCAACCAACCTCAGATCACTGGCAAGCTGTTAAGAGGGTCCTTCGCTATCTCTCCGGAACGTTGACGCATGGGATCTTCTTGCGCAAACAATCAAAACCGACCTTACATGCGTTCTCGGACGCAGATTGGGCCGGAGACTCCGACGACTATGTCTCAACCAATGCATACATCATCTTCCTTGGGTCACAACCCATCTCCTGGGCATCAAAGAAGCAGAACGGCGTCGCGAGATCCTCAACTGAAGCCGAGTACCGCTCAGTAGCAAACACGGCATCTGAGCTTCGCTGGATTGTCTCACTGCTCCGGGAACTTGGGGTCCCTCTACCATCATGTCCTACTGTCTACTGTGATAACATCGGTGCGACTTACCTCTGCGCTAATCCAGTGTTTCACTCGAGAATGAAACATATCGCTTTAGACTATCACTTTGTGTGTTCTCAGATACAACATGGACTCCTCCGTGTCACACATGTATCTACGCACGATCAGCTGGCTGATGGGCCAACCAAACCACTATCACGAGCTCCTTTTCAGACATCACGAATCAAGATTGGTGTCACTTCAGCACCACCATCTTGAGGGGGCGTGTTAAGGAAATAGTATATACTCAAAGGACCTCTATGTAAATACTCATTAGTGTGTAACCCTACTTGTATCTATTGTATAAGTACCTCTGCTATACGTAATAAGATAATCATTCAGCCAACTCTCTTTAACTATAAAGAGTCAAAAGTGTAAGATCACAAAAAGTCCTCATTTGGCATTGTTAGTAACGTTTAACATATCCGTAGCATTTGAAGTCAGACATTTTGCTGGTTAGTCAAATTAATATGGCAATGCAAAAATTTATGAAGAGAATGATCGACGTGCTAATGTACCTCTGCATATTTGATTGTGAGCTTCTCACTTAATGACTTATCTGATTTTTGTTCATGTTTTCAACTTCGTATCTTTCAAAATTACGAAAACTAATGTTTTGTTTTTCTTTCGTAACGATGAATTTTTCTCACGTCATTCAAAAGAATATATTGTAGTAGTGTTTTTTTTTTGCTAAAAAGTATATAAAGAAGTATAAAATCTTTTCAAATATATTCAAAATCGATAGCATATGTAAATAGACTGTTTTCATATTTCTTTGATGAGTTACTATCAAATAACAATCGATTTTCAAAAAGAGCCAAAAAAATTCCCAAGAGCAATTGTAAAGTCACGTGGGAATGGGATCTGTGTTGAAGGTAATTGTAATTAGTGGGAGGTTAGGCTATGATTATTGAGCTCAATGCGGATGCACTTAGAGATTATGCATGCGCACTGGAAAAATACTGCAACCACACTACCCAAGTCACTTTTAAAGTGCAAATTTTCATTAAGGTGCAAATCATCTTTTATCGATTATGAAACTCGATGGACATATTAGTCAAAGTCTCGATTTTAAAGAAACTTGTGCATGTCCTAGTTATCTACTCGACAAATAACATTAGATGGTGATGTTAGATTAATTTTTATGTGACTTTCCACAAGAAATTGTTTGTGTAATTATTTTTTAATTTCTATTATGAATTCAAGACGACATTGTGCATTCAGTCCCTTCAATACTTTATTTAAGACGGCATTGTGAATTCTTCAAGACGACACAATGAGTATCATTACCTTTTTAGCAACAAAGATTTGTTAATTTAAACCATAGCGCAAGTTAGAAGCTTTAAACAGTTACAAAAAAAGTTAGAAGCTTTAAATAAAACTAGATTTTGATCTACGCACCCGTGCGGGTGTATTTTTTCAAAAATATGTTGCTATTTATTTTTCCATCTCAATATTAAGGCTGGGCAAAAAACCCGAATACGAAGAACCAAACTGATCCCGATCCTGAACCGAAATTGATTAAATATCCGAATTATTCAGACTTTTGGTATTTAGAGAACCAAAACCGAATCTGATCCGAACCGAAGTATTTAGGGTATCCGAATGTATCCAAAATAGATTTATATACTTATATATATTAATTATTTTTTAGATTTAATGTATATAAAAACATCTACAATATATATGATATTTTTTAAGTTGGTTTAACTACTTGAAAATATATACAAATAGTCAAAAGTAAATATCTAAAATAGTTAAAGTATACTCAAAACACCAAAAATACTTAAAATAATTACTGATTATCTATCTAAATATTTAAACCAATCCCATTTATATAATGAGTTTAGGTATTCTGACATATGTTATTCAAATTTATATGTAATATATTATTTTTATAGATTTTGAGAAAATTAAAGTATATAATGAATTTAAAAAATTTTAAAATAATTTAAATGGGTTATTCGATTCCGAACAGAACCCGCAAAGATCCGAATCGAACCCAAACCAAAATTTAGAAATATCTGAATAGGACTGAAATCTTTGACCCCAGAAACTCGAAACCCAAAACCCAAACACACCCGAATGGGTTCCCGAACGTCCAACCCCTAGTCAGTATTATATATCATATATGTGTCATAATATAATTAATCGTATTTTATAAGTAATCAAACCATATAATTAATAATATATTAAACATACCATTATATAAATAATCACATAATTATATTTTTAAAAATTAATGTGAAATACAAAAACCATAATTGAAGTTGGTATATGAAATTGGGCTTTGTATTGTATTTTTCTTATATATATTGAAAACATTTTTTTTAATAATGATTATTGGAAAATATTTTAGTAAAATTCATTTTTTGAATATATGTATAGTTTTGAATCATTTTTATATAAATCAACTTTAAGTTATTATTTTGATTGGAAATATGTATATAAAGTTTAAATTTTGTTTTATAATTATTTTAAACAAAAGATATTTTTAGGTAATAGACTTCCAAATTTTCT
Source organism: Brassica carinata (assembly GCA_016771965.1). Classification (NCBI taxonomy): domain Eukaryota; kingdom Viridiplantae; phylum Streptophyta; class Magnoliopsida; order Brassicales; family Brassicaceae; genus Brassica; species Brassica carinata. The sequence continues at coordinate 37,030,058 of CM028690.1, forward strand.
TAATAACATAAATACATTACGTTTTTTCTTAGTATACTACTATTCATGTTTCCAAACAAACCTCTTTTTAAAAAACTGCTATCCAAGTTTCCAAACAAACCTCTTTTTTTAAAGTGCTATCCAAATTTTCAAACAAACCTAATTTTAAAGTCTCTTATTCATATTGCCAAACAAAATCAAAAGATATTTCTAATTTAATAAGATAGATTAACAACCTTTGTTATAAAAATAACAGATAAGAAAAAAATAAAAATATGTATATTCCCAATTTATGATTTTATGATTTTATCAATACATGTTATTTTATACCAAATTTTATCATACTTTAACGAAATAATGCCATCAAAATTTAAGTTTATTGATTAAAAATAGTGTGATAAAAATTATTTTATTTTAATATTTATTTTATTCAATCTGCTGTTTTGTTAATGGCAGGTTAGTCTTTTTATTTGTAATTAATGTTACTCTTTAGTTTTTCCTTTATGTGTTAATTTGTATAAAAAAAATAAAAAATCATTTAAATATGTGTGAACAACTGGACTTTTTGTATCTTTTAAAGACGAAGTATATAATTTCAAAACAATGCGTATATATGCACATATATAAAATATATGTTATATAATCAAGAACATTAATTTTTTCCCCTTTTGCATTTTAGCAATCATATAATTTATCTTTTAAGTTTTGTATTTACTATTTGTTCTAGGGCTTTTCTCTCAAATAACATTTTTTAAGTTTTTTTCACCAAAATAACATACTAAAAAAAGAAGAAAATGATCAAGATAGCCTCTTTTTTATTTTGAAAATTTTTATTTTTATTTTTTTATTTGTTAAAATTTGAAATCTCACCCCAAAAATCTCACTTATTAACTCTAAACCCTTAGTCTATATTCCCTCCATTTCAGTTTAATTGTCGTTCTAGAGGAAATTTTTCATTTTAAAATAAGTGTCGTTTTATAATTTCAATGCAAAATTTATTGACAAGATTCTCTAATTTATTTTTCTATTGGTTGAAATATGGTTAGGTGTATAGGTAATTGTGTTTTATCTTGGAAATATATAAAATCATATGTTTTATTAACCTGTGTGCATAAAACTAAAACGACAATTAAACTTAAATGGAGGGAGTATTAGTTAATCCTAGGGGTATAAATGTATATTTACCTTTTAATAAAATCTATTTTGATCATTTTAAGACTATTTTTGTGAAAATAAATTAAAAAGGTTATCCTATGAAATTTTTCTTTGTTGTTTTTTTAACGAATTTTAGATATTACTGTTTTTATATGTAGAATACGAATGTTCAAATATTTATCATATTAGAATGCAACAGACTGAATCAAATTTCACAAAATTTTTGTATGTCATATTAGATTAGATATGTCCAGATTGTTGTACATGAAATGTATACTAAGAATTTACGGAATATTTTTAAAATTGATTTACAAAAATATAATAGCAAATATTTTACAAATATTTAAACTTGGACATAATTCACACTATATACTAACAGATTCATGAATGTATAGAGTAAGTAACCAATTAATAAAATGCTGAAAAGTCCAATCTCTCTCGTTCCCCCTTTCGAATTGCTTATAAATTGGAGATAATCGACATTTCATAAGTTTGATATTTTCATCTTCTTTGTTTCTGAAAAGAGAGCTTTCAGTTATGGCGGAGAACTCGGGAAACGACCAAGGCGGTGCTAGAGAAGGAGTAGTGGTGGTGAACATCAATGAAGTCGAACATCAACAACAAAAAGAAGCTACCCATAACCCTAAACCCATGGAGAAACAAGACTCTCTCCTCTCATTCTCTGTCCCTTTCTTACAAAAGGTTTTCAATTCTGTAACTGATGTTTTGTTTTGCTCTGTTTCAAGTTTACAATGATGATTGTTATCTCACCCAATCTCTCCAATTTAATTAACGTAGTTGATGGCGGAGATTCTTGGAACCGTACTTTTTGATATTCGCCGGGTGTGCATCGGTGGCTGTGAACGCCCAACACGACAAAGCCGTGACGCTTACAGGTATCGCCATCGTTTGGGGACTCACTGTCATGGTTCTTGTTTACTCTCTCGGTCACATCTCCGGTGCTCATTTCAATCCGGCCGTGACAATCGCATTCGCCTCTTGCCGCCGTTTCCCTCTCAAACAGGTCACTACATACACGCATAAATGATTGATGAAGCTAATAAGCTATGTTATATGTTTAATTTTGAGCTTGATGAGAAAAACTATAACCTTGGCGTTTTGTGTTTGATAGGTCTAGGTTAGGTCTTGTCATGAGTGTACTGCACGTAACTACTAATTTTTGCGTTTTTCTGTAATAAGTAACATTTTTGAAATGTTTTCTAAACCCATAAGAAGTCGTTGCCCAAAAAAAAAACCCCCCCATAAGAAGTTTTTAGTTAGGGACTTAGGGAAGTCAGTTTTTGTTGTACGTTACAGTTTTGCTTTTAATATTTTTGAAAATTCAAGTTATCCATACAAATTTCAATCATGTACTCATTCAGTTGTATTCAGCTCGAGGGTATCTCTTAAACTCACCCACGTTTACTGCGACATTAAATTAGATTTTCTAGTAAGATTTATTTAAATTATTCTTTAATCTTTATAGGTTCCAGCTTATGTGATATCACAAGTGATGGGATCAACGCTTGCGGCGGCGACTTTGCGGCTGTTGTTCGGACTTGATCATGACGTTTGCAGTGGAAAACATAACGTGTTCGTCGGAACATTGCCGTCGGGATCGGATTTTCAGTCGTTTGTGATCGAGTTTATCATCACTTTCTACCTAATGTTCGCCATCTCCGGCGTCGCCACCGATAATAGAGCGGTTAGTATTTCTAAATCTTCTAATACTGCAAACCACATTTATAGTTTTCTTTTTTAATTTAAAATTTCACTACAAGAATCTGATTGTTACAATCAGATTGGAGAACTTGCCGGACTAGCTATAGGGTCAACGGTGCTACTTAACGCGATAATTGCCGGGTAATTTATTTTTACTTTCTATATTGTTACCGTTGTGCATATATAATTTCTTTATCGACTAAAACATTAACGATTGTATATATTTTTTGCTCATATTGTTTTTTATCAGACCGGTATCAGGAGCTTCGATGAATCCAGGAAGAAGTTTGGGACCTGCAATTGTATACAATTGTTACAAAGGCATATGGATCTACATAGCGTCTCCAATTCTTGGTGCGGTTGCGGGTGCATGCATGGGTTTATAACACGGTTAGATATATCGATAAGCCATTGCGAGAGATAACCAAAAGCGGTTCGTTTTTAAAGACAACGCGCAACGGTAGCTCTCGTTAAGAAAACAAGCTCATGCTACGTTAAGTTAGTCATTAGAGACTAAGATTTTTACCAATTAGCAGTGATGGGAGCATTTTTGTATTCAGTATTTCTAAATAGGAGCTAGCGCTAAAAGAGTAAACATGTATGACAATGAATAAAAAGAATACAAAGGATGAAACCAAAACAAAACGAAAAAATTCTAAGATCTAAGAAAGTATATCTAAATGTTTTAATGAACTCGTAATGATTTTGATGGGTTGTATGATGAGCTTGACTTGTTTTTTATACTTCAAATGACTCTGTCCTGGCCATCAGCTTCTTGATATAGAGTTCGATCGATACTTGGAGCTTCAGATAATCTTTAGGCGAAATAGTTGGACCTTGCCGATGAACTGTATATAGTTATTAGAATAAACCCATTTTTAATAGACTTTTAGTTAATGTTATGAAAATCAGACCGGATACGATTCAATATAGTTTCTGATCGAACCGGGTTTTCTATTTTTAAAAGTTTAAATATATGTATATATATAATCATATATTTACACTATATGAACCTAAAAGTATTTTCACATATAATACTTTTTATGTTTTTTTATTAACTAGAAAAATAAATAATAAACATAAATCTAACTATATATACATTAAACAAGTGAATAATATGTAAACTGAAATTAAAAAAAAAAACTAAATGATTAACCTTTTAAATTACTGTATTAATTTATTTTTACAAGTAGTCCTAAATTTTATAAATATGACAAATAAGAATAGTATATAAAAACATATTTTTTTACATTCTTTCTTAAGAAATATAATTAAATAGACAGCCAATTAAATAGTGATATTAAACAATGATTATAAATTAGTAAATTTTTAATAATAATTGAAAACACGTTAATTATATATTGATTTTTAGAACTGGATTTTAAAGTTGACAAGTTTTATTGGTTTTTAGCCAATTTAACAAGTTTTTCTTAAATCCGAGTTTTAAACTGAACCGGACTTAACTTCTTCAACGAATCAAGGTCGAATAGTTCGACTGGCCGGTCCGGTCTGATTTTCAAAACACTGCTTTTAGTAGACCAAAATTATGTGCTATATTCATATTCAACATACATTGCATCCGCCGAAGAGCCTATATAAAATAACTTTTCATAACAATCTAGTTTCAATCTCTAAAAATCTTTCTGATTTGTATACGGTATCAGAGCCACGATTACAAATTACAAATGATCACCTTGGTTTGGGGCTGATTGCATGCATATTTGGCAAAAATAAACGATTCACAAGCTTTTGTTAAAACAAAGTATTTTCTATGTTTTTAATACTCTATAACATATAGAGATGGCAATTGGGTTCTCCCGTCTCATTCCGTCCCGTACCGCAGCGGGTTCGTCGTCGAGCGGGTCACGGCGGGCCTATCCCGTGCAGGCTGCGGTCTTCCGAATGGCTGCCTAATCCCGTACCGCATAACTTATAAGCCTTCGCGGGCCGTTCCGCGGGACACCTCCTTCAGCTTCCTTCATGAATGTTAAAGTAGAAGAGTTGTGTAAGGGAGTTGAAGAGAGCTCAACAACATCGATCGCAACAACATCCAATGTGATCACTCGCCGGTTTAATGGTCTTGAAGTAAGTGAAAATCATTTGGACAGTGAAATTCAAATTTTTCAAGTATACTCCTTGTTTGATTTTTTGTAAAGCAACATCTCTACATAGCAACAGTGACTTAATACTAATGGTTTCTTCTTCTCCTTCAACCAAACTGTTGAACTTAGAGTGTAGAGATAAGATTCTGCAGTAACTCAAACTCTCAATTCGAGCCGTTTAAAGAACAAGAAGTATCTCTTTAACAACATCATTGTAACCAATTTTTTTTTAAACACCACTTTACAATACTGAAAACAAAATCCATCAACTTAAACAAAAAAACTCCACATAGTAATAAAGCAATTTATAGTACTAAAAACAAAACCAAGTAGAAATAGGGACTTATGGTTGCGGGTCTTCAAAATCCCGCAGGTTAACCTGTCCCGCATTCAGCCCGTCCCGCATTCGACCCGTCCCGCATTCGACCCGTCCCGCATTCGGCCCGTCCCGTTTTGAGCCCGTCCCGCGAAGCCCGCAATTTTGCGGGCATATCAAATGGAGACCCAATTCCATCCCGCAACAAGCCTTTACGGGTCAGGCCCACGGTCCAGATCCTTGATTGCCATCCCTAATAACATATGGGCCAAAAGGCCAATGCTTCGTTCGATTAATCGAAAAGGCAGGTGGAGCTGTTAAGGCAATCATAACTCTATAAAATAACATATTTATATGTAGCTGTTAAGGCCACGATATTATTGAAATGTTTTTAAAATACAATACACCCCAAAATTAGTGATCGTGGTTAGAGATGGATAACCAGATCTACCATTTGAGTTTATCAGTTTTTGATACAATAGAAACTGAAAACTAAAATTTTTTGTAATCCGGTTTGATGTTGTTTCACTTTGGTACGGTTTGCTCTCAGTTTGCATTTTTCGGTTTAAGTTTAAAACTAAATTGAACATGATTTATATAAACTACTAACAAATCATCGCCAGCTAATGCTAAATAATGTAATAAGATATAACTAAAATTTTATAAGATTTCAAGGTTTTTTGGTTTGATTTAGCTGCTAGTTTAATTAAAATCAAATCCAATATAGCCAATTGGTTTATACAAAACATTCGGGTCGATTTTCATATGGTTGGGTTTTCTTTTGCTACACTTACTATCGGTTTACCTGCTCTAATAGTAGCAGGTATCTCTTATATAGAGTCACATCCCCAACCCCAAATATGCTAGTCGTGGGTAAAGAGAGGACAATGACGGAAGAAAACACAACACCGCTGCAACCGCCGCAAACGCAGGAGGATGAGGAGGAGAAGAGGGAGATGTATGCTGTATGGGCTGTACCAGAGGAAGACGTAGAAGATCGGCTTCGAGGGCTAATGGAGGGACTAAGGTCGGAGTTCGGTGGTCCACAGTTTGATCCTCACTTGACGCTCGTCGGACCGCAGAAGCTTACGGCAGGCGAGGCAAAACTGATGTTTGAGGCGGCGTGTGAAGGTTTTAAGGCGTATCCGGCCACCGTTGACAAAGTCTCCGCAGGAACTTCCTATTTTCAGTGTGTCTATGTGTCTCTCCGGCACACCGTAAAGGTAAAGTCGCTCGGAATTACTATTTAGCTTCTAACTATAGTGTTTTCTTGTAATTTATGTCATGCTCTAATCAATCTGAAATGAACGCACAAAAAAAAGAAAAAAAGATTAAAAAATAATTTTAGGTACATCGATTAACCTTTTTTAAAAGAGGCACATCGATTAAATTCATATGCCATAGTTATACATACACACAATACAAATATATATGTAAATACATAAATAATAATATTGTTATCATAGCAATATAAACTAATGTGTAATATAGTTAACACTATATTTATATTTTTGGAATTTGGCAACCTATTATTAATATACTGATTCAACATAGAAACCCATCTGATTCAGTTTTAACTGATAGCTTTTAATTGGTTTAGATCAAATAAATTAGTTATGATGGTTTTCAATTTGGATTGTCGGATTCTAACATTCAATCTACTATTCCGACAAAAAATATAAGTGTGATGTCAACTGCATAACACATGTTATTTGATACATATTAGTTATATAATGTACATTTTTAAATATGTATTTGTTTTGTGTAAATGTGTAGCATGTGATGATTTATATTTATCGTAGATTAAGCCCGGTCCAACATGTTTTGGCGTCTAAAACCCAAAAACCTATAAAAATATATTTAGTTTAAATATAATTTGAAAGGATTGAATTCTCTACCATATCTCACATTATATTGTCCCAACCACTACACTAAAATCAATTTGAGTTAAAATTAGAATTATCCCTTAAATTATAATCTAATTTGATGTGTAAATCATGAGTTTTACCAGCTTTCAATGCAGGACTGGCCGTGGTGTAGATAACAATAGTTTTTCAAATAAATATTTGTGCATGTCACAATCTCTGTTCTGTATTTTGCTATACTATTAATTATATTATCTTATAAAACTTAGATAACTAAGGGAAACTTTATACACTATATAAATGTATAATTTACAATACTTTATTGAAAATGAGTAATTTTGATCCTTACGTAGAAATGTGATTAGGAAATCATTGTAAGTTTCTAAAGGCTCCTTCAATTGTACCAAAAAATGCAAATACTTATCCAAAAGCTTTTTTATATTGAAGAGTTATTTTATTATCTAAATTTGAGATGATATTGTTAACCAAATCGAAATAAAACAATCAATAAAAAAATTCTTATGAAAAAAGTTAAGTACTCTTTAACTAAAGAATCTGAAGTTGAATTGTCTGAACGGAGAATGGAATTGATGGCGAAGCCTTGAAAATGCACTCTTAAAAAGCTTGTTGGGTTATTTAAACTGTTCTTATAAGACTCAACACTCACCCTAATAAAAATCAATAAAATAGAAAAATTAAATTTCAAAAATAAAAAGCTATCTATTACAAACATTGTTTTGTGTTATATATGTTTACAGGTAATGAATGCTGCCGGACATTTTATGGGCCACTTCAAAGCCTTCACCGGAAAACGTATGATCTAATCTCTAATCAATCGAATTTAATCTTCCGTTGGAAACGTGAATTAACTGATGATATTAAGAATAACGTTAAAATCATATTATTACCAAGAAACGTGTTTTTATGTGTACGTGTGCAACATGTTGGGATGTTGCAGTTTACGTGCCACATATGAGTATACTTTACGGCGATCTAACGGAGGAAGAGAAGAAGGAAGCATTAGAGAAAGCTTCCACGCTTGATTCTAGTCTCGATGGTCTGAATTTTCAGATAAATCGAGTTGAGTTGTGGATAACCGACGCAGACGTTGGATCTTGGGTGAAAATCGACGAACATGATCTAATTTCTTAAATGAAAAATATGAGAGAAAAAACATCAAGGTTTTCGGTTTATCTTCGATTGAATTCTTGTGCTTATTGGTTTAATTACATCAGTTATAAGGCTTTTTAATTAAAATTTGATTTCCAGTTATAAGACTTGTTTTAGTGTGGTATTGTATTCCATGGTTTGGTTCATATTTGTGAACGGTTAGACTTGAACGATATTTGCAGTTTGCTTCATTTTGTTGTTGTTGCTGTTGTTGCTTGCTACTGGTTTTGTGATAAGATCTAATGACAATATGAAATTTATTAAGTCTCTGTTAATATGGATTGAACATATGTTTATCTTTCGAATGTGCGAATATTACTTGTGTTTCTGGTTAAGTGGTTTGGTCTATATCTTGAAGAAGGGTGAACTAGTGGGAAATCGGCCAATTCCTACATCAACAAGGATCAGCGGTCCCGATCAGTATATAAACATGTTACCTGTGCGAAAACATACATCAATTAGTACAAAATTTAATTTTCATACATGAACTTCCAAAATTTGGTTTTAACATACATTGACCTAATTTCCGTTAGTCAAACGTTGAGTTGTCGTTAACCAGTAACAGAAAATCGGTCAATTCCTACATCAACAGGGGCCAACGGTCCGATCAATACATTAACACTTCACCTGTGCGAAAACATACATCAACTAATACAAAATTTAAATTCAATACATGAACTTTCGAAATATGGTTTTAACATACATTTACCTAATTTCCACTAGTCAAATAATACTGAAGATAAATTGTCTATCACGTATTGACTAAATAAAGTTTTTATTGTATTATGTGATAATTAAACCGTATTATAGGATAATTGATTGAAATTTCTTTGTTCATTTTTATGTTCCTAGACATCACAACCGAACCCACCCAGATCTGGAAGGACCCTACTCGAATTCCACCCGAAAATTTCTAATACCCGAACAAAGCATAATTTCAAAACCCAAAAAATCGATATCCGAAAGAAACTATGCGTACCCAAATGTGTATCTAGTATCCATACTTAACTGATTATGTAAACAGATAAAAAGTTTTTTGTTAACTGCTTGAATCTTGTCGCGGATGGAGAAAAATTCATTCAAATATATGAAATTATTTTGGCTAACACGAAAAATAATTGATGGCAAATTATTATGGCAAAGACAATTAATAAAGTAGTTAAGAAGTATTAAAAAGAATGTAAAATATATAATAAAACACTTAAAAATAGGTAAATTCTGTTTCATACTTCTATAATAAATGCTGTCAAATTATTTAGAAAAAATGCAATAAATAAAGTAGTTAAGATGAATGAAAATAAGGAAAGAAAAGATGTTATAAATCTGTTGAAAATAGTGCTAGTTCTATTTTGTACTTTTTTTTTATCACACTATTTTGTATTTCTATGTTATAAATTTTCTCTCATGTGTTGATTAAGTAAAGTTTTTATTGTATTATATGGTAATTGAACCGTATTAGTGTGGTAATTGACAGAGAAAAACGAGAATATTTAACTTATCGAAGACATTCTCTTTTCTCTATATTCAGTTTTGTCCTCTTTTTTCTTCTCTGTATTAGTTTCTTTTTGCCCAAAAATATGAAGAATAAAAAATCAAAAAGAAAAGCTAAGTAATGAATTACACAAGAACGAAACCGTTTGACCTAAATGATTTATTTTTCTCAATCAATTATCACGTAATACGGTTTAATTACCACATACTACAATAAAAACTTTAGTTAATCAATATCTTCGATATTATTTGACTAGTGAGAATTAGGTAAATGTATGTTAAAACCATACTTCGGAAGTTCATGTATTGAATTTAAATTTTGTATTAGTTGATGTATGTTTCCGCACAGGTGAAGTGTTAATGTATTGATCCGCTGGACCCTGTCGATGTAGGAATTGACCGATTTTCTGTTACTGGTTAACGACAACTCAATGTTTGACTAACGGAAATAAGGTCAATGTATGCTAAAACCAAATTTTGAAAGTTCATGTATGAAAATTAAATTTTGTACTAGTTGATGTATGTTTTCGCACAGATAACATGTTTATGTACTGATCGGGACCGCTGATCCTTGTTGATGTAGGAATTGGCCGATTTCCCGGTGAACTAGTCAAGGATTATAAAATTGGATTCTTATCAGAATGATAATAAGATATTTCAAATAATTAAACACGCACAATTACGGACCAGTGTGAAATATAAAAGTTGACATTTGTTGCTAATAACAAAATTACTGAAAAGCTTGACCAAACCAAAACTATTTATAAAAATTCCAAAAGTCTTAAGTTGAAATTAAAGGATAAGGATTCGTGTTTATGAGGAAGATAAGTATGTAGATAAAATGAGACGAGAATACTCATTAGTTGTAACTAAGAATGCGACAACTATTTAACAAAAAAGTTGTGCTGACTATAGGCATGTATTTTAATACATTTACTAGATTTTGATCCGCGCTTAAAAAGCGCGGATTTATTTTTAGAATTAATTTTATATAAATGTCTATATAAGATAGCATATAAGTCTGGACATATATATCCAGAATCAAAGAACCGAACAATGTTGAACCGAAATACCAACACCAAAAACTGAAACAAATTTCATAAATAACCGAGAAAGTTCTATATTTTTGGAATAAAAAATGAACCGGATCCAAATCAAGAACCCAACGGATATCCAAATTTTTAAGATACAAATTATAAACCTGCAAATATTAATTATATTTAGTTTCTAAATAATCAAATATCTTAAAATACTCTTTATAACCCAAATCACCCAAAAACTTGAAAAGCACGGTTTTTGGATTATATTATAAAACAAAGTTGAATTATATCAAAAAATATAAATTTTAACAATTTTATAATCTATGAATTAGTTTATATAAGATTTTATATGTACACTCTTATATAGCTTTTTCTTAGGTATGATAATTTTATCCAGAACAAAAACTCAAACCGAACAACCCAAAAATATAGGTTTGGCTCGGGTCCAGAGAAAATTATCTATTGGGTATTTTTTGGACCCTTAGATCTTTCTTTGAGTCCGGGTCCTACTGTAGACCTGATCATAAATATTTTGTGTATATTAAGTATATTTGAATATTCTGAATATGTTTCCGGTATTATGGATACTTTTTAAGTTGTTGGTTTTGGGTTATAGTTTTGGATTTCAGGTAAACTGTCAAATTAAAAATAAATGGGTATTCAGATAAAATTTTGGGCATTTTTTGGTTCATCGGATTAGATTTTGAGTAAGATTTTGGATTTTTAGCTATTTAAATTTTTTTGTATTTATTTAGACTTTCAAGTATTTTTTAGATTTTTAAATATTTTAAACCTTTTGGGATCCTAAACATCTGAACAGATCTGGACCCGTTACTTCTATATCGGATCCAACAACTTTTTTATATAGATTTTAACGTATTGTAGAAAAACATGGTTGATGAAATATTTTTCGAGAGAAAGTATCATAAGGAATAATATTAGTATTTATTAAAAATATTTAAAATATTGTATGTCTAGAATGATTAATGGTATTACCAAAAAATAAACAAATAGTTATACATGATTCCTACAACTTTTTTTATATTAGATTTTAGAATGATATTTTAAATAGTATAAATTCGTTCAACGATAACATTGGTCTCCATTCAATCGGCGTTCACAATCACGAGATTTTATACCGGGGAAGCAAATTATAATATATTTTTTTACAAATGAAACTTTGATGAAATAAGAACTTATTGCTTATTACAACATTTCTAGAAAAAGTTCCAGAATAACACAAAATATCATGATTGTGAATCTAACCAGAATCATATGTTAGTCTAACGTGTTAATTTGCACATATAGTTTGTATAGTACGAACAAATAAAAAGGTCAATTTATTTGGTTAGCCATTTTTTATGGTATTTTTAAAATAAATAAAAAGGTTAAAAAGGGGTAAACATTACACTTGGTGAAAGGCATAGTTAAATTATTAACCAAACATGCAAAATCTCAGGTTGACAAAAACGACATACGGAATCTCAGAATAATAAAGAGAAATCTCACCATAATAAAGAATTAAATTATCTACACTATGGTATAGTTAGGGAGAAAATAAAGGAAGTACCAAAAAATAACAAATAATTAATGAATAGGTCCAAGCAACATTTTTAAGTAGATTTTTTTAGGACTCCTTCCCTTTTAATAGTATTGATAAAGTTTATTGTAAGATATTTGCTCAAGGCTTAGCATGATCATTCGACATTTTGGTAAGAATTTGCAGGAAAATCTAGGTAATTGTTCCCAACCTACTACTACTATATACGCACATTTCATCACACATAAGATGTTCAAATAGGCACAACCTAATTCAGGTAATTATAATTTTTTTACAAAAATCACAAAATCTATTTTTTTTTCCTCTGAATTCACAAAACTGATTTTTTCTTCCAAAACGACAACGCCAGATTTTGTATCAAAAATTTTAACCTTAAATTCTAATTTTTGAAATAGGGCTAAAAAGAATTGAATATAATTAGCTTTTAAATTGCACAGAGCTAAATTTTGATCTTTCTATTTTGTTTCACAATTTTAAAACAGAATTTAAAGACAAATCACAAAACTGTAAAAATCAAGTTTTTCACTAAAACTTAAAATCAATTATTTTCGTCAAAAACTTAAAATTAATTTTTTGGTAAAAAAAAGTTTTTTCATCAAAACCGTAAATCGAGTCTTTCCACCAAAACTGTAAAATCGGATTTTCTCGCCAAACTCACAAAATCTTGTTTCTGCCAAAACCGTTAAATGTAGTTTTTCTCCCAAAATAAAAAATCAAATTTTCCTTCCAAACCCCAAAAAACCAGTTTTATTGCCAAAAAATCGAATTTTCCTACAAAACTGCAAAATAAAAATTTTCCATTGAAACAGTAAATTCGAGTTTTTCAGTCAAAACACACAAAATTGGTTTTTTTTTGCCAAAACGACAAAACTACATTTTTACGCCAAAACAGCAAAAACAAAATTTTCCACAAAAAAAAAAGAAGAAAAAACAAGTTTTTCCGATAAAACTGCAATATCATGTTTTCTGTCAAAAATGAAAAATCTTGATTTTCAGCCAAACTCAAAATATTTTATTTTTTTCGCTAAAACTGCAAAAATATAATTTACGAAATTTTTTTATTTTCTCGTCAAAATTACCAAAACGAAAAATATTTTTATCTGTATTATAGATTTTTAATTAATTTATTATATTTATTTAGATCACAAATTAATATTATTTATTTGTTTTCTCCCAAATATTATGAAATGAGTTAATGCTTACTCATTATATAAACTATTAAAGTTAAGATAAAACTAAATAAGTAAACCTATATCTTATAGGGTCAAACCTACATTTAACATCCCTAATCACACATATATTAGCTAGTAGAATAGTTGGTGTTTCCTCCAACAGGGATAACTCAATACAATTAGGGGCCTTCGGCATAAATTTTAATAATTAGTAACTGTAAATTATTGTAATAACTAAACAATCTAAGATTACAATTGATAAATAAAATCTTTTATTTTTATTTGAAATCTTATAAAATAAATTAAAATATTTCTATAAACTATCTAAATTTAAACTTAGTATCGTACATAATTTATACATGTTATAAAAAATTAAAATTTTGGAGTAGATTCCGAGCAGTCGCATCTTCTTTTAGTTCATTATTTTCGATATTCAAATTACATTATTTCTATATCATTTAGGTGTGTCCAATCCGGAGATTGATACAGTTTCGGTTCGTTTTTTTTTGGCTTTTTGGTATTTTTGGTATTTCGGTTTATAAGAAATAGCAACCATATTAAAACTATATCTACTTTGGTTTGTTTGGTTTATTTGGTTTTATAACAAAAAAATATAAATATATTTAACTTTTATAATATTTTGTGAATTCTATTTTATATGATTAGATATAGGCTTTAATATAAAACTAGGTTAAGGATGAACATATAAAATTATTTTTATGTATATTTTTACATAATATGAAATAATAAATATATATTGAATAATAAAAAATTTAGTAACTATTACCTACATAATTAAATTGGTGCGAACACATAAATAGATTTATATTAATCCAAACAAACACTTTCTCTATTTTATACGGTAAATAATTATATTTAAATGATATTAACATATATAGTATGTTTTAATATTAATATCTATTAAAAATATTTTAACTCATATTTTTTGATCATTTGTATCTTTTTATAGCAAAAACTTTAAATCATTGATAACAAAATTTTCATCACGGATGTTTAATAATTTAGAAATTTATATTTTTTTAAAAAAATCAATGCCTAGTTTAAAATTTAAATATTAAGTTGTCAGTATTTGTTCAGAGATAATTTTAAAATTAAAAAATTAATGTATTTTTATGGTATATAGTTTAATTTAAATTAATTGATATGAATATATATATTTAATAAATGAGACTTTCTATTTATATGATTTTTTATTCATTTGTATCTTGTCATAAAAAAAATTTAAACACTCGATCACAAAAATTTCAGACTTTTCACAGTTTTAGTAATTTATAGTCGTTTTTAAAAATTCAAAAAATCTAACATATTTGATAAGATCTACATTATATGGTTAATGATGTTGTTTAATTTATTTTAATAAGTTATAATTTAAAAAATGATAGAGGATATATTATTTTTTTATCAAATTTATTATTCAAAACCATTAATTGTCATATATATGTCAACCACATTAGCCAATTCTGTAATTTTACTTAATTAAAGAATATAAATATTAATAATTAATTTATGGTTAGTTTAAGAAAAAAACTTATTATATATAAATGGACCAACGTATTTCTCTAATTATTCTAAGAATCATTGTGGTAATGACACATGACTACCTCAAATGTTGTAATGTTTTTCTTTTAATATATAAGGAATGAAGATATTTCAATTTTTAAATAGACTATTTTATTTTCCTTTTACTACATAAAATAATTAGTAAACATATTAATTTAATAATAATAATAACAGTTTTCATATAATAAAATAAGAAAATTAGTAATCAATAATATTATTAAATAACTAAATATTAGAACACATATTTGTCAACAAAAAGGTAAAATTATGTTTTATTTAATTTGATAAAAATGAAAAATAAATTGTAACTTGAAATAAAATGTTAAATTACTTTTTGGTCAATAATTGTTAAATTACTAAAATCAACATTTTAAGTATGAAGAACATATCAATAAAATAAATATTGGATATATTATTAATTATATTGTATAATTTATATATAATTAAACTATTATATTTTAATTGATCGGTTTATTCGGTTTGATCGGTTTATATTCTTAATCATATCCTTTATATCACGGTTTCTTAAAAATTACATTTATCGATATATATTTTTTGAAACTAAGGCTATTATTCGATATATTTGGTATGTCAAATCTAAACTATTTTCTCTATTTCAATTCAGTTCTATTTTAATTGGTTTGATTTTACCGGATTGAACACCCCTAAATTATCATTGATTAATAGTTCAATACTAATCCTTTTCCAATGTATAGGTTTCCACTCTCCTCCTTTCTTTTGATTTCTTTTCGTCTATCTTCCAAGAAATATCTAAGAAATTAAAATTAAAAACTTCTACGTGACTTTTGTGTGAAGTGCACGTATCCAATATTAATTAATAAAAAGCTATGAAATCTAATACTTACTCTTTAATCTAAAAATATAAGTATCTAGTGAGAATATTCTTTTCATTTAAGTAATAAAATAAGCTTTAAAAACATTTCTACGGGTATCCAATTCGGAATATAGTTGGCATATGTTAGTGGATTACTTACAAAAATACTCCAAAAACTTGGAATTGAAAGTAGGAGATAAGAATCATTAAAAAGCCTTCGACATGAATATAGTATATACTACTCTAAGACAACTTGTTGCTAGTTGAGTCAAAAACAATTATATGCCCATGTCTTAAACTGCAAATTCTAAGATATTGACCTCGCATGTTACATATCAATATATATATTAAAGTATTTTTATATTTAAAAATAGTTAAGCGTATAGGTTGACAAATAAAAGAATATAAAACTAAAAGATGCTATACACTTACAAATTCACATGTTGTAAAGTTGAATAGTAATTGAACAACTTTTTCTAAAATGAAACTGGAAGAAAAAACAAATGACGACGAAGATGTCAATCTTCACATATTCAATGTATACATCAATAAATTAGTCACATGAAATCTTATCCAGTTAACTATTTTCCTTGGATAACTAAAGTGGCTATTTTTACCCAAAAAAAAAAACTAAAGTGGCTACTTTAAAAGAAGTATAATATAAAAGACAAATAAAAGAATATAAAACTAAAAGATGATATTAACCATGGTAGCCTAAAGATAAAAGATTTAAGGTATCATGTAAGCTCATCTATTTTGAATTTGATTTTTGCTGGGTATAAAGTTACTATTGCTTGGCTAGTTTAAGTTTTCGTTTCGTTTCATGTGATTTACCTGATAGTTTAGTAACATACGATATAACTATTTTTACATTAGTTAATATAAAAAACCAACAGATCGGTCTAGAGGACATTTAAAAAAACTAAAGGGAATACTATAGAAAAAATAAAAACAACTATATATAAGTAATGTTTCAAAAAAAAAACTATATATATAAGTAAAGTAGCCTGCAAACTAAAATATTTATAATTTAAACAAGTAGGCGATCATGTAGTAATCATTTTAAAGATCAAATGTCTCTTATGTCTTATCCTTCTGAAATCTTTGTCGCCGAAATGTTTTATATAATATTAAATCTGTTATAATAAATAATAACAATGAAATTATTTGTTATAAAATATAAAATAAATTTAATTTTGCTTTCAGTACTTTTGTAATAATATATAACTATCTTCTAATATCATAAATTAAATTATAACTATTTATTATTAAAATATTAGTGTTTATTTAAATAGGTAAGTATTATTATTATATATTTAAATAATTTTCCGGTATGCATGTTCATCAATCAAGGGTTAAAACTTTAATTCTGGTTACATAAGAAAACTGCGTCGGCACAGGTTAAACGCGGCCGTTTAAGCGAAACCTATCATACACGTGCGGAGTAATCTACGCCGCTACTAATTCATCTGACTCTGTCTAAACCAACGGCTCAGATCTGTTTAACTTCTTTTCGTCAACGCATGACTACCGTGGCGTCAGAGATGACGTCTCTGTTTCAAAGAGAAGGAACTTTCCTTGCCTCCCACGCGCTCACGGTCACGTGATACATACGCCCTAAACAGAAGCTCCTTCTCTTGTTTTTCTTCTCCGGCGACCTTTTAAAGACCAGCTTTCTCTTCTCCATCACGGCATCACACACCTCTATATATATCGCCACTGAGTTATTCTCTCTCTCTCTCTCACAACATTTTCTCTGAGATCATACACTTTTCTCGATATCTGTGTAAAGTTTTGATTTGTCGTTGACCCTCCAAGATTTTCGGACCAAACTAGTTTTGTCTGTTTTTATCCAAAGAGATGGAAGAGGGTTTCCTAAAGCCGTCGTTTTCGATCGGAAAGCTATCTTCTCTGGCGCCGGAGAAGATTCTGGAGCCGTCTGTTCACTCGGAAGAAGAGGTTTTAGAGGACGGAGAAGAGATCGACGGTGGAGTGAGACTTATGTATCTGTCTAACGAAGGTGACATTGAAGGGATCAAGGAGCTTCTTGATTCGGGGATCGATGCTAACTACAGAGACATCGATGATCGTACTGCTCTCCACGTGGCGGCTTGTCAGGGACTGAAAGATGTCGTCGAGCTACTTCTTGATCGGGAAGCTGAAGTTGATCCTAAAGATCGATGGGGAAGCACGGTAATATATAAGAAACAACACCATACACTTTGGGTTTTGTTGTGTAATGATAATAATGTATTAACTTTTTATTGAAAACAGCCTCTTGCAGATGCGATATTTTACAAGAACATTGATGTAATCAAGATTCTTGAGATACATGGAGCTAAACATCCGGTGAGAATCTATCTAAATGTGGTTCAGTGTTTTGATTGTATCTTTTGATGTAATAGAGCCGTTGGAAGATTATGTTTTTACATTTGTATGTTTTCAGATGGCTCCAATGCACGTGGAAACTGCTCTTGAAGTCCCTGAATACGAAATCAATCCTGACGAGCTTGATTTCACTCAAAGCAGAGAGATATCAAACGTAAAAAACGTTCTTGGCTTTAGTGAATATTTTACTTAAATTTTTTTCGTCTGATGGTGTGGAGTTTCTTGTATTTAGGGAACTTATTGTATGGCAATGTGGCGTGGCATTCAAGTTGCGGTGAAAAAACTCGATGATGAAGTTTTGAGCGATGAGGAACAAGTGTAAGTGAAATAATCTCGTAGAGGGCAGTACAGTTTTTAGCAAAAAAAATAAAAAATAAAAAGGAGAGAGAAATAGGGTAGTACGGTTTTAGATTCCAAATGCCTTACCATAATTTTTTTGGTGTATGTGCGTGTAGAAGGAGATTCCATGATGAGCTTGCATTGCTCCAAAGGCTTAGGCATCCAAACATTGTTCAGTTTCTTGGTGCTGTAACTCAAAGCAATCCAATGATGATTGTTACTGAGTATTTGCCTAGGGTATGATGAGTTTCTCTAATAAATTTGACATCTTTTCTTTCTCAAAACCAATAACTCATATATGATACAATTTTCAGGGGGATTTGCGTGAATTGCTCAAAAGAAAAGGACATTTAAAATCAGCTACTGCTGTTAGATACGCCCTTGATATTGCAAGGTTTTTAAGCTATATGCGTCTTCTTCATATATAGTTTTATGAATGATCTATAAGTTTGTTTGTAGTTCTAACATGTTCGAATATCTTTTAGGGGAATGAGTTATCTTCATGAGATCAAAGGAGACCCTATAATCCACCGCGATCTTGAACCTTCGTGAGTTCACATTGTCCATATCAGCCGGCTTTCTTTGTTGTCTCTTTTATGTGCAGTTACTAGGACCGGTCATGGGCAAAGACTAATGAAATATGTTTTGGCCCTTAAATTTTAAATAGCTAATATATATACATAAGTTTTTGGCCTATAAATTGTAAAATGAAATTTTTATTTATTTAAATTCTACTGACCATGTTTATAGGCTCATAAATCTCAGAGCCTACCCTGCAGTTACATCACCAAGCTCTTTTATTTTCTCACAGTGGTAAAAAATAATATTTGCAGAAACATATTGCGGGATGATACAGGGCATCTAAAAGTTGCAGACTTTGCAGTAAGCAAGCTTCTCACTGTTAAAGAAGACAAGCCTTTGACATTTCTAGACACTTCTTGTAAGCTTTTCTATATTTGTAGATTTGGGAGCTTTAGTTCTTGATCAAGAGTCTTGATTAATGAATCCGTTATAACTCACTAATTGTAGGTCGATATATTGCTCCCGAGGTTTTCACCAGCGAAGAACACGACACTAAAGCTGATGTTTTCTCTTTTGCATTGATCGTTCAAGAGGTAAGTAAAAACATTTATTTTTTTCTTTTCGGTTTGGTCTTTCTTTGTTCATGTTGTTGATTCCTTTCCGTGTCGGAATGTTTTAGATGATCGAAGGAAGAATACCCTTTGCGGAAATGGAAGACAGTGAAGCTTCAGAAGCTTATGCATGCAAAGAGCGCCCATCTTTCAAAGCTCCATCGAAGCATTACCCTCATGGACTTAAATCGTGAGTCTCTTTCTGTATCATTGATTGGTTTAGTCCATGCCATGAACCGTTAGGTTCAAACCGTTTTTTGTCTCTCATAGGTTGATAGAAGAATGCTGGTCAGATAAACCGGCCAAGCGGCCGACTTTCAGAGCCATCATTAAACGGCTTGAGTCCATTCTTCACCATATGGGTCACAAGCGACAATGGAGGGTCTCTCTCTCTCTTTGCACACTGATCATTGAGATTTTTGGCTTGTGGATTATGTTTTATTTGTCTCTCTAATGTGTTTTCTTCTTCCACATGTTTTTTTTTTATTAGATGAGGCCATTGACATGCTTTCAGAAGTTCGAGCACAAGAAGAAACATAATTGGGATTTGAGCAGCCCTGATGGCTCATCATCGGGTTCACATTTGTGATTCTTTAACCGGTTAAAAATGATTCTCTTTTATTCTTTCCGGTTTAGTTTGGCTTTCCCCCTAAACAACCGAATTATACTTTGTAATCTTGTTTTACTTTGAAGAATCTCTTCGTGTGGACAGAAGTCGCATTTGATTTTACTATGAATTTGTAACGAGTCTTCAGATTTTTTAAGCTGTATAAATACGTGTCTAACGAATCGAAAGAAATTGTCTCAATCGAATTCTCTCTAAATCTTCTTACTTTCTACGAATTTAATTCGCGTTTGTTCACAGCAATGTCTTCGGTCTCTACCAAATTGTTGGTGGTTCGTGGAAGAGACAAGATACTCTGTTTCTCCTAACATACATTTTCCAAACTCCAACTTATAAATTTCATTATAGGATCTCGTCAGTTCGGGCCAGAGGGAGAGAAGACTTGACCAAAGTATGCAAGTTTGGTTTCTTTCATGAGAACAACAGCGCTTTCACTTTTTCAAAAAAAAAAAAAAAAAAAACAACAGCGCTTTCTTGCTTTCAAACAAGAGTATGACAGTCTTTGTAAAACGACTTTTTAAATGAAATGAAATAGCATTCTTTAAAAAAGAGGTGATATGTAATTTATGGTAAAAAGTAATTTTACGAATTAGTACTTATTTTAGTTTTGAACGCATGTATCATATATATTGTAATAATTTCTATCAAAATATAAATTTTGTTAATGTTGTGAATAATATAGTTTAGTGGAAACACATTCAAAATAAAATAAATAAATGAAATTTTATTCGTCATTTTTAACGATCGGGGATATGAGGAACAACCGTTGAGCCTTCAGCCAATCTAAAGAAAAATGTCTATCATTTCTCAAAATATGAAGATTTGACCAACTTTGTGCATGATAGTTTAATGGAATCCTGCTCAGAGCAGGCCGTGTAATTTTCAGGCCAACAAGCAAAACAACTTATTTTTATTTATTATTAATTATTTACATAAAGAACACTTTTTGGAACTCAAACTAAACAGCTTATGCGCATTTAAAATGGTTTAAATAGTTTTTTTTATCAAACAAAATGGTTTAAATAGTTTAGTTATAATCATTTAATCGTAAAAATTTGTCTATAAGACCATAGCTAATGTATTCTTCTATTTTCTTTTATATTTTTTTAATGTATTCATCTAATTTTAATTTTAAAGACTTATATATAATCTCTTATATTTAATGCACATATTTTTATTTATAAAATTTATAGATTAATTAATTGTTACATCATTCATAAAGTTTTCATAAAATTATAATATTATTTAAATCATTTTTAATATGAATTATAACATAAAATTCTATGATATTTTATAATGAATATAATTAATAAATTATAACTTACTTGTTCCAATCATAGTTATAAATTTTAAATTTAAATAACTATTTTAAATAAAAATCTATTATATATTAATTGAGGAGCGTTACAACATTTGAGTGTAGACACGTGTCATCACCAGAATGATTTTCAGAATCTTTTGAAAATATGTTAGTCCATCTAAATATATATTATACTTTTCATTAAAATAATCATAAAGTTAACTAAAAGTGTACAATTTCTATTTTCTTTTTTTTCCTTAAATAAAAACTACAGAATTACTAAATATGACAAATATATATATGTCAATTAATGATTTTAGTAATAAAGATTTGATAACAATTTGTGTCTCCTCCATCATTTTTGTTTAATTTTATATTATTAAAATAAATTAAATAATCAAATTAATTATATAATTAAAATTTAGATTTTTTCGTATATATTATATTTTGGATTTCAAAAATAACTATAAATTATTAAAACTGTTAAAATTCTTATGTAAAAAAATTTATGATCAATGGTTTAACATTTTTATTTAACAAGATACACATGATCTTAAAACCATATGAGTAAAAAATCTCATTAATAGATATTTAATATATATATATATATAAAAAAAAAACTATATACCATATAAGAATAAATAAATATTTTAATTTCCAAATATGCATGAATTTTTAAGAACATTTATAAATTATAAACTTATTAAAGTTTTCACATTGAAAATTTTGTTATCAATGATTTAAAAAATAATTTATAAAAAGATACGAATGATCATAAAACCATGATTATAAAGTCTCATTTAATAGATAACCATATTAAAATATACTATATCTATGTTAGTATCATTTAAATTTAATTATATACAAAATAGATAAATATGATTATTTAGATTTACTTACCATAAAATAATAGTAAATAAACAAGAGTAATTTGTCTGATTTATGTGTTTGTACCAATTATTATATACTTAATAATTAATGTTTCTTTGAAGATACGAGAAGATATCTTATATATTAAAACATAAGTCACAACTTCTATTCATGTGTTATTTATTTTTAAAATAGACCCTTAGAAATTTTATTAAATGTATTTTTATTTATCTAAAAATATATCAAATTTAAACCTTAGTATAGATTAAACATTTTATTTTCTTTACCTTACCATCAATCCAAACAATATATCGTGAGCAGCTATAGACGTCAACAAGAGAGAAAAATCTATAGAATCTGAGAATCAGTGGAAATCATTATCATCACCATGTTTTCTATGAGAAAAACCAACAGAAGCTATGATGCCCAAACTAAACCCTAATCCATTAACTGAAGAGAAGATCAAAGAGAATCTTCAAAGGATGCAAAATCTTAGCATCATGAATCTCTCCCGACCTCCGATCATCAAAAAACCGTTCCATAACTCTAAGTCGATTCAGAAATCAACTCTTCAGCTTTCTCCTTCACGGCAATCCTATAGGTAAAATCTTCGCTTCTCCTTCTATGATTCTCCTTTCACTGATAGAAAGATTAGGGTTTAAAATTCACTTGAAATTAGCGTTTATGATTTCTCCTTTGGAATATGAGTAATTATGAGTTGAAATTAAGGTTCACGAGTTCTTTATTGAAAGAACATTATCACTATTGAGTACTAAAAAAAACACTGATATATGTTTCTAATATATCAGTGTTTCTCTTTAGTATTCAATAGTGATAATGTTCAAATATTAGTGTACATGATTTAAAATTTTATAAATACAAATAAAATTACTAAATAATAAGTTATTTATTTTTATTACTTATAATTTTAATTAAAAATTACAGGAATATATTTGAATTCAATAATATATAAGATAAAATACAAATAATTTTTAAATTTGTTGAACTTTGAATATATTAGTTCTCAAAATCTAATAAAATAAATATATATAATAAAAGCCACATATAGATGTATGTAATGGTTTAAAAAAATTAATTGAATGAAATAATATGTTAATTATAAAATTATTATATCTGAAAGAGTCATACAAACATAAAATATATGATTAGTGTTAAAAATAAATATACCATAAACAATATAAAAATATTAATGTATATAAAATGAAAATAAATACCCGCACATTTGTGCAGGTCGAAATCTAGTTATAGTTTTAAAACCCACTCCGGCCATGAAAGCTTGACCCAAAGAAATTGAGTTGTTAACTTTCATACATAACCTAATAAATTTATTATACGAACTAGATCGTTTTTCCGCGCTACGCACGGATAATTACTTTTAAATTTATTATTTTTGCCATATTTTTTCATATGTAAATTATTATCTGAATTTTAGAATAACTGTGTTTATTTGATCATTTACAACTTAGTATTTCTACTTTTATACAATTTTATGTTATAAAAAGACAATACTATTAAAATATGACACTTTTTGAAATCTTCTTTTAATTTTGCAAATATTTAGAATACTGTCATTACCATTTATTTATGATTCAAAATTAGTTAAAATGTAGTTAGATTCTTGAAGCCCATTACCTAATTATTTCACGTTTCTTCCCAACAATTAATTCTTTTTAACAATTAATTGCTATCACCATTTAAATCATTTATGTACAAGAAATTATACTCTTCTGCTCCAATATATTTATATATTTTGTATCCGAGTTTCATAGATAAAATATTTATATCTTAGAAGATTTATGTTTTTTAAATATATCTAACAACATAGAGATATAAACTTATTCTCAGTAATAGGATATATTCATCAACTTATTGGTAAGCATACATTTGTTTCCTTACATAAGTTTATTAAAATTATATATATGGTTGAATTGTTACCCTTAAATTTGATTATAGAAGTTTCTTTCCATGTTGGAAAACTCATCTACTTTATTAATTCAGAAGTACACATATAAAATACCCCTAAGTTTTCACTTTTATTTACAATGGTATGCCACTGAAGTAATTAAATGAACCTATATTTAAGTAATCATTGTCTTTTCCTATTTATTAAACAATTTCCTAAATCAAATTTAACTTAATTTTCGTATTAAATATATTTCCTAAAATAAATTAGCTGATTTTTAGGAATATTCATATTTAAAATCGATTTTAACAATATATTAAACTTAGTTAACATTACCATTAATTATTTTGAAAAAAATCAAATTTAAATTTGATATTAAACAATATTATGAATATTCCTAAAATATATGTTTAACTTACCATTAATTATTTTGGAAAATAAAATCTATATATGCTAAGATTTTAAATATATTTAAACTACTTATAGAACAAGATGAAATATTTGTAACTGAATATTATTTTAATATAATTAAATCCCACCTAATATTATATATTTTTCAAGAATTTCTAGAATATATGTTTATCCATTTCAACAAGAAAATTCAATACTGAAATTTAAATATCTTTGAATTATTTGTAAAACAATATTTAATGTTTATAACCAAATATTCTTTTTTCTAATGTATTAAATCTTACCATATTATCTATATCTGATCAAAATATTTAAATTTTTTTTACATTTGACAAACAATTTCATGTTACAAGAAATATTACTCAAACTATCAATAGGTCAATATTAATTTGTCAAAAGTTTAATAACGGGCACGGGTTACTATTTTTACAGTACATAAACTATTTGATCGTTGTGTTTATAAAAATTTAGAAATGCGATATTTAAAAATATAAACCGATAGATATTTAAATAATATTCATATATATATATAAAATGAAAATAAGTACCCGTCCGATCGGACGGGTCCAGCTCTAGTAGTTACTCTTACTACTACAGTTCTTTTACAGGTTGCCTTTTAAACATACAAAATATTTAGTCCATATTTAAAATTGAATTTTATCACCTCAATAAGTATTGATTATTTTACTTATAATTATTGAGCTAATATTTATATAAAAATAATATTTATAAGTATTGAACAAACATATTAACATTAATCCATAATAAACAAAAAATGAAATCTGATCAATGAAAAACTGATTAGAAAGATGGAATATCTGGTTCAGATTAAATCATTGCAAATAAATCAAGAAGAAATAGATTAAACAAACTGGTAAAATTAAGAATTATCTTTAATTTTAAAAATTAGAGTAAAATAAGAAAATCTCAAAAAAAGTCTCATGATTCGAAAGCGTGGATTGAAGAAGTTTAACAGAAATTTGTGTCAAACCCAAAATCTCATTTTACTTGTATCATCTTTAATATTGATCACATACCTAAAATAATCTCGTAAGTATTAGATTTTTATTTTAGTCTATAATTAACAAACCATCTATGTATTATAATTTTACAAATAGTATAATTACACAACTATTCATTTAATTAGGTCATAAATTTTGAAACAAAGAATATAGAAAATTAACGTCTTTCTATTTTTTAAACTGGATTTTATAAAAACATAAATCATGTGTTTTCCGAGCGCGTATCAAAATCTAGTTCAGCTTTAAGAATGTATCTACTGTTGCACATAATTATATTAATGTCAAATAAGTTTCTATTATATGAAAGGAAAAAGAGTAACATGACTATCACAGTAAAATTAGGAAGGTAGTTTGAGTTATACCCTTTTTCTTTTAACATGTTTTGCAAACTTTACTTCTATGTAAGATTATATTTTAGGGATCAAAATTTAATATAAGTAAAGACATCAGAACAAAAAATATTTGTTCAATAATGCACATGAATTTATTATTTTTATTTATGTAAATTTTATAAATTTGATTATTGATAACTGTTTTAGAACTGAATCCATTTAAGATTTGTCTGATATCGCATTATTAAATAGTGAAAATATTAATTTAAAAATAATATTAATTGGAAGCGTGTAAAACGTACTATTATATATTAGTGGCCAATATTTTAAATGTAGAAAGAATATTTATTCGTACTTTGTTTTTTTTTTTAGAATGTGTAGATGTTGTTTTTGTAAATTTATAATGTTAATAACATTATAATAAATAAGTTTATAACGTATTTGGTGTCGGACTTCTGTTAATTGAAACCATATTTTCAATTATTATAAGGGAAATTGTCTAAATTAGCATTTTTAGTACTCTTTTTCATCTTTACCTTAACCACTTTTATCTTTGATTGTAAAGAGGTAAATAAACACTTATAATCTTAGAGTCAACTAATCTAGACTTGGGGTTAAGATTTGAAAGGTGAGATTTTGGTAGGTAATGTTTAGAATTTTAATAAAAATATAACTAAATACTTCAAATTAAATTAAAAATAATTTCAAAAAGTATTTTTGAGTTTGAAAAGAATATCTGAAAAACAATTTAAAAAAAAAAGAAAAGAAAAATTTCGAAAAAGAAATTCAATTTTTTTTTGTATCTGAAAAACAATTTAAAAAAAAAGAAAAGAAAAATTTCGAAAAAGAAATTCAATTTTTTTTGAAAAAAAAATTCGAGTTTGAAAAGTTATAATTCGAAAAATTAAAAAACATATATTTTTTTTATTTTTTATTTTATTTATTTAAATAATTTTTTATATTTATAAATTAAGGATATAACTATCTTTTACCTCCTTAATGAAGTCTTGTACTTAGGTATTTTTAAAAGTCCATTTATAGAAGGTAAACATTAATAATGGTACCAAATGGAAGGTAAAAGCGAAATTTTTCCTTACTATAACAAAGAATTAATAGTGTATAAATAAAATTTTCTTTTGAATAAATAATTCAAAAAATGGATGGAAACAATATTAGAAGCGGCAATTAGACATGAACATCATCTTTTTAGAATTTTGGAGAAAGAAATTTATATTATTTCTAGGATAATTTTATTTTTAACTTGTACCCCAAATTTATATCACTTTTTAATTGTATTTCTAAGGGATAACTATTTTCACAAATACTTTAAATTTCTAAAAACAAAAAAATACATAGAGACCTATGTTCTTTGTTGTTTAATTAACCACATCATCCTTTCCCATGGATCTAAACTTGACCTCACGCTACAATAAGAGAATTATATGTAACAGTTTAATAACAATATACCGTCAGTGGAGCAACATGGTGTCATCACTTTTTAACAGATACAAATCATTACCTGCTTGGATTGTTTCATGGAAATATACTACTCCAACAGATGTCTTGCCTCCCCCGTACCTCTGTTGTGAAAAGATGCCAATGGGTCCAAATACTTGTTGAAAGTTATTCTGTAAAACTCATTGTACTCCACTGTTGTCACCTCCTTAGAGTTCCGGAGCTGCAACAAATGAAATAAACTCTTTAATTGATTCCATAATTTTGATTCTGAGGGCACATGGGATACATAGAGCAGTCCTATATCCTTACCCAAATTGGTTGCGTCTCATTAGTAACCTCCGACTGCCAGTATTGCTCAATGACCTTTTTGATCTTCTTTTTTTTTCTCCGTTACACATTAATAAGTCACCTTCAAGCCAAAGATCCTTGAACATCTAGCTATTCCTTGATTCAGATCAATATGACATTTTCCCATATAATTATCAGAACATGATAAGAGAAGAAGGTATAGCTCAGTTTGGTCATCCTGCTCATCTCATTTTTTTTTTGGCACAGCTGAATCATCATCAACTTCAACCTGTATAAGAGAGAACCAAACATCCAAATAAGAATCTTAGATGTTTTCTGACAGTAACACAACTACATAGAACATTTTTCCCTTGCAGGCAGAGCACTTGGGCATTTACGCCATGATTAAGTTTAGATATATATATGTCATCATGGTGATCATACCTCTTTTGTGTATCCTTTTACCTGCCACGTGTATATAGGGAACGCAGCAAACTGAGGGAGAGAGGGAGAGAGGATGCAGAAAGGCCGTTAAAAGGATACCTCTTTTGTCATCATGATTAAGTTTAGATATAACACATGGCTTGCCCTATATACACGTGGCTGTCTTCTATATTGTCAATTCATCAGTCAGCGTAAAGACACACTCATAGTGAGCCACGATCCTAGACTTCTGCAAACAACACATGGCTTGCCAAATGGAGGTGTGAGTTTGAAAGAAAAAATCAAAACAGATGATATATATATATATATATATATACGTTACCGAAGTTAAGAAACAGAGGATGCAGAAAGGCCGAGTCTCGAAGTTTTCCAAGATGATGTGGGATTTCGCCGGTGTTGCAGTGCTCGAATTTGCTGGAGAAGTGGAACTGGAAATCGTGCTTCGGTTATATTAAAGCTGCATATTTGGTCACCAGCGGTTATTGTACTATATTCGAAAAGTGGAAAATCCGAAGAACAAAACGAAATAATCCCGTGAAGCATCGTTCGTCGTCTCACTGTCTGTTTAGGGTTTTCCCTTTTAGTTGGCTAAATGGGCCAAAGAAATAAAAGCTAACGGACCCAAAAAAAATTAGAAACGCACACCGAAATCACTCGCTGACGTGGTAAAACGAAATGTCTTTATTGGATGATTTTCTAGTCCTACGTGGATACTCTTCCTGGGCTTGTTATTCCCCTTTTATTACTTTTTTGATGTTTGATATAGGGTGTAAATGACATCTAATTATTTACTAAGTGTTTAATTATAAAAATAAATACACTAATCGATTATTTTCACATGCTAGAGAAATATAGATATGTAGTGTTTAACTATCCTAATTACGAGATAACTAGATGATGGTCCGCACCTTATGCGGAATAATATATATCCAACTAATTCAAAATTTAATATAAATTATTTAATAAGTTTCAAATATTAATGAATCAGAAGATATAATCTAATTTTTTATTATAAGACAACATAGATAATTTTCTGGCAAAACCTTTATTTATTCTATCATCAAGCCACACATGTAAAAAATATCATCGTCATGTTAATCATTGGATAATCTGGTATTGAAAACCGCCATGGGCAAATAAGAGAAAGTGTAGGTCGTGCATCATATGGATATTGAAGAGACGATTGGGACAATCATCTCCTGGCCGTCTTGTCTATTCATGGGATAGGGTGATTGTCATGTTAATGATTGTGGAGAATCACCGAGTGGGAGTTCCCCGGAGTTGTATAATGATGGTGATCGACGAGTCATTGTCCACAAAAGTAAGGAGTCCAAAGATGTTTCTACAACAAAACAAATTTGAAGATATGGCTTTATTGGGTTCAAAGCAAAATAATTTCAATGCCATGGATAGCATGTTATCTTCTGCAGCGGGAGTGTTTGGGACGGATTGCGATGTAACAGATGGATCGTATCCAATGATCTTCTTAGAGAAAAAGGTATTTACTCACAAGAATTGAGAGCCACAAGAAAGATCTTACAAGACCAAGAACCAAGTGGAGGAAAGCTAGCGAGTCAGGCTATCCTACGAATGCGCTAGGAAGCATCGTGTTACTGCTATCTTTGTTAAAATTTCTTATTAACATGTTTTATGTGTTAACAAAAAAAAACATGTTTTATGTAATTTATGATTCATGTAATGTGTTACATTGATTTGATATTAATAAAGTTAAGATGCTATAAAAAATATCATCGTCACAATAACCTAATAAAACAGTATTCATATTTTAAAATAACATAAATATAAATTTACAAATTAAACCATAACTACCAATTATCAGGAAAACCTATAAAGTTAAACCTCTTCATTAAAGTCTTAATTGCATTTTATTTGAATTTTCTAAACCCTCATCAGATTTTATGGCAATACATATTAACAAAATCAATAATAATTAAAAACATATTTCTATTTAATTAAAATTTTCTAAACTAAAAGTAATAAAAATATATATATATATCTTAAAAGCTGGATTTTTTAAATTATAATAGCAAGAAATTGTATTCTTTCAGCTCGTATTTTATTTAATGGGGAGATGATTTGCTAACATAAAAGAGAAGAAAAATTATTTTTATAAATAATAATTAAAAATATTAAACGATTTAATATTACTAAAGTAAACATAAGATGAACAAATATATAAAATTATTGTTAAAATTTGAAAATACTTGTTAGTAATAATTATCCCTAAATATAATGAAAATATTTATTAAGTTATCACTAAAATTGTTTAAAAATAACAATTCAAAAGTTATTTATTAAAACTATGATTTAATCTAAATCATAGAATATATCAAATAAGCTTTTAAAAATAATAAAATATATGACAAATAAATAAATCACCTAAAATCATAGATAACATGACACGTAATCAAAACTAAGATTATTTTAAAATATGTCAAATAAATAAAATTACCAATTAAAATTATTAAGATTACGGTAAATATATAAATAACATAAATTATGGAGAATAAAAAAAAAATAAAACTATTAACATAACAAATAAGCAAATTAGTTAAAATTATGAAAAATACGACAAATAAACAAAATCACATAAAATTACGGAGAAGATGACAAGTAAGCAAAACTAAAATTATTAAAAACATAACAAATAAACAAATTATCTAAAATTACGAAAATATGACAAATAAACATTAAACAATGACAAATCATCAAAATTAGCTAAAATCATGAAGAAGCTGACACATAAGCCAAATCACTTCATAAATAATAGTATAGATTAAAGAAAGTAAAAGAGAAACTAAAGCATCTTGCAAGTGGGTGTGCACATAAGCGCATTTATTCTCAGATAAATATGAATATGTAATGTGTACATAGTTTTCTTATATCTCTATCACGTTACCCTCAATGGGTTGATAAAGATGGAGATCAAAGACAACACATCACATGCTATTCTCCCTCTTCATTTGGCATAAGTGCATAACCTTACTCCACTGATACATTGAGCTCCTCAATTATTCAATATGTATTTATGAAAATCTTAGAAAATTTTCACAGTAACACCCCCCCCCCCTCCTTTTACACAATAATTCCCTTCTTTTATTTTTATACCGGGAGATCCCGATTTATAGTTATGGGGATTTGTCACAAATACCACTTTCCCAATATAACATTTCATTTATACACTAACCAACTTTATCTTTAAAATTTTAAAAGGTAAAATACCACTATACCCCTAACTAATTAAATCTAAAACTACTCTCCTTCTTCTTCACGATTTCTCAGATTCAAGTTTAATGTCATCAAGTCGGCTCTGAAGAGTGTCCGTCAGTGACAAGTTCTCCGGCCAGATCCGACGACACTGACGAGTTCTCTAGCCAGATCCGACGACGCTGACGAGTTCTCCGGCCAGATCTGACAACATTGACGAATTCTCCGGCCAGATCCGACGAAGCTGAAGATCTCTGTGACGAAGCTAACAAAGTGACCTGAAAATCGATGGTGATCGTCATCTCACTGTTTAATTTTAGCGTGATTTCTCACAAATCAGTTTCTGGGAAGGAAAACCTTATAAATATTTATCTATGAAGTTTTTGGGAAGTTTCTCAAAAAGATAGTTTAACTTGGTTTTGTCTACCTATTTGCTTGTTTAAATAACTCGGAAGATTTTTTTTTCACTAAGTAGTTGATCATCGTCTCTGACATATGATGATAACCAATTTTGGTCCTCGTCATATTGGTTGTTTTTCAGAGTTCTGGCTTGAACTCAAACTGTTTCTTTACAATGATCTTCTTTTTGTTTGACTCTGTTTTTGCGTTGTAACGTTTTCAGTGTTGATTCCTCCGAGTGAGTTCTCTGAAGCTTCAGTGATGGAGAAGTATGGTGTGAAGCCAGATGCTGAAACCCTTGACATTGCCAACACCGCCGCTAGGCAAAAATCGGTAAAGCTTCTTGTTTTCCCTCTTTAAGGATGGATCTCTCTCATCACACTAGTATAGTAGTTGCACGAGTAGTCTCTAAAAAACCTTTTCATCTGGATAGTCCATAAACTATGATCAATCTATGTGAATGACAATTTTCTTTTACAACGAGTGTGTGGTGTTTCTGTTAAATGAAGAAGGATCAAACTGTTGTTTTGAAACAAGAGCAGATTACAGTAGTGATGAAGATATATTGGGGAGATCCTCGTGACAAGATATGTGAAGCTGTTGATCATATCCCTCTCTCAAGCCTTGGTGGCCTTAAGAGGTAAACAGAAAAAAAGAGATTCCTCCAATTCCTCAATTGGTTTACATATATTGTGACAAGTCTTGTTTCTTTTTCCTGCAACAGGATGATAATGGGAAGTTTTAGCAACCATGTTGTCAACAACGTTGCATGCCCTGTCACCGTCGTGAAGTCTCACCACTGAGCTTTGCCTTCATCTTCTTCACATCATCTGCTCCGAGAACCTGAATCAGAATGACCTGTGGTGTATTGTGTTTGTTGGTTGTGTCTGAATTTGTAATTTTCAAACTCTGGTGTGACGTTAAACCGTGTATGTCGTGCATCTTTTATATGTTAATGGGTAAATCATACTTCAACTTCTAATTAAAAATACTCTTCTTGAGAGGTTTGAATGATTTTCTTTTTTCAGTCATGTCAATGATTTGTTTTAGACAAATCATACCTTCTACTGTCTCTGCTGCTAATAACCATTGATTTGCATAATCTCAAAGACTATTTTCATTAACAAGATTAAGCAAGCAAGTCTCAAGACTAATATTATAATCAGAAAGAGTAAGTTATAAGTCTCAGAGGGAATAAACAACATCCAACACAGAAACACAACACATAAGCTAAAGTGATATCATATTGTCTCCATAGATATAAAGCAAGACACTAAACATTCCTTCCATCAGTCAATAACATGGGATGTTCTTGAATGGTAAACTAATTATAAAAATGTAAACTGATTTATAAGAGTTTATAAATTAATTATAAGAGGTATAAAATTATTTATAAGAGCTTACAAATTTATTTATAAATATTTATAAGTTTATTTATCAATGATTATAAATAAATGTAAACTGATTTATAAGAGTTTATAAAAGAGATTCTTCCAGTTTTTATTAGGAATGATCTCCAAGTGGCTTTCTTTATGAGCAAACATAAAGAAAGTGGAGGACTTCTTCATTTTTGTGTAACAATTTTTGAGGTTAACTCTTTGGTCATGTTTGATTTATAAGGCTTTGTTATTTACTTTGACAGAGTCACTAGTTTGTGTTTTTATATTACAAAAATATATGTACACACTCTCTTTGATTGTGCGAAACAAGATTGTCTATAGTAATGCCCTTAAGATATTTAGAACTCCTTTTACATTTTCATAAGGACTTAAAAAATTATTGTATAGTAATTATTATACACAAGATTTGCCTATTCCTGAAAGTAGTAATATTCTTGAGGCATGAAAAAACAAATTATTTACATACTCTTTATAAAATGTTTATAGACTCTTTATAAATGATTACTAAGCCGTTATAAATGGTTTCTAAATTTTATAGAAAATTTTATAAATTTTATAAATGTTTTCCGCCTTCTGAAACCACCAAAAACATCGATTCTTTCAAACCGCCGTCGTCGTCTTATCAATTTCTTTTTGTCTCGTACATAACTAGGAGTGTCAAAATGGGTTAATCCAACCCATAACCCAAATGGGTTGACTGTTAATGAGTCGACTGTTAATGGGTCATGTGTCAACCCAAAACATTTATTAAATGAGTTACTTTGACCCATGACCCATTAAATTAAATGGGCCAGATGGGTTAATGGTTGACCCATCAACCCAACATCTTTATAATGAATCATTTTTAAATTAAGACCAAGTTGATCGAATTGAGAAACCCAAACTGTACGTAGTAAATGATCTAAAGATGGTACATTATTTACATACTACTACATTTTTCTGTATGATAAGATAGGGAAAACATAAGTAGTCAAGTCTAAAAAAACAAAATATACACATTACGCAAGGCAGAGAGTGTCTCCACACAAATATTTTCAACAGAACACGTTTTCACGCTAAAACCATAAAATCAAGATTTTCCGCCAAAACCGTAAAATCGTGTTTCCCGCCAAACCGCAAATCGAGATTTCCCGCCAAAACCGTAAAATCGAGATTTCACACCAAAATAGTAAAATCACGTTTTCACGCCAAAACCGTAAAATCGAGATTTCCCGCCAAAACCGTAAAATCACGTTTTCATGCCAAAACCGTAAAATCGAGATTTCTCGCCAAAACCGTAAAATCACGTTTTCATGCTAAAACCGTAAAATCGAGATTTCCCGCCACAACCATAAAATCGAGATTTCTCGCCAAGATTGTAAAATCGAGATTTTCCGCCAAAACCGTAAAATCGCGTTTCCCGCCAAAACCATAAAATCGTGTTTCCCGCCAAAACCGTAAATCGAGATTTCCCGCCAAAACCGTAAAATCGAGATTTCGCCAAAACCGTAAAATCGAGATTTCCGCCAAAACCGTAAAATCGCGTTTCCGCCAAAACTGTAAAATCGAGATTTCCGGCCAAAACCGTAAAATCACGTTTTCATGCCAAAACCGTAAAATCGAGATTTCCCGCCAAAACCGTAAAATCACGCCATGCTAAAACCGTAAAATCGAGATTTCCGCCACAACCATAAAATCGAGATTTCGCCAAGATTGTAAAATCGAGATTTCCGCCAAAACCGTAAAATCGCGTTTCCCGCCAAAACCATAAAATCGTGTTTCCCGCCAAAACCGTAAATCGAGATTTCCCGCCAAAACCGTAAAATCGAGATTTCCCGCCAAAACCATAAATCGCGTTTTGGCCAAAACCGTAAAATTGCGTTTTCCGGCCAAAATCGTAAAATCTTGTTTTCCGGCCAAAACCGTGAAATCGCATTTTTCCGTCAAAACCGTAAAGTCGCGTTCGATTTTACAGTTTTAGGGTTTCTTTTTTTTTTTAAGTAAAAAAATTAAATGTGTCAAATTTGACCCAACCCAATAGACCTATTTAACATGTTAACTCATTAACTTGTTAACCCGTTAACCCATTAGATCAAAAATAAACAGTTCATTTAGGTTAATGGGTCAACTTGGATTGGGTCAACCCATGGTTCATGACCCATTTTGACACCCATATACATAACCATGATGCTTTTGGTTAGAAAATGATTTTGTATCTTTAAGCGATTTTATAAATCCTTATATATCTTTTTAACCTCTTATAAAACTATTTATTAATGATTTTATATACTCTTATAAGGGATTTTATTAGGATTTCTAAACTCTTATAAATATATTTATAAACCCTTATACATTTAGTTATAAACCCTTATAAATAGATTTATAAACTCTTACAACTGATTTTATAAAATCTTAACAATTATTACTACCTATTAATGATACATATTCAGTTGTAAATGGTTTTATAAACCATTATAAATAATAAAAAATTTATTTCTTAGAAATGATTCATAAATAATTATAAATTATTTACAATTTTTAATAAATTATAAACACTTGTAAATATCTTTATAAAGATTTACTAATAATTTTTTTTGTAAGGATTTGTAAATTCTTCTTAATGATTTATTAACTCTTATAAATTGTGTTATGAAGATTATCAAATTCTTATAATATTTTTATAAACCCTTATAAATAGATTTATAAACTCTTATAAATTATTTATAAATTCTTAACAATTATTTTCTAAACCCTTATAAATAGTTTTATAAATATTTTGAAGAGTTTTATAAAATTTATAGATGAATTTACAAAAAATTTATAAATAATGGTTCATAATTTGCTTTTATAAACTATTATAAATGGTTTATATACAAAACTGCTTTTGTATATTCATATGATTGGTTTTATAAATCTTTATAAACACATAAATAAGTTTATTAATCATTATAGATTCCTTCTTGCAAACACAATTAATCCATCGAAGAATACATAAATAGATTGAAAGACGGATCATACCAAATGATGTATTTTTTACGAATGATTTAGGGACTTTAGGGACTTTATAGAGGCATGAAGAAACAAATTGTTTACATACCCTTTATAAAAAGTTTATAGACTCTTTATAAATGGTTAATAAGTCGTTATAAATGGTTTCTAAACTTTCTAAAAACTCTTATGAACTTTATAAATGTTTTATAAAACCTTATAAATTATTTACATTCCTTTATAAACCTTATAAATTATTTTTAAAACCTTATAAATTGTCTTATAAGCCTTTCTAAATGGTTATAAACTCTTATGAATGATTTAAAGACCTTCTAACTGATTTCTTTTATAAACATTTATAAACGGTTTATAGACTTTATAAACTTCTTTATAAGCCTTTAGAAATTGTTTATATACTCTTACAAATAATTTATAAACGTTTATAAATGTTTTTTATAAACTTTACAAAAGATTTATATGCCCTTTATAAAAGGTTTATAGACTCTTTATAAATGCTTAATAAGCCGTTATAAATGGTTTTTCTAAATTTTCTAAAGACTTTTATGAACTTTATAAATGTTTTATAAAACCTTATAAATTATTTACATACCTTTATAAACCTTATAAATTATTTTTAAAACCTTATAAATTGTCTTATAAGCATTTCTAAATTATAAGCATTTCTAACTGGTTATAAAATCTTATGAATGATTTAAAGACCTTCTAACTGATTTCTTTTATAAACATTTATAAACGGTTTATAGACTTTATAAACTTCTTTATAAGCTTTTATAAATGGTTTATATACTCTTACAAATAATTTATAAACATTTATAAATGTTTTTTATAAACTTTACAAAAGATTTATAAACTCTTATTAACTCTTATTGATTATTTACATATTCTTGTAAACCCTTATAAATTATTTTAAAAACTGGTATAAATTTTTTTATAAGCCTTTCTAAATGGTTGTAGATTCTTATGAATGATTTAGGGACTTTCTAATTGATTCGTAGACCTATATAAACCTTATAAATTGTTTATTAACTTTAACGTTTTCATAAACATTTATAAATTGTTTGTAGATTTTTTTTAAAAAATATAAGTCTTTATAAATTTTTTATAAAATTATCTAGAACCTAATCAGACAACATTCACCTTTTAGTTACAATAGAGACTAGAAGAATGCAAATTGTGTATAGATACTGACTCAGCAAAAAGAAAAAAATCAGAGGAGAGACGCCAGCAAGCTCCTGTGTGGAATAGATACTTCTTAAAGTAGCTCTTACAATCTGCACAAACAACAAAAAACACGTTTCATACTCAGTAATCTTCTCTGCAAGGTTTTGAACTTTAAACAATTTATGAACTCACAAGAATCTTGTCATCTAGATAAGATATCATGAAGAATCTCTGGTAAGATCCACCTGAAAGCCGATAACAATGTTACATGTGAGTTAAAAAATGTTGCTTATTAAATGGCTTACCAAGTGGAATCCTTAGACCATTGGCTAGAGTATCCTTAACAGGTTCAGAAAGCTGCTTCAACGTGGTGGTAGCTTGACTCAGTAAACCTCTTAGCTGTTCCGGTACTGCTTCTTCAATAACAGTTGGCGACTCTAGCATTCCCTCTAGATACTCTTCCTTCATCCTTAAAGGCCCTTCCACTGTTAATTTCGACGGCACGATGACTTTGTTTTCTACCTGCATAGACAAATAACTTCCTCCTTTTAAGTCTGGTTAAACTCTACAAACTAATATTACCAATTTCTTCGGTCCAGTGTTGGGCAGAAACCATGTTTAGAGAGTCACAACATTATTAGTTTATTGAGTTTTTTACTGTATATACCATGTTTAGCAGCTTAACGTTGGCGGTGGCCCTTGTGCTAGCATCTTTGATGACAATGTCCATACTTGATAGACTCACAAATGAAGAAGGAAACCTCCTGCCACAGTACCAAGCAGACAGAGAGCAAATTCTTCAAATGCTTTATTGCTTATCTATGAGCAAGATGCAGAGTAAATATAAGACGAGCAGCAAGTGAACCAGGAGTGTTGGATCCAAACCACTCTAAACTCCATCTTCCTTCAAGGTAAGGAGATCTGGAAAAGACATAAAAACCCAGTTCATCACATTTGTCCTTTAAAACTTAAAGCCGAAACAAATCACCTACGTGGTTGGTCTAGGAGTCGGGTTAAGTTGCTCTAGTGTAGTTATCCTCTGATTCACATTGATCTTTTGAAAATCAGTGATCTTCCCTGTAACTAAAACCTTCCTGAAACAGAGTAAATAAAGCTGTTTCCTTTTTGTCATAATTGCAACTTGTATGAATCCAATTACTAAACAAGGAGGCAAATTTCAATTCAAGATATTGACAATCGAAAGACGATAAAGATAGAGACTTTACGGCGAGAATGAGCAATTCTTTAGCGGAGAGACACTCCATTTCTCTGGCGTAAACAGAAGGGATCCCTTGAGCTGCCTCTTGTACCATAGCTCTGCTTATCATTCTCCGCAAATGGCTCTTCTTCTCCGGGTGAAAATTGAGAGAAACCCTTATCGTCGGCAACGGGGGGATGCGGAGGATGAGAAGCTCAATTGAACCGCGGAGGTGGCAGAGACGGAACAGTGTTGTGTCACCGTCGCTCGATCTCGTCGCCGTCGTCGCATTGTCGTCGCTCTTGTCGTCGTCGAAGCTTGAGAGAAAGAGATAGGAAAGTAGATTAGATCTGTGAGAGAGTTATTTTTGTCTTTTGCTTATTAATAATGTCCTTCTTCTAAGTGTATATATGAATAGTATTACTAAACAAAGTGTAAAAATAAAATTTCTCCATTTATAATCTTTTTGAGACTTTTTTTTTTTTTGAACACTTAATCCTTTTGAGACTACATATGAAAAGTTGATGATATTCTTGTCATAGAAAATATTAATGGTCGAGCTATAATGGAAATTATTTAGTCTGTTTTAGCTACTTTTACATTTTGGTTCGTCAAAAGATGAAGCTTTCGTACAAATTGGTTAAGACAATATGTCTTTGGATAAAACAAGAAAGATTGTTAATTCATTTATGGAAACTATCTAGTCTGATTTAGCGACTTTTACATCTCTGAACAATATTTCAAACAAATTTATTAAATTATGAAAATATTTGATCAAAGAAAAATTGTGAAAATATATCAATTGTTAACCATCTAATTACATACTCAATCAGTATGAACGAAAAACAATCAAGTCTAGAGTTTGAGTCTTTGACAATTGATATTTTGTCAATTTCCGTTTCATTGTTCCCAAAAATATTTCCGTTTAAATCAACAGGAAAATGAGATGTCAACAGAAAATAAGACTTACAATTGAAGAGCAAAAAGGTCAAAAAGAAAATGTAAAGAGAGCGAGAGACATGTGAAAGATCTGGTTACCCTTCTAATTCAGTCAGAAGCATTACGCTAAAAATTACTTTCCAAATTAAGGCATACGTCTTGTCCAGCCCCATTAAGGTACGGTTCATCTCCCCATCTCCCCTATAAACCAAAACCCTAAAACCCTATATACTTATCTAATTAATTAATAATTTGACAAAAAAAACTTATCTAATTAATTTATCACAACAGGTAAACATCATAAACTTCCAATCTCAGAAACACACAAGACTTACGTTATTTTTGATTACATCTTTTGATTCCAGAAAAGGCGATAAAACATACTAGTACTCACTAATGTTCAGTTTAGCCATATATATAGATGATTACTGATTTCTTCATATTTGTTACTATTTATACACTATCAGTTCTTATATATGAAAAATAACCTTAATAACATTTAGTTACAGTTTGTTAAAAAGAACAGTTCGTTGCGATTTTTTATCAACATTCGAAGTTTTTTTCTCAGTAAAATTAAATTTAGCTTTTGTAAAACTATTCTTGCAAAATGATAGTAATTAAGTAGATCAAATAAGGATAACTTTTTTGAAATCATAAATATATATGTGTATATATATAATTTTTAATGATATATATATAACTCCTTATATATTGATATAGAAATTTATAC
Organism: Brassica carinata; assembly: GCA_016771965.1. Lineage (NCBI taxonomy): Eukaryota > Viridiplantae > Streptophyta > Magnoliopsida > Brassicales > Brassicaceae > Brassica > Brassica carinata. Next base: position 37,070,624 of record CM028690.1, read on the forward strand.
TCTGTTTAGTGAAACAATTTTTCCTGCAAAATGTCAATAAAATCTTCGGCACCAATTTATTTTTTTTTTAAGAAAAAGGAAAAGAGCTGATAAATTTTCCTCTTTTAGAAGATAAAATCCAGTAAAAACAAAGAAAAAAATCAATATTTATTGTAGCAAGAAGATACAATGTACTCAGAGCACCCCCATTGAAGGTTTATGGGGGGAGTTCACACAGAAATCAAGAAAAAAAAAATAACTCAATCACATGAACCCCTCTCTCCTAAAGCTCTCTCGGCTGAACCCCTTTCTCCTAAAGTTCATCACTGTAGCGCGGACCCCACGTGTCGTGGCGGCCCACGATTGATCTAATTTTTTTTTTTTTTTTTCAAAAATCAAAAAAAAAAAAAATTTAATAATAAAAAATTGAAAAGATGAATTCAAGAGGGGGTTAATTGATGGGGATGCTGTCAGGATTTACCAAAGCTTTTAGGGCCTCAAAAGCTTTCACATGAAAAGGAAAGACAAGTAATGGTAAGTAGAGTCTGGATCTCATGAGTGATTGCCCAACTTGAACCTTCTTTTCATTTAGACCTTTGTGAAAGACCACACAGAAACTATCCACCGATAAAACTTTCTTTTTTCCTCCATTTCAATTCCTTTTTTCAATAGTTTCTCAATTTGCAAAAATAACTAGTATTTTTATGAAAAAGCCTAGACGTATGGTGGGTGTTATTTATGGTAATTAACCCTCTATTTATTAATTAGATTTTCATGTGATTTCAAAAGCTGCTAACTCATGCTTTGAAGTGAGCCTTTAGATTGCTCTCTGTCAATCCTTTTTTTTTTAATTTACATATCCAAAGTTTTCTGAAAATGAGTACCATTTCAAATTAATATGACTCACAAAAATATCAACCAAGTACACATATTAAGTCAAAAATCTGATAGTCTTTCACAATAGAATTATATTTATTTATCTCGCAAAACATGCTTTAGTGAGTAAAACAAACATTCAACATAGCTTGAGAAGATATGGACGTAAAAGCTGAAAATTTGGTGTTAAAAATTGAGAAAATTAAGAGAAAAGCATTTTTCGTTTATAAATGTACATACCCATCTCTTCACCAGCACAACCTTACCTTCCATTTTCTGCAACTTCTCCAAATCTCATACTTTCCACAAAATCACTTTCCCAAGAAAATAACCCTTTCCTCTTTGTTCATCTCCCCCTCTCCCCAACAGGTCAGTCTATTCCCCAATCCTTTCAAACATTATCTTCTTCATAATATTACTTTGATTCACTTCTTTTGGTCCTTATACCAAATTTATGTTCTTTAGTTTCTTTTTTACCTGTTCTAATTGATTCCTTTTGTGTTGTTTATATAGAAACAAGATTCAGTATTCCCCAATCTCCTTTGCTCTTCAAAATTATCTTTTCTCAGTCTAGATTTAATTGTTTTTCTTTTCAAATTCCCAAAGATTTGATCTTAATTACTTAGTTTTCTTTTTAATCATTTCATCACACAAAAAAATGACCAAATAAAACAAAACCCTACGATTAACTCTTGTTTGAAGATTGAGATAAAAAGAGTTCACTTCCTTTCTTTAGTTGTGTGCCGGCAAGAGATTAAAATGAACAGGAAACATAACAAATCTGGAGCCGTTTTCAAGTACCTTTATTGATGGTTTTCTTATATTCTTGTTTTTTGGATTAATCAATTTTCCCATGTTTTGCTTATGTAGCAGCAAACATGGCCTACCAAATGGATCTTGGAGGAGATTCCTCTCCACAGAGGAAAACTGCAGGGAGAGGAAAGATCGAAATCAAACGGATCGAAAACACAACGAACCGTCAAGTCACTTTCTGCAAACGCAGAAATGGTTTGCTCAAGAAATCTTACGAACTCTCTGTTCTTTGTGATGCTGAAGTCGCACTCATCGTCTTCTCTAGCCGTGGCCGTCTTTATGAGTACTCAAACAACAGGTTTCTTCTTCTGCCCTGTAGTTCTTCGTTTTTAATAGAGTAATTTACTCTTAAATCTTGATTTAGGGTTATGTTCTAGCTCGATTATTTACTAGGATTTTCGATCTTCTTTGCTAGATTTTATTCGATGCTTCTTCTATTGTTTAGTTTCTCCTGTGGGTAGGATTCTTTTCACTTTTTCTTGATATTCCATATATATACATGAACGCACTAAACATTTGTGAGAATCTTTGTTAGTATATATGTTTGTGTTAATTGCTTTAGGATTTTATTCTTAAGTTTTGTACTTATTTTCTAGATCTGATTTCTTCTTTATGTGTCTCCTTTCCCCTTAGACTACATATATTTTTCTAGTAGAAACTTGTTATATATAATTAGTAATGAAAATGGTACAAAATTTTAAAGATCTGAGTGAGAGTTAGATAATAAATGAAAAGAAATTAAGAAACAATCAGAGTTTTCCATGTGGAGTTTTAGATTCAGTTTTGTAGAACTAAGATTCACTTTGTTGGAGTTTCTTTCTTCACCCATTTCTGTTATAAATAATATAATAATGTAAAAAACTTATAACTTTCTATTTTCCCTACTAACAAGTACTTCAAAATCTAGATACATTTATAGATCTGGTGTTGTAATAGGTAAAATCTTGATTTTTATGACTATAAAAGTAAGTTTTGTGAAACAAGTTGGGATCGTAAGGACTATGAGGTCATATCTTCTGTTTTTGTGATCATCTACATCCTCCATTGTTGTTAATTTCTGTCTCTCTTTTGCTTCTTTTCTTTCTCTTACTTTCCTTTCTTATCTTTGCCTCTTTCTCTCTCATGAATTATCATATCATATATTTGATGCAACCACATGTGATTGTAAGTGAGAGTAAAACAATGTGAAAATAGACTTTTGAATGTTTATTGAACTTATGAGTGATAGAAAGTACAAGTAGGACAATATGTTTATAAGGTTGTTTGTCTTGTGAATGTTTAAGTTCGTTATGGAAAAACTTCAAATATCTGTGAGTTTTGGGATTAGTTAGAAGTGGTAATAGCCCAAAGAACGAAAATTTTCAACTCCAAACCATAAAATATTTTTCTTACCATAAAGATTTTGAAATTCAATGGAGTTTCAAGATTCCAAATAGTCAACTAAACAAGGAGGTAATTAAGAAAAATAAGCTCATGAGATCTTCTTTTCCTCTTAAAGTTACGTTTTAAAAAATATCAAGATAATCAAAACACATTTTGAATTACATCACTCAAACTAGTAAACTCTAATTCTGGACGTAATTTCCAATTTATATTAGAATCCACGTGACTTCTGTTCTCTTCGTCCAAACACAAAACAAGTGAAAAGTAAATAATGTTACAAAACTCTTGTTCTAATTGTTTACAGTTGTCAACTCATATCCTGAAATATATTATGCTCATGTCCAAAGAAAGAAAAGCTAACAAAGACTTCAAATAAACCAATCAAAATTAATCTTCATCACCTAACAAATTTTTTATCCAGTGGGTACTAAATGTAATCAGAGCTAGTTTTGTTTTTGTGAGATTTTCTGAAGAAGTTGGTATTGAGCGCCATATTAGGTTTGGTCTTGTAAGATTTGTTGTCTTTGTGAGAGAATCTTTGATCACGTCATCACCAGATATTCTTTATTTTATTTATCACTTATATTTATTAGTAGTAGTATAAAGTTTTGTTAGTTTCAGTTCTTGACTTCTGACAAGAAAGTGTATGTCATAATGAATTAATTTGCAAACTACTTATAAATTCAAAAGTCTCATATTACTACTTCTGGCCATTTAATATTAGATTTCACATCTGGTGAATACTCAATGTAATTATTATTATTATTATTTTTTTTTTTTTACTCAATGAAATTATTGCTCCGAAGAAAGCTAATAAAAAATTAATTCATATTATGTGTACACAAAGAGACAAGTAATAAGGATAATACTTAATTTAGTTCATCTATCTACGAACTAAAAAGATTTATGATTTATGATCACTGAATCAGTAGGCTTGGTATAGAACTAAAGCATTGGAATTGCTTCAACATCTTTTGTGTAGATACATTTATGCAATTTCTCTTTCTTTCTTTTTGTTGTCTAGTGAGAGAAATTAGGGCTTTTCTCATTTTTTCTCTCCTTTCGGGCAGAGAAAAAAGTTAGACTTTTGTAGTTTTTGTTAATAGAAAAGTCTTTGCCCTGCCTTCTGTGATTCCAGAATGGACGGCCATGATTCCTCCCCCAAAAGTTCACACATCATGGTCTATGATATGTCATCGTACTTAATATGTTTTTCACCCAAAAAATCGTACTTAAAATGTAGATGTATATGTATATATGTATTAATGTATACAGAAAACTCAAAAAGAGAATAAAGATGGGTAGAATAGCAAACAGGTAATGTAATTGTATTCCAAATAAGGAACTCTGAAACGTTGTGATGTTACTCGGACATGTCATTTGGTTACATCACAGTTAAATTAATCCAGTGGTTAACAATTCAAAACTTTCAAATGTCTACTGGAATGTTTAATGGGTTTTCGATGCGTGTCACATGTCTGAAACCCTATACATGTTCAGGCCAATTCCGTCTCTCTAATTGTGCCAGCGTGGCAGTTGCAGCAGACCACTAGCTCGAAAAATTTAAGGTTTCACCGTTTTAGAGAGTTCCTATTAGTTTTCTAAAACCATTCTTTATTTGTTACAATAAGGAATATTTTATCAGCAGTTTAATTTTTTTTTCATCTACTTTTTACTTCTTCACATCACATCATGTGTCACATTATGTTTCATTTGTTCTGACTGAAAAGAACCGATGTTTGCTTTTAAGGTTTCGTAATAAAATCACATAACTGAGCAAGTGGGCGGCACTTTGACCTTTATAATTACTTTTTCTTATTTTGAAATGCTGATTTAAGTGAAATTGCATTGGTAATACTTCTAATCAAGTTAGTGATTTGTTATAAAAAAATATTGCAGTGTCAAAGGGACAATTGAGAGGTACAAGAAGGCAATATCGGATAATTCTAACACTGGATCGGTGGCAGAAATTAATGCACAGGTAATTTTAACATTATACATATGATTTTAAGATTTTCTTTTGCAAAAAAAGTGTATTAATATGACAACTTTCTACTTTTTCTTTCAAGTATTATAAGCAAGAATCGGCCAAGTTGCGTCAACAGATTATCAGCATACAAAATTCGAACAGGTTAATGTCATCTAAATTACTTGAAATTGTTATTAACTATTGATATATTAATACTTTGGGTGCCGAGTATAAAGAATAATACTTCGGGTCCCTAATACCTTTTATAAAATTAATTAGGCAATTAATGGGTGAGACAATAGGGTCAATGTCTCCCAAGGAGCTTAGAAATTTGGAAGGCAGATTAGACAGAAGTATCAACCGAATACGATCTAAAAAGGTAACTCTATCTAATAAATCCTGCAAAAACAAATTACTTCCTAGGAATTAATTATTCTATATATATATATATTCAGTTTATCCAAATTTATAAGTTATTCTTTATTTGAATATTTTTACAGAATGAACTCTTATTCGCTGAAATTGACTACATGCAGAAGAGAGTAAGAAGATATATTACATCTAATTTATTTCAACCGTTAATCTGTATTTATGATAATTCAGCTCATTTGTAATGAAAGTTTGGGCAGGAAGTTGATTTGCATAACGATAACCAGCTTCTTCGTGCAAAGGTAATTTGTACACTATACCTGTTTTGTGCTTTTTATATTGCCAACGATTTGTTTCAACAATTATATCATCAAAAAAATTATTAAAAAAGATGAAGATGTTAAATGATATATGTGGTATATAGATAGCTGAAAATGAGAGGAACAATCCAAGTATGAATCTGATGCCAGGAGGATCTAACTACGAGCAGAGTATGCCACCGCCTCAAACGCACTCTCAGCCGTTTGATTCACGGAACTATTTCCAAGTCGCGGCCCTGCAACCTAACAATCAACATTACTCATCCGCTGGTGGCCAAGACCAAACAGCTCTTCAGTTAGTGTAAGAAAACACACACACACACACACATATATATATATATATATATAGTAATTCAATCAAATCTTTCTACTGTTAATACTTTGCTGAAGCATCATTTTTTATTTCATGTATTTTGCAGGTAATATTGGCTGAAGCATGAAGGGATGATGAGTGAATAAAAACCAGGAGGTTAAGGAATGAGCAAGATGAAGCTAATCCAATGTTATATATAAATGTGTAATATTTTTATATCTATTCCACAAATGTTGTGTCGATGATTTCTACACTTAATTAAATTACTTATGTTAATGAGAAATTTATATGTTTAAAGACGTCATTTGTGTGCTTAATTTGTTTAAAACAAAACTATGTTTATAAATGCGTTATATTAATTAGTTCAGTTGTTGTACTGATCTATTTAATGCCGCATTGATGCTTCTTGTGATTTTCATAGGGCTGGGCAAAAAATCTGGATCCGAAAAATTGAACTGAATATGTTCCAAAAAAGTACTACCGAACTCTAACCGAAATTCATTAAATATCAGAACGGATTCAAATTTTGGTATTTATAGAACCGAAACCGAACCCGACCCGAACCAAAATATTTCGGCCAAATGTATCCGAAATAGATTTATATACTTAAATATATTAATTATTTTTTGATTTAATGTATATTAAAAACATCCAAAATATATAAGATACTTTTAAATTTTCCAAAATACTTGAAAATAAATACAAATAGTCAAAATTAAATGTCTAAAATAGCTAAAGTATACTCAAACCACCAAGAATACTTAAACAATTTATTGATTCTCTATCCAAATGTTCAAACCAAACTAATTTATATGTTAAGTTTAGGTATGTTGACATATGTTATTCAAATTTGTTTGTAATATATTATTTTATTTATAGATTTTGAAAAATTTAAAGTATATAATGAATTTAAAATTTTTTTAAATAATTTAAATGGGTTCTCCGAATCCGAACCGAAATTTAGAAATACCCGAATGAGACTGAAATCTTTGACCCTGAAAACCCGAAAACCGAATAGACCCAAATCGAACCCGAATAGGGTACCCGAACGCCTACCCTAGATTTTCACATTAGAAGAAACTCCAAATGAAAATAATTATATTAATCACCTGAGTTAAGAGTGGACAAAAAAACTAAATCCAATAATTCAAACCAAACCAGTAAAAATGAATCTGAACCGAATCCAACATAAATACCAAATGACTCTTATTTTACGGTATTTCAGATTATGGTTTTACAAGAACCGAATCCGAATGAATATCCAAAAAACTCAAAATTTCAAACAAGTGTTTAGGTAACTGAAACCGATAGAGGTATGAGGATTTTCTCCTTTCTTTGACGACTCCAGTTGTAGCAGTCTTCCATTGGCACCAATCCGGCCCTGAGCTGGTGTCTTCTCATGATGACGAGGTCCGGACTGGGTTTGGTTATGCGAGGAACCTTGGCCAGTTCAGCGACAATCAAGCTGGGACCTTCCTGTTGATGAGGAAATGGCTGATGCAACAGTTGTTGGCGAGCCTTTGATTATTAACCAGTTTGGCTCGAATCTTTCCTCTATCTCTGCTGCAGATGCTTCGACTGCTACCTCCGCATTATCTTGGGAATAGGTCCTGAATGGCTTTTTATTTTGTTTTATGTACTTGAGGTATACATGAGGGGTTTCAACCGAACACATATCCAGGAAGGATTTTATCGAATGAATTGGTTTTCTTTTCAATGTTTTTTTTTCAAGATATCGTATTCAGATGTTGTTTGTTATATAGTTAGTATTTGAATTAAAATGCAATATATGCTAAGTTTTCGTTTTTTTATTTTATAAATAATTGCATTTGAATATTAGTAGTTAAAAAGATTAAAAGAGTATAGTTTTTATTCTTAATAAGGAACTGATTATAATATTTAAATAAATATATCTAAAACTAATTTTGCAATTATATGGAAAATGCGATTTTGCAGATTTTGATGGAAAATTTAATTTTGTAATTTTGGCGAAAACACATAATTTACGGTTTTGACAAAAGATACACCTTTACGATTTTGGCGGAATATATGATTCTATGGTTTTGGTGAGAAAATATGTTTCTCCAGTTTTGACGGGAAACATGATTATCCTATTTTGACGTAAAACTTGTTTCTCCGATTTCGGTGGCGTGAAAAAAAAAAGATTTTTTGATATTCATGAGAAAACGAGATCTTTTGGTTTGATGGGAAAACAAATTTTTTAGTTTTGGCAGTAAAACATGGTTTTCCAATTTTGATGGGAAACTTGATTTTATGTTCTTAACGGAAAAACGCGGTATTCCAGTTTCGATGAAACAAGATTTTTCGGTTTTGACGAGAAAACAAGATTTTCTAGGTTTGACGGAAAATCACAGTTTTCTAGTTTTTGCGAGAAAACACAATAGAAAACACAGTTTTCTGATTTTTGTGGAAAACAAGGTATTCCGATTTGGGTAGGAAAACAATTTTTTTTTGTTTTGATTGGAAAATAAGATTTACAGTTTTGGCGGGAAAACACGATTTTCCAGTTTTGGCGGGAAAACACTATTTTCCAGTTTTAACAGGAAAACAAGATTTTCTGGTTTTGGCAAAAATTGTATTTTTACGTCTTAGCAAGAAAAATCGAATTTGTACTTTTGGTTAGAAAATGTGATTTTACGGTTTTAGTGGAAAACACAATTTTATGATTCTATCAGAAAACATGACTTTTTGGTTGTGACGTGAAAACGAGATTCTCTGGTTCCAACAGGCACAATTTTTAGAATTAAAATTTTTTATAATAATTATATAACTAATTTATTTAATTTTTATATTTGTATTAAGGGTATTTAGCTCTTTTTGATTTTGAAACAATTAGCATCCAATCTCTAAATTTTTTAGCATCTCAAATATGTAGACATTCTTGATATTATAGATGATTTATCTAGATTTCATATCTAGACGTTGATGTAGTAGTGTCCAATATTAGCATCTAGTTAGAGCGTCTGAATACATAAACGAATATGGCCTAAATCAATCACATCGATGATTTGATTGTTGATGGGCTATTTAAGGGATTAGAGATTACAGATTTGAAACCGAGATTGAGATGGGGAAAATGACTGAGATACTCTTTACCATTTTTAGCTTAATTAATTTGCTATTGTGCCAATGGATGAGACAATTGTTTGTTTTTGGAGTAGATGGCAAATGGTAAACAAATAGCGAGATGTGAGGGCCACTTGCATAACTTGATCATGTGTCCTGAGAGCATAGTAATCAAACGGCTAAGATTGATCATGGTTGGGTGAAGAATGATGTTGAGGTATGGATGTATGTATCAACGGAGGTAGATGGAATAAACATTAAATGGGAAGAGGAAGAGAGAAACTATGTCATGAGGATATCAACATGATTGATATAATGTGGTAGTTGAAGTTCATAAAATTTTTTGTCTTCGTTCATGCTTCTTGTTCTTCAGTAAAGAAGTGACATACTGATCACTTTTGGGACAAAATTGCAAAGCCCATGTCCACAAACGTTCAACCTTTCTGTACTACGTACATAGCCACCAAAAGCATTAATAAAGAGGAATTCAGAATAGGGTTTGGTAAGTAATGAAGATGAGTGACTTTGTGGTTTTCAAAATCAATGATTAATAACTTTGAAGCATGATCTTGTAGGGTTATATATACATACATAAGAACTTCAGGGTCATACACATATACATGTGTGTGTTCATGAGAATGAAATCAACCTTCTTCAGATGAATATCTTTTGACTCTAACCCTTTCACCATCAAAGTAAATGTATTTGAACTCAGAGAGGTACCTCCTAAGAATCAGTTTCCGCTTTTCTTCTTGGCCGAGTTCTCTGAAAGCCCGTGCCCTTCTCCTCACTAAAAACCATTCATGATTTTATAAAAACTAAAATCTACTGAAAAATCAAAAACCAAAAACTAAAAACCAAAAACCAAAATCCAAAAACTAAACGAAAATCTAAAAACTAAGGAAACAATCATCACCTTGATTGTTGATGGGCTATTTAAAGGATTTGAGATTTGAGATTTGAAACCAAGATTAAGACGGGGATAATGACTGAGTTACTCTTTACCATTTTTATCTTAATTTGATATTGTGCCAATGGATGAGACAATGGTTTTGTTTTGGAGTAGATGGCAAATGGTAAACAAATACCGAGATTTGAGGGCCATTTGCATAATCATATGATGTGTCCTGGGAGCATAGTAATCAAACGGCTAAGATTGATCATGGCTGGGTGAAGAATGAGGTTGAGGTATGGATGTATGTATTAACGGAGGTAGATGGAATAAACATTAAATGGGAAGAGGAAGAGAGAAACTATGTCATGAGGATATCAACATGATTGATATAATGTGGTAGTTGAAGTTCATAAAAGTTTTTGTCTTCGTTCATGCTTCTTGTTCTTCAGTAAAGAAGTGACATACTGATCACTTTTGGGACCAAATTGCGAAGCCCATGTCCACAAACGTTCAACCTTTCTGTACTACGTACGTAGCCACCAAAAGCATTAATAAAGAGGAATTCAGAATAGAGTTTGGTAAGTAATGAAGATAGAGTGACTTTGTGGTTTTCAAAATCAATGATTAATAACTCTGAAGCATGATCTTGTAGGGTTATATATACATACATCAGAACTTCAGGGTCATACACATATACATGTGTGTGTTCATGAGAATGAACCTTCTTCAGATGAATATCTTTTGACTCTAACCCTTTCACCATCAAAGTAAATGTATTTGAACTCAGAGAGGTACCTCCTAAGGTTTCCGCTTTTCTTCTTGTCTGAGTTCTCAGAAAGCCCGTGCCACTCTCCTCACTGTATCTTCATCCGGCCTCTCCTTCAGCTCCTCCATGTCTGCAAACACCTGAAAGACAAAAAAAAAAAATGAGTCCAAAAGCAAGAGAGTTTAGTTGCAAAGAGTTTCTAGTTAGCTAAAATGTTAAAAAAGAAAGTTAACTGAATTACCTCGATAACCTTATCTTGAAGGTCATGGTGAGCATGCAAAGCTATCATTCAAGCTCTTGGAAGTTGATCGCATATGCGTTTGCAGGATCATGCCTCATAGAGATTCTGCCTCATCAGCCCTTTCGGACATATCAAATTCCAATAAGAGCCCTTTCGGACATATCAAATGCCAATAAGAGTGTATCATAAGTTCTCATTGTAGCGTCCTGCCCTTTGCTTAACATCCATTTAGCCACCTGAGGTTTTTTTTTTTTTTTTTGCACAAGACCAATCAACTAGCAAAACTTGCACTTAAGAAATATTATTTACTTGAATCACACGGTGCCATTGGCTTCTCTTCCTCAAGATCTGCAAAGCCTATAATGGGAACTCAACCTCCCAAGCTACCCATTTGTTCAAAGCTCGACCTCTTTTTCATTTGGGAGTCAAAAGAGCTGCCAGGTAAGAGTTGTACATCAACACGGACCATTATTATTACCTATAGAATTGTTTTTCTCATTTACCATACGGACAAGTTTAAGTTCCCTTTGTCCGGAGACAGCAGAGTCATTCTTGTGTCCACAAGTGATTATCTCGTTTCTTTAATTCCTTCTTACAGTAACCACACACACACAAACACTTACTTATGAATCAATCAAGACAAAACAACTGAAGAGAGATTTAAAAATGGAACCAGAGATACGTTTACAAAGATTCACTTCTGTAATGAAAGCAACAAACCTCTTCACAGTGGTGTTAGGGTCAAAATCGGTCAACGACGAAATCGTCACCCGAAAGTCTTCGAAAGAAAACTAAGTGACGATCGAAACCAGGAAACAGGTCGTCACTCGATGAACTCACGAGGAGGCATGAACGGACCGTGAGCCCCGGGGATCAACAAAGGCAAGCAACAGCAGGCACCGGCAGACGCGGGACACGGCACGGACGGCAGGACGCCCGGCGCCGGCGACAGACCTCCCACGCCGCGCCTGGCGCCGGCGGCACCCGGCCTGGCGCCGGCGGCAAGGGTCCTGGCGCCCATCCGTGCAATCGTCTCATGATCTCGGGCAACGGTAGCATCTTGGTCCCTTAAACCCATGTCCGGATCGTCCGAGAACTACAGTTATTCTTCCGCAAAGCCTTCTCGATTGTTTAAAAGTTCATCTTTTAAACGTCTAAAGTTCGAAGCCTCATTACTCAAACCCTTGAAGACGGAAAGTCTACGAATCCAAGTCCATCTCGATCCCGATACTCGAGGAATCTCGGAAGATCTTGTTGGGTCAAAAACAATTATCTCGAAATCTACAGCTAAAGATCCTTCCAAACTCAAAGATTTCCCGCACAAACGACTAACGGGAGAAAGATCGAACAACGGAAAACCCACGGGCGGCAAGCCGCCTGGCACCGGCGGCACCAGGCCTGGCGCCGGCGGCAAGGGTCCTGGCGCCCATCCGTGCAATCGTCTCATGATCTCGGCAACGGTAGCATCTTGGTCCCTTAAACCCATGTCGGATCGTCCGAGAACTACGGTTATTCTTCCGCAAAGCCTTCTCGATTGTTTAAAAGTTCATCTTTAAACGCCTAAAGTTCAAGCCTCATTACTCAAACCCTTGAAGGCGGAAAGTCACGAATCCAAGTCCATCTCGATCCGATACTCGAGGAATCTCGGAAGATCTTGTTGGGTCAAAACAATTATCTCAAATCTACAGCTAAAGATCCTTCCAAACTCAAAGATTTCCGCACAAACGACTAACGGAGAAAGATCGAACAACGGAAAACCCACGGGCGGCAAGCCGCCTGGCACCGGCGGCACCAGGCCTGGCGCCGGCGGTACCCTGGCCTGGTGCCGGCAGCACGCGTCACGCCGGCCTGGCGCCGGCGCCGGCGGCAAGCCTCCTGACGTCGGTCGACGGCCCTCGTCCTGGTCTCGGTCCCATCATGCTCGGTCTGATCCCATCTTGGCTTGTTTGGATCAATCTTCGTGAGTTTGGTACGATCACGGTTATTCTAAACACCAAACATCTCGACTATACGAGGAATTGGGGTTCCTTCGGAAATGCCGAAACCTTCAAAGACTATTCTTTCGAAAAACCGTAAAAACGTCTAAATGGCCCGACATGGCCAAAACGGCCCACTTACGATTTTCCGAAAAGGAAGGATAACTATGACGGTTTATCCTTATCCTCACATAAGAGATAAATGTCAAGTTTCCAGAAGATAAATGTCAAGTTTTCCGAAGATAAATGTCAAGTTTTCCGATAAACACGAAGATGGACGAAAATGGAAAAATCCCGATTCAGCCCGAAAGAAGATAGACCGTCTTAAGAGGAGTATATAAGGAGAGCTTTGGGTGAGGAGCAAATCATCACAAAAACTTCCAGAGCACTTAGAGCAACTTAGGCATTATTTTCCGTTTTTACTAGCGAGCTGCGACTCAACTAGGTTAGAACTTAGGTTGCTAGACTAGCGAACTTGCCGACAGCTCTCGTAGCTAAGGCTCTTACCTGTTATTCACGCTCAAACGTGGATTCGGAAATAAGATCTTTTGCTTTATTCTTTTTTTCTTACGATTTTATTTCGTCTTCATATTTTCTTTGTCGTACTGATTGTGTCGTGTGCGGCCCATCAGATATCCGGGACCTTCAGAGAAGGCTTGGTTCACTTGGCTTTCCTTCAAATCAACTTAATTTGACGGTGCGAATTTCGGTTCCCACAAGTGGCTCCATAACTTACCGGCTTGTGTCTCTGAGAACTTGAAAACAATTCAACCGTTATAACATTTTCTGTTTTTTGCTTTCACAGTAATCAAGTTTTAAAGCTAAAGAAACAATATGGATAGATTTAAACAGAACAAGCATACATTTTTTACCTTTGCCTTGATGCAAAAACTAAACCTTTTCGTATTCAGAAAACTTGTAAACTCAAGCAATGGTAAGCATGATATATCATGGGGTTTCTGCGATTATAAGAATACACATCTTAAATAACTAAACTAGATACTGTCTGAGATAACTGATGTAAGAACTGAAAATCTTGTCCTAAGGAGTGATGAAGTCAAAGGAACTAACGGATAATTCCCCGAGATTTGGATTGAAGTTACAGAGCGCCATTACTGTTCTGATGCAGCTGTAACCAAAACGGATTTCGAATTTGAGTGATGACGATGATGAGATGATGATGATACTCAGAGAGAAGCTGTGTACGAAACATGCACTACAAGAAAACAGGATCATACCGAAGGCTAAAATCGTCGGTATGTCGTCGGAATAACCGTATTCCGACGACATACCGAGGAAATATGTCCTCGGAATTTCAATTTCTCTCGGAATTTTCTGACGGAATTCCGAGGAAACAAAATTCTGAGGAAACTGTGAGGAAAACTGTTCGTCGGAAATGTCGTCGGAATATACCGAGGAAGCTCTCCCTCGGTATATACCGAGGACACTTCGAGGACAAATCTCGGAAGTTCGGCGAAATATACCGAGGAAACCTTCCCTCGGAAAATTCCGAGGAAGAACTCCCTCGGTATATTCCGACGATCACAGTCGTCAGAATATACGAGGGAGCTCTTCCTCGGAAATTTCCGAGGGCTTGCTTCCTCGGTATTTTCCTAGGGATATCTTCCTCGGAATATCCAAAATAATTAATTTTTTAAAAAAATTAATTTTTTTTTTAAAATTAATTTTTTGAAATTTAAATTCGAAAATATAAAATTAAAATTAAAATTGAAAACATATTATATAAAATTCAAAGTTGTACAAATAAAAAAAAACATTTCGAGTTTTTGAAAAAAAAAAAACTACGGGTTTTGGGCGTTCGGGTCTGGCATGCTCGGGAACACCTCGTTCGGGTGCAACCTCCTCATCATCTTCATCATTTGCTCGTTCAGCTTCCTCGTGCCTCAAAGCCGCTGTTGAGTCGCCATCCGGGTCTCCAACGCAGATATGCGATCATCCTTGTTCCGCAACTGACCCATAAGTACATCCGATCAACAAAGGGCGGTGGTGCAGCAGAAGACGGAACCGACCGGGACCGGCGACCAAACCGAACAAACGCCCTTCTTGTTTGGAACCGACTGAAATAGAAAAGTGTCAAATTTAAATAATAGAAAAGATGAATTGAACTTTAAATAATAAAAAGATGAATTGAACTTTAAAAAGAACTTACCGATTCAACGATTTCGTTGATCGAACCGAGGCAAGTAGGTCGAACCCGTCGAATCGTCATCCTCGGTTTGAAGCTGAGACACTTCGTCTTCCACCTGAGTGTCGATCAGGGTGACCAAATCCCTCACAACACCATCATCAATCGGCGGTCTTCTTGTTGGTATCGCCCTCTTCATTAGGCGAGATCATCAACCGCTCGTCTCATTTTCTTCCGTTTTGAAAAAACATAAATTAAACAAACATTAGTAATTAGAAGAAATGCACAAAAATAAAATTTAAAACTTAAATAATAGAATAAAAGCGACTAGCTTACCATGTGATCCCCCAGAGTGGCAATAGATTGAGCACCCAAGTTATGCTTGAAGATGCCCTTCCTTTACGCCGCTCCTGCGGTTGGTGGAGTTGGTGGAAGAAGTTGATTTCGTCTCATCCTTACTCCAATGCACACCCAACTCCAATCAGACCGTGGGGTTCATCGACTTGGGACCTTTTAATTAAAAAAAATTGTTAAATAAATTAAAAAATATTTTAATAAATTAAAAAATTGTTTAATAAATAAAAACAAACCTTGTTTATTTCCCACTTCTTCTTCCACTCGTGGATCTGCTTCCCATTGTTGTCCATAACTTTATGGACTAAGTGGTGATAGATATACAATGTATCATCGACATTCCAGTTGAATTCTTGTTGAAAATAAAACACAATCAGTAGAAAATTTATATTAAAGATTAAAAATATAAGTAAAAAATTAGAATACTTACCGCAAACTGTTGAAACCACAGATGCTGCTTGTCGGTAGGGAAGTCGGTGAAAGTCGGATGTCCCTTGTCGAGGGCCGAGTACATCATACGGTTGATCCATGCGCTGATCCCGTTCGAGGATCGGTTGAACCTAATAAAAAGAACAAATTATTAAAAATGAATCAAATTTTAATGAAAAAATAGGTTTAATTACCATGTTTGACCCCGTCCACGTGGATACGGAGTGAGATAGGGAAGATGGTCACGACCGGACTGTCGAACAAACTCCATGACTCTCATCACTCGGGAGGACCCTCGGGAGCGGAGGCAGGAGGCGGGTGCAGCAACGGCAGCGGGAGGAGCAGGAGAGGGAAATGGAGAGGGAGATGTATGGTAGGAGCTGTGGGGCGACGATGCGGAACCCTGAATGGAGTGGCTTCCCGAACCACCACGACCACGACGCTGTCGAGACCGGCTCTGATCATCATCATAAGACCTGTATATATATATTAAAAATTGTATAATACAAAAAATAGATTTTATATACAAAAAACATTTTCATAACCAAAAAAATTAATTAAGAAAAAATTAGTTTTAATATATAAAAAATAGTTTTAATATATAAAAAATATTTTTAATATATTAAAAATAGTTTAATAATTAAAAAAATAGTTTTAATATATAAAAAATAGTTTTAATATATAAAAAATAGTTTTAATATATAAAAAATAGTTTTAATATTTAAAAAAATAGTTTTAATATATAAAAATAGTTTTAATATTTAAAAAATAGTTTTAATATATAAAAATAGTTTAAAAATTAAAAAAGTAGTTTTAATATATAAAAATTATAAAAATTTTATATATTGTTATTATACATGATTTATATATATATATATATGTATAAAAAATTATAAATCGTTTATAAATATAGAAAAAGGTTTATAAATATTTTTAAAATTTTTTGAAAACGTTTTATTATATATAGTTTATTACTGGAAACTTGAAAAACGTTTTTAAAAATCGAAAAACGTTTTTAAAAATCAAAAAACTTTTTAAAAATACAAAAACGTTTTGATTTCTAACCAAAACAAAAAAAATTCCAAAAAAAAAATAAAACAACAATCAAAACAACAATCCTAACTTAAACTATCCATTCAATCCTAAACTTTCTAACAAACAACCTAAAATCCGAAAATCTAATCTCACATACCCTAAAAAATGAAAAAACAAGGTTTTATAAGATTCTTACATGATTTTGGTTAGGGAGAAGATATGTGGGAGAGATGCGGCGGCGGTATGTCGGAATGGAGAGAGATGCGGCGGCGGAATGGAGAGATGCAGCGGCGGAATGGAGAGATGCGGCCGAGAGAGATGAGAGAATTGAGAGATGCGGCAGAGAAGAAGAAGAAAGTGTTCTTCGTTTATATTTAATGATTCCGACGGATACGGGTTCGTCGGTATTCCGTCGGAATCATTAAATATATTACACTAGCGTCCTTGAAAAGCCCTAGTTCCTCGAATTTCCTCGAGAAAATTCGAGGAATTCGAGGACACAGGGTTTGGGGTTTCAAAACCTCGATTTTTTTTTGCCGTATTTCATTTCTTATACAAATGCAATGCATACCATTGAGGATTCTTTGTATAGATGATCATAAACCATGAAATAACAAAATTTCAAAACTAATTGTAAGTATTCTCTTTAATGTTTATTAAAGTGTATAAGTGTTTCTTTTATGTTGTGTGGTTTTCATTCATGCAATCGTAAAAATGTTTGTTATCGTCTAAAACACCAAAGTTTGACTTCATAATCTGGTTAAGACACTTAATGAAGGTTATATCGTGTTATTCAATCCATAGCGTTGTTTTCGGTTTAAAATCCCTAGTTCCTCGAATTTCCTCAGAATATCGAGGAATTCCGAGGACATACTGAAAACCTTAACATGATATGTTGCCCGTTCGCCTCTATCATCATGCCGAGCAGGTCTTCTGTTTTTGGTCTGAACTTCTGCTGGAAAGTAGTACTCGGCAAAGTTTGAATTTTCTTCATTGATCATCTGTGCAACTATAGAACCTTCTACCCTACTTAAATTTTTCACCATCTTCTTCAAATGGAACATATACCGCTCATATAGATACATCCATCTATCTGCGGGACCACCAAGTTCCAATTCTCTTGCCGGTGAATAACAAGATGCTCCATAACATCAAAAATGAGGGAGGAAATATCTTCTCAAGGTTGCCTTGAATCACGGCTATGTTAGTTTTCAGATTTTCAATACCTTCAAGAGTCACGATCTGGTGCATAAATCGCGGAAGAAAGCACTTATCCCCGCAATTGCTTCATGAACATTTCGTGGTAATAGTTCTTTGAAGGCAAGCGGAAGGAGGCGCTCCATCAACACATGGCAATCGTGACTTTTCAAGCCAATAAATTTTCCTTCCTTTCTGTCGATACAGTTATGCAAATTAGATGCGTAACCGTCTGAAAACTCCACATCGTTTGAAATCCAATCAAAGAGCATTTTTCCCTCTGCATCAAGTGGGTATATGGGAAAAGGAGCCCTACCATTCCCATCAACATGAAGTTACGAGCGAGCACATATATCGACTAAATCCAGTCTTGACTTCAAATTATTCTTTGTTTTACCTTGAGCGTTAAGGATCGTGTTCATGAGATTGTCAAAAGTTCTTCTCAATATGCATGACATCTAAATTATGCCTTAGCGGATGATCCTCGGTATGGCGGATCGAGAAAATACTTTTTTGTGCCACTTATGTAGTTCTCCAACAGCATCTACCGGAAAATGCTCATGTCCACCGACGTCTGGCGTCCTTGCTGCACCAAAATCTCTTAGTTGTGTCTTCAAACCTTTCCCACTAACTTCCTCGGTGGACCATCAAAACCTGCTTGTTCTTCTAAACAAAGTCTTACTCCGGCGGTATGGATGATCGGTGGTAGGAATCGTCTGTGACAGTCAAACCAACACGTTTTCTTCCGTTCTTTAGTAAGAAAGCATCTGTGTCATCTTGACAATATGGACATGATAGCCTCCCATGCGTTGTCCATCCTGATAACATACCATATGCTGGAAAATCACTTATTGTCCACATTAGTACTGCCCGCATTTGAAAATTCTCTTTACACGAAATATCGTATGTTTCAGCACCTTCAGCCCATAGTTGTTGCAACTCATATATTAGTGGCTGAAGAAACACATCAGCGATCTCTTAGGATGCTCTGGTCCAGGAGCGAGAATGGAGAGAAACAGAAACTCGCCGCAAGCACAAGTTTGGGGTAAGTTGTATGGTGTAACAATGACTGGCCATAGAGAATATTGTCTTCCACTCTTCCCATACGGGCTGAAACCATCAGTACATAATCCAAGGTAGACATTTCTTCTCTCATACGCAAAGTCGGGATACTTTGATTGGAAATGCTTCCACGCTTTTGCATCTGAAGGATGTCTAATCTAACCATCTGTTGAGTGCTCGCATGCCATCTCATTCGTTGGCAATGCGTTCCGAAGATACAACCTCTGCAACCTTTACGTCAAGGCAAATACCACATCCTTTTATATGGCACTGGAACTCTTCCACTCGTATCTTTATAACGAGGCTTCCCACAAAATTTGCATGTAATCCGCTGGTCATCCGCCCTCCAATAAATCATGCGCTTATCGCTGCATATATCTATTACGATAAGATAAACCAACACCAGCTACGAGTTTCTGAACCTCGTAGTATGAACCTGGAGCTACATTATCCTCAAGTAGAATACCTTTAACAAAATCACCTATCGCATCCATACAGTCTTCAGCCAAGTTATAATCTGTTTTAATGCCCATCGGTCTTGTAGCGGATGATAAAGCTGAATGACCATCTCGCAACTTTCAGACAATGGTTGCTTTCCAGCATCCAACATATCATAAAATCTCCTAGCTTCGCATTGGGTAAATCTTCCCTCTAAAATGATCATTTACCATCTGCCAGTACCTACACCATAATCTACATCCGTTCTAATTGGTTCTTCTAATCTAACCGCAGGCTGAGGTTCGCTAGTACTACCAAGTTCATAATTAGTTTTCCCATGATGATACCAAATTTTGTAACTTGTAAACCCACTCAAATATAGATGAGTCCAAACATCCCACTCTTTAATAACCTTTCTATTTTTACAATTAGAGCAAGGACATCTTAACTTACCTGTTTCTGCTTCCGGTTGTCGGCGAACTAACTCCATGAATTTGGTTATACCTCGTTGGTATTCTTCCGTAAGCAATCTCGTGTCCGGATCCAAATGAGGTCGATCGATCCAAGAACGAAAATAATTTGAAGAAGACATATTTTTTTGAAACCAAATTCGTGATAGTAGGAGAGAAGAAGAAGAAATGGAGTGAATGAAGATGAAGAGGGGTGGCTGTATTTATAGATGAAATCCTGCCGAGATACTGAGGAAATTCGAGGAAAAGCGGACACTTCCTCGAATTTCCTCGGAATCCCCCAACGGCTCTCCAACGGCTCTCTAATGGCTACAAAAAGTCGTCGGAATTTCTAAAATCCCCGTCGGTTTTTTCCGACGAACATGGTTTCCTCGGTATTTCCTCGGTATTTCCTCAGAAAATTCCGAGGAACTCATTTTCCCTCGATATGTCCCTCAGAATAGCGATGTTTTCTTGTAGTGATGGGCACCGATTAATCGCCCACAGCCGCAATTTTGAGCCAATCGGAATAATTAATCGAACTGCCGCTTAATCGGTTTTTGACCAATTAATCGCCTAAAGTCCCATTTTAACCGATCAAATCCAACGATTAATGGGGGTTTTAAGTAAACCAAGAGAAATTGCTTTACTAGACCGATCAATCAACCGAAACAATTTTGGTTTATGATTTAACTCAACCTGATGAAACGTCAACGTGTATATAATGGGACTATTATACAAGAGAAACTTTGAACTGCAGCCACACTTGGTTTTTGTTTGGCAAAGTAGCATAACTTTTTAGACCTTTTCTTCTACCATCTGATACTTAACTTTTTAAATTCGAGAGCACCTCTTGCCGTGAAAGTGCTAAGGTGAGGTTTTTATTAATAAAATAGCAGTATTTTTAATTTAAATTAGTTATATATTTAAATTTAAAAAATTTAAAAGAATAATTGACGATAAATATGTTGGGTTTATTGTCTCTTGTATAGTTCTTGCGGATGTTTGTTTAAGAACTTCTTCAATTTCTCTTTTCTATTTTTGTTTAGTTTTTTTTTATTATGTTAGAGAACTTCTCCATCTAAAAACTTCCAACGGAAGTGCTCTTAGTCATCAATTATAGTTTTACTTGAATTAATCATTAGAAAGTTTTTTTTTGCTAAACTGTAAATTTCATAGAATGATTAAAGGTTTTTACAAAAAGTAAAGCCTAGATTTTGTGCCTCCCTGGCAAAAAGAAGAAAAAACAGAGAGGAACAACTTAAAAGAAACCAACATCACAAAGGATACAAACTATCGCAACCAATGAATCATAAGGCCTTTGAAAGGATTAAGATTCCTCTTTGCAGTCAGCGTTTTTTTCACTTCTCTATCAATGGCTCTAAACACAGCAGCAGGAGAGAGTGAAATCTGATTATGGATGACGTTATTTCTCTGCTTCCAAATGTGAAAGATAGTGGCTTGTACTGCAACCAATCGCAAGACTTTAATGTGGCTTGGGCCAGGCTGTCGCAACCAAGAAAGGAGCTCAGTCCAAGAGACGAATAGCGGCGTAGGAGGCCTTAGCGTAAGCAGAGGCTCCTTCCAGACATCAACACTGAATTCGCAAGATAGAAGCAGATGGTCACGCGTCTCATCTGAGTGCGAACATAGACAACAGAGAGGAGACACAGGAAGGCCCCAAGAGGCAAGACGATGGCGAGTAGGCAACCGGTCTGCATTAGCAATCCATGCTGTGAAGGAGTGCTTAGGGACAGCACCTTTGAACCAGACAAGCTCAGCCCAATTTTTCACTTGGTCTCTAGGTCGTAGCACCTCCCAAGTGTGAGAAGAGGAGAAGACTGATACAGCAGAGTCCCCCATTTTCCATTCATAATAGTCGTGTTCTTGAGCTAGGGGAACCGCAATAGTGGTAAGATGGGTGTGGAGGATGAGTTCCGGGTGAGACCTAGGGTGTGCAATCTTCCACTCAGAGCCACAAATGACATCCGCTACCTTGGAGTGAAGCGGTACTCTGAGCCTAGCCGGTCCAGCGTCACCTATGAGGGTAAGCAGATTTCCCATAGGAGTCCAATGATCAAACCAAAAGCTTATATCTTTCCCATCTCCCACCACTGCACGACAAAACATATAAGCAAGAGGCCTTAACTTGAGAATTTTTTCCAAGTCCAAGAGTCCTGAGAGCTGTGATTTAAAGCCCAAAAACTCTTGCTTTTTAAATGATACTCCTTATGCCATGCGACCCACAGAGAGTCACAGCCACTGAATAACCGCCAAGTGAAATGAAGAAGAAGAACCTGGTTCCAAACCGCATAGTTTCTGAGCCCAAGTCCACCTTCGCGTTTGGGAAGACACACAGTCGTCCAAGCTACCTTCGCAAGACCTTGTTTATCAACATCTCCACTCCAGAGAAACCGGCAACAGAGAGAGTCAATTTTCCTGATGCACCCCTTAGGTAATATGAAAGTGGAGACCCAGAAGTTGATAGTTCCAAAAATCACTGAGGATAGAAGCTGAAGCCTGCCCGCGAAGGACAGAGATTTGACAGCCCATTGTCTGAACTTTGCTGTGAGGTTATCTAGAAGCGGCTCATACTCAGAAATTTTCAGCTTTCGGCTCATAAGCGGGAGCCCCAGGTACCTGATAGGAAGCAAACCAGCAGTGAACCCATAACAAGCAATAGCATCTGATTCTTGTTGGTCTAATCCCGAGGTGAACAATTCTGTTTTTGCAACATTCATATGTAGACCAGACCAAGAAGCAAAGTCTGATAAGCACTCTGATATCCCATGGAGACTGTTACTACTTCCATCAAAAAATATCATTACATCATCCGCAAACATAAGATGGGAGATCTGAAGCTCAGAGGTGTGGGGATGGTAATGTATATCACCTGATCTGTATCTGGACCCCAATAGGTGAGAAAACCCCTCCATGGCTAGAACAAAGAGATAAGGTGACATTGGATCTCCCTGGCGGATGCCTTTTGTGCTTTGAAAGAAGCCTTCTGTTATTCCATTGATAGAAATAGAGAAGGAAGCAGTAGATAGACATTCTTCAATAAGAGAGATGAACCGATGAGGGATCCCAATTGCACGAAGAGTAGCCAGAATAAAATCCCATCGAATGAAATCAAAGGCCTTACGTAAGTCCACTTTAAGCATTGCTCGAGGTGTAGACGCAGCAGTGTTGTAGCCATTTACAATGTCAGTGGCCAAGAGGACATTTTCAGCCAATAATCTTTCCGGTATAAAAGCAGACTGAGATTGAGAGATTACCCGAGGCAGAATCTCCTGGAGCCTGTTTGCAATAAGTTTGGCCACCACTTTGTAAAGAGTATTGAGACATGATATTGGCCGGAAGTCTGTAGTGGCAGATGCATTAGTGACTTTCGGAATAAGCACAAGAGTTGTCGCATTCCATTGTTTTAAAATATGTCCGGATCGGAAGAATTCCTGAACAGCAGCCGTGACTTCTGGTCCAACAATCTGCCACGCCGTGGTAAAGAAATCGGCAGGGTATCCATCAGGACCGCTGGTTTTGTTCTTTGGGAGAGAGAAAAAAGCATTCTTGATGTCCACTGGCGAGAAGTCCTTTTCGAACAACTTCTTATCATCTGCAGAGCATCTAAACTCAAACAACAAATCAATGTCGCTCTGCACGAACATAGGCGGGTCAATAGAGCTGCCAAGCAAGTCAGAGAAGAAGTCAATACAGTGGTTGTGAATTTATGTTTGAGTCTCAAACCTTTCACCAGATTGGCTGATGAGGAAATGAATATGGTTGGCAGCGCGTCTAGAAGCAGCCATCCTGTGAAAGAAAGTTGTGTCACTATCCCCTAAACCAAGCCATTGAACTCTCGAACACTGGAGGTAGAATTCTTCTTCAGCTTTGGAAAGCTCCTCCCATTTCAACTGAGCCTGAAGCTCGCGATCAGCATTGAAGGGAGTAGGATCAGCCAGCATGGAGTCTTGAAGAATCAAGAGGGTCTCATGCGCCTCCTTAGTTCTCTTCTCAAGGTCAGAATAGTTGTGCTTTGTGAATTGCCTGATATCTCTCTTTAACATCTTCAGCTTCTTAGAAACAATAAACATTCCAGATCCAATTATATTGAAGGAGTACCAGCGATCCTGTACCATGGGTAAGAAAGACTCGTTCCGCAGGAGATAGTTGTAGAACTTGAATGGACGCTTTGCCTCTACCGCGGTGGGGCTTAGGTTAATAGAAGCAACCGCATGGTCTGGACTCCCAAAGACCGCTAAAGAGTAGGTAAAATTGACTAGCCATTGGTTGTTGACAAGAACTCTATCAAGTTTCTTAGCCACTGGATCACTCTTTCTCTTGTTCCACCATGTGAAAGTGTTACCTCTGAAGTTAAGGTCTTCGATCTCAGCTTCGAGCAAGCAATCCCGGAAATCCCTTGTTCGCTTGTCAATATTAAGAGAAGTAGACTTGGAGTGCTCAGAAGGATCCAATGTCTGGTTGAAGTCGCCCATCACCAGCCACGGCTTTGCTTGAACTGCCGGATTAGAGCCCAAGTGAGCGAGCTCTGCCCAAAGCTCAGTTCTTTCCTCAGCAGAATTTGAACCATAAATAACCGAAATAATTATCCCATCTTGACAATGGGGCCAAGAAACCTCGCAAGTAATCATTTGAAGAGACTTGAAGATCGTATTAACCGTAGCAGAAGGGTGCCACAGAACAATGATTTTACCTAAATCCGAAAAACCGTAGTTATTATCAAGAGACCAGCCTGGAAAAATCTCACTGATGAACTTCAAAATCTTAGGCTGCTTAACATGAGTTTCTACTAATCCGCCAAAAATGGGATTCTTTCCCTTTTTCCATTTTTTCAATCCGCTGCGATGATTATATTTATTTAAGCCGCGGACGTTCCAGCAAAAAATGTCTGTCGACATACAAATTTTAGAAGCTGTTGGGGCCCCTGCCCCTACCCCTAGCGCCTTTATTACCTTTGATACCCGAAAATAATTTCTTATGGACAGTTTCGAAATCTTTTTCCTGCTCCAGAATCTAACCTTCTTCGACATCAGAATCAGATGAATCTACGTCGGACGAGTCAGGTTCTACGCCCGTTGAATCCTCTGAGGCGCCAACACTGGATGCCGGTCTAGACTGCTTCTTATTTGTCTGCGCTGCACCACTTGATTCGCCTTTGAGAAACTGTTTCTGATTTTCATTTTCTTTTTCAGGAGCAGGCACAAGAGGCAGAATCTGTTGATGAACCGGGTGGTCAGCATCAGACTCAATGGAGGTCTGAGTCGTAACCCACTTCTGCTTCTGCTCCTTTGACTTGCCTCTGCGAGTCCTCCTGCCAGAGCTCGACTTAGCACGGTTACATTCACTCTGATCATGAGTGGTGGAGTTGCAGAGTACGCACTTCTTCGGGGCACGAGGGCATCTTTTCAAGTTGTGTCCTATTTCTTTGCAATGCTCACAGACTGGAGGCATCCAAGGACTAGACACAAGAATCCTACTGATCTCACCAGATTCAAACTGAACATTCACCGCTTCAGGTAATGGTTGTCTAGGATCAATGATTGTGAACACCTTAGCTACCTCAAGATTTGTTTTGTTTGCCGTCATTGGGTGAAGAAATTTTGGATGGCCTACGAGACCAGCAATCCTCTCCAGTCCATCCTCATTAAAGAATTGGAGAGGGACTTGCCTAAGCTCCAACCATATCGGGGCGGACTTGAGCTCCGGCTTCACTGGAATCACTCCAGGCTCCCATTTGTCAACGAACATTGTCTGACCTTCTATCTGCCACAACTGCTGGTTGATAACTCGGTTCCTTGTGGACACGTTCGGGATACGAAATAGAAAGGCAAAACCTTCCATCTTCGAAACCGCTATGTCTCTATATTGCTTACTCCAAATGCCATTGACAATGTTGTGGATAGTGCCCTGAGACGGAGGGTCGGAGTAGAATTGACCAATAACAAAAGGTTCCCATGACTTCTTGTTTTTCTCGATCACTGAGTTGGGAATCTTTATACATGCTTCACCCGAAGGCAAAGTGAAAGCTTCTCCTCGCTTTTGCAAGCGTTTTCCCTTTGCTCGGGAGCACCAGGTGTCGGTAGGATCAGCATTCACATTCGCAGCTGTTGAAGCGGGATCAACTGAAGACTCAGTCATACCCTGCTGGGTAGTCGGAACCGGATCTGCCATGTTAGAAGCGATCTCAGGAGCCGCAGGTTGTGATTTACTAAGGTTGACCTCCGGATCTGCCGTCTGAACCGCGATCACAGGAGCCATTGAACTTGAGTTTTTTTCCGGATCTGCCGTGTGAACAGCGATCACTGGAGCAGCAGGAACCACTGAACTTGAGTCCTTTTCCGGATCTGCCGTAAAGAAAGCGATCACTGGAGCTGGAACGGAGTCCGTGGGGGAGCCAGGAACCAAATCAGAGTTGGCCAGCTGAGCAGCCAAGTCCACTGACGGGCTTTCTTGGGCATCAGAAGCTGGCAAGGAGTCTTCGGACTTTGGAGAGGCGGGAGCTGGGGACTTCGGAGGAGAGCCGGTGTGAGCTCGAGCAGGAGGCGAAGCCTTGCCTTTCGAGCGCTTACCGGAGGAGTGTTTCTTGCGAGAGGTCATCCCCATGGGAAGAGGAGGACCAGAGGGTCGATTAGACCGGCACGCAGAGCACTGGACGACGCAGAAAAGCGAACACTTTGAACGGACGGGCTGCTAGGGATTTGTCGAGAAAATCATTAGAAAGTTTATTCTACATTATCAGATTTCACTTTTTGGAGTATCTAATCTATTATATTAATTGCTTTGACTAGTACGATTTGAGGTTTTGTTAAAGTAGAGGACTAATCTAATATCAAAAGTTCGAACTAATCTTCAGCCACTATTTAATTTTTGTAGTGGCATGTGAAAAATCTAGAGTTAATTTGTTGAATATACATGATGATAGCCAAAATTAATGCAGCCTAATATTGGTTTTTGATGTGTATATGCAGCCTAAATACTCAAAAATCTATCTCTGGTTTATTCTCACGGAATATCAAAAACTCGAACTCATCTTTTTCTTATAATTTTAAAATTTTGAGGCTGAGACTCCTATATCTTTGTGGGCCCAAGACTAGACGGTTGTTAATACAACGTAGACATCTCTTTCAAAGGAGGTTAAACCTATGACATAATAGAACCAACTCCTTACACAATTACACCATTATGTCACCATAAATTGTGCGATTTTTTTAGCAAAGGCACATGGATTTCCAACTTTCCGTGCCATAATCTATGTACGTGTCTTTAGTTGAAGAAGGTTTAAATATATTCTTATCACGACCAATTTTTTTTAAAAGAAATCTAGGCAACGTTAACATTAACGTCGATGTAATTACGAAGGTCCCATACAAATTTATATTGAACTAATCAGAAAATAACACTTAATTTATCTCTATTTCCACCTCTCTCCAATTAAACTTTCTGTATTAAAAAAAACTTTCTGTATTAATATCATCTTCACTCATTTGAAATTAACAGTGTTCTAAAATACGGTTTGTGCAGCCGTTTGTGCGGTGTAAATACGCTATGTGGTTTGTTAACGTACCAAATTCATCATAGTCGGCATGAACTACGGTTTGATAAAAAGCGGATGCATATACGGCCGTATGGTCCGCATAATCATTACCGTATGTGCATTTTTGTTTCGACTTTTTTGAGGTAAAAAAGTAAACAAAGTTTAATCAATGTAGGTTAACTAAACAACTTCAATATAAAATAAGACACTTAACACTAACTCACACGTCACGTACAATTTATTGTCTTTTCTAGTTTTC
This sequence comes from Brassica carinata, assembly GCA_016771965.1. Taxonomy (NCBI): domain Eukaryota; kingdom Viridiplantae; phylum Streptophyta; class Magnoliopsida; order Brassicales; family Brassicaceae; genus Brassica; species Brassica carinata. The sequence continues at coordinate 37,098,535 of CM028690.1, forward strand.
TAGCTGAAAAAAAACTAAAGTGTGTTGTCCTCACTTTACCACTATTTTTTTTTATCTCTAGCAAAGATTTCTTTTTTTTTTCTGAACACTAGCAAAGATTAAAAAAAATTATTATGTTGATTTATGTTCTCTTTTGTTTCTATGTCCATGTTCATGTTCTAAAAACTGCAGAAAATAATTCACTAGATTTTGGTATGACTGCATTGAAATAGTTATAAGTATATTTTATATAGCTTAGTTATATATATATATATATATATATATATATATATATATCCTAAAAATATAAATCCGCGTAGATCCGTTCAGGCGTCCGCGTATACAGTTAGACGCTAGGTCACCGCACAGAGAGAACACATAGAGTATTTTAGAACACTGGAAATTAATCAAGTTGTGGCTTGACTGTCTATGATCATGCATGATATGATTAGAGACGATATGATATATGTGTATATATAAAGAGAAGCAATAGCAGATAAGAAATAACGGAATGTATAGTTAGAAATGATAGTGACAACTGATAAAATAATTAAATAATAGTAGAGTTAAAGTAACATTACGTCCATATCGCTAGACAATACGGTTTCACTTTCTATATGTACGTATATTAATATACATAATGTTAGAACGTTGTCTGTTTTTGTCTTATAATATCACAATACATATAAGTATGTACCAGGACCAAATTTATGATTTAAAATACATAGTTATATAAGCAAATTAAGCTAAAATATAATTGTACAAAATAGTTATTTTAGTTTGTATGTATATAGGGAAGGTTCCAAAATTTTGATAATAGTAGTTGAGCACAAAAATACGAGAGACCGAACAAGACACGCTTAATACGAGAGTATCCAACATCTGAAATGGTCGAAAGGACCACTAGGAGTAGGAACCACACTTTTCCAAAGATATGCTAAATTTTGGCTAAGTCATTGTCTTGAGCACGAGACTATGCATCTATCAGATATCCAAATTCGTCCAGTATCCAGCTCACTCGACCCTTTACCTTTCTAACTTTTGTCTATTTTCATTGTCAAAATTCACTTTAAGATGTAATTGGATATGCACAAAACTTGATTTCACCGAATTGTTCCAATATTAATCATGTATTAAAAATGGTGTGAGCAATGATGCATTTACCGTGTAAAAACGTAATAAATCACTATTCATTTAGAGTTCCGTATTACAAATGGATCATAAGTTTGTGTCATCCTTTCACAAGGAGTTGTCTTCTGACCGAACAAATCGTTTTAATCATTTGAAAATCCAAAACTATTACTTAAAGATATAGTAAATATACCTTCTGAATTACTATTTAATACTTTTGTTTAGTTTTCCTTACACTAATGCATTTGTTTGACACCTAAGATTATTTAATTTTAGTTTTACAGAATTAAAAATTTATAACCAGTCGCATCAAATAAAGAGAAAAGAACTTTTATGCCCTAATTAAACTACTCAAATTTCATTGTAATGTAAAAAATTAACTTTAATCAGGAGGTCATTTTCAGTCAGGGACGGATCTAGCTAGCATCAAAATCAATCGGGGGCACACACACAATTTTCCATTATACATATTTTTTGAGGGGATACTTGTACAAATATCAAGCTAATTATTAAAGAAATTAAAAAAGTAGACGGGGGCACATGACCCCATAGCCTTCTATGTCCGTCCGCCCCTGTTTTCAGTAACCTTTTTTGTTATTTGTACTCTTCAAAGCATGTCTTGCTCCTATTAATTGTCCCTCAATTAGTAAAAACTTGCTTTGCGACAACTTCACAGATAAAGTTCTTTGTCAAGAAAATATATTTAAAATCGCATTAACAACATATTTGAAACCTCATCTTGCCTTAGAATCACTCAGCCAAATTGTCCTAGGAAAAGTTAAGGAAATGAATAGTTACTTTATACGTCAAGAAACTTCCTGGATATAGATATTCACTTTTGTTGTTAATAATAAGTTTTTAGTAACTTTCGAACTTACTAAGTGTTTCTTGTTGTTATATTTTTGAAAGATTATATTCATTCCGTTATTTACTTATTAGTTTGTATTGCACATAGGCTTCTTTTGTTTCTTTAAGCATCATCGTCAATATGCTATAAAAACAAAAAATAAGTTCCGAGAAAATAAAACAGAAGACTTTTTAAGCCACCTTGATTCTTCTCCGAAAGCAACAAATCATAGGCCGCTAATTAACGCTGCCACGTATTCGCCAAGGAGAACGACCGCGGTTCTGGATAGAACCCACACGTGGCAGCGGCACACATGAGAAGGAAGCCTGGTGACGTTAACTTTGGCTGACGTTAAGATAGTTTTTCTACACGCACTGGCCCACGGGTGGGTCGTCGTTGTTTTGAGATTATACGGTTTCATAATGTTGAGCGAGTAACCGCGTAGCCATAAAACGCATGGCAATCGTTGACATTTCATTGTAGCTTGTAAAAGTTAACAACTTGAAGATTAGTAGTACTCTTCTTTTGTTGGTTCAACTATTAGTATTCTTCTTGAACCCGAAATAAACCTAACTAATAATTACTAGATGAACTAATTAATGCATGCATCATGCATGCATACACGATATCTTAATATTTACGAAAATACATTTTACAATGTAAATAAAAGTGTAAAAATTCACCTAAAATGAAAATTTCACCCATATTTGAGCTAAATTTTTGTTAATGTTAATATTCCATTAATTCAGTATAAGTAATATATGTATACTTAAGTTTACTTAATGTTTATTAAAGACATATAAACTAAGAAAATAGGTCCACCTCTTTTTGACCCAAAAAAAGAAGTAAAGAAAATAGGTCCCTTTAACATGGGAAATTGATGAGAATAGTAAAAAGTGGATGTTTTATACAGCGATGAGGAACTTCAAATAAATGAATTAGGATGTTGCTTTGTCTTTGAAAAAAGAATTATGGTGTTACTAATTACGTACGAACATCGAAATATCCAGCTAAATTATGGAGAAATGATATGTAAGTGTATATAAAGACTTGTGTAATTCACAATGATAAACTTAACATTTACACCAAAAAAAAAATCACGATGATAAATTAATCACAATCCTTAATGATTGATTAATTATTAAAATATCGAATCCCTTGACTTCACTCAAACACCTTCACGATGACCTCATCTGATGCAACCCAAGATATTAATACATACAATATACGTGTAAAACATGATATTCTTTGCGATATCTCGGTCTATATATAAGTTGCAACTTTTCTCATACTCTTCCTACCTGGCTCTTCAATAAAATCATATATATCCAAAGTAATCCCTAACTTTCTTTCTAAAAATTTCTCTCTTTCAATGTCAGAAGAAGAACTTCAAGAATCCGAGGTTACATTTTCCGATGATTATTTCATAAACAACAACAACAAGAGTAGCAACAGCGAAAATAACAAAAGAAAGCCGACGAAGGAGACGGTGAAAAAGTCATCTCCGGTGAGAATTCCGCCGAGAACTATTTACCGGTGTACGGAAGATGAGAATGAGGAGGAGAGAGAAATAACTCCGCCACATGTCATCATCGGAAAACGAAGAGTGGAGGCGCAAATGGCGTTTTCGTTTTGTACCCTTAAAGGAAGAGAATTGAGTCGTCACCGTAACTCGGTTCTTAGGATGACCGGTTTTGGAGTTTAATTGATCTTAATATAAAACTAGTACCGCTGAACTGGTCTGGTTAAGGTATATCAATGAACCAATGTATGACGATATTAATTTTTTTCTTAATTATTGCTGAAAGAAAATTTCCAATATTGGGAATAATTTCCCATTTATTTTACCAGTTACGATATTAACAAAAATAATTATTTATGTTAAATTATTGATTGGTTTCTTGAGAGAATGAAAAACCATAAGAATCAAATCTTATGTGAAATTGAGTTACACTACGGGGTTTGCTTGTGAAGTAACTGGTTTCTTGGGTCGTCGTTGTTTTGAGATTATACGGTTTCATAATGTTGAGCGAGTAACCGCGTAGCCATAAAACGCATGGCAATCGTTGACATTTCATTGTAGCTTGTAAAAGTTAACAACTTGAAGATTAGTAGTACTCTTCTTTTGTTGGTTCAACTATTAGTATTCTTCTTGAACCCGAAATAAACCTAACTAATAATTACTAGATGAACTAATTAATGCATGCATCATGCATGCATACACGATATCTTAATATTTACGAAAATACATTTTACAATGTAAATAAAAGTGTAAAAATTCACCTAAAATGAAAATTTCACCCATATTTGAGCTAAATTTTTGTTAATGTTAATATTCCATTAATTCAGTATAAGTAATATATGTATACTTAAGTTTACTTAATGTTTATTAAAGACATATAAACTAAGAAAATAGGTCCCTTTAACATGGGAAATTGATGAGAATAGTAAAAAGTGGATGTTTTATACAGCGATGAGGAACTTCAAATAAATGAATTAGGATGTTGCTTTGTCTTTGAAAAAAGAATTATGGTGTTACTAATTACGTACGAACATCGAAATATCCAGCTAAATTATGGAGAAATGATATGTAAGTGTATATAAAGACTTGTGTAATTCACAATGATAAACTTAACATTTACACCAAAAAAAAAATCACGATGATAAATTAATCACAATCCTTAATGATTGATTAATTATTAAAATATCGAATCCCTTGACTTCACTCAAACACCTTCACGATGACCTCATCTGATGCAACCCAAGATATTAATACATACAATATACGTGTAAAACATGATATTCTTTGCGATATCTCGGTCTATATATAAGTTGCAACTTTTCTCATACTCTTCCTACCTGGCTCTTCAATAAAATCATATATATCCAAAGTAATCCCTAACTTTCTTTCTAAAAATTTCTCTCTTTCAATGTCAGAAGAAGAACTTCAAGAATCCGAGGTTACATTTTCCGATGATTATTTCATAAACAACAACAACAAGAGTAGCAACAGCGAAAATAACAAAAGAAAGCCGACGAAGGAGACGGTGAAAAAGTCATCTCCGGTGAGAATTCCGCCGAGAACTATTTACCGGTGTACGGAAGATGAGAATGAGGAGGAGAGAGAAATAACTCCGCCACATGTCATCATCGGAAAACGAAGAGTGGAGGCGCAAATGGCGTTTTCGTTTTGTACCCTTAAAGGAAGAGAATTGAGTCGTCACCGTAACTCGGTTCTTAGGATGACCGGTTTTTTGGAGTTTAATTGATCTTAATATAAAACTAGTACCGCTGAACTGGTCTGGTTAAGGTATATCAATGAACCAATGTATGACGATATTAATTTTTTTCTTAATTATTGCTGAAAGAAAATTTCCAATATTGGGAATAATTTCCCATTTATTTTACCAGTTACGATATTAACAAAAATAATTATTTATGTTAAATTATTGATTGGTTTCTTGAGAGAATGAAAAACCATAAGAATCAAATCTTATGTGAAATTGAGTTACACTACGGGGTTTGCTTGTGAAGTAACTGGTTTCTTGGCTTGTAGATTTTGTATTTGGTCCACATCTATAGGATTCTGTAATTTGCGCGCTAACATGAGCCTTATAAGCTTTGTTTGCTATATTATATTGTGAACTCAACTAAGGGATTAATTGTTGATAGTATGATACCTTGGAAAGTACTGCTGTGCAAATATAATTACCCTATAGTTAATTTTTAGTTTTTAATAAAACACTGATACCATAATATTTAACTTGACTTTAAGATGGCGTATAGTACGGTCCTAATCATCTATTTGAAGTTTTGAACACACGTTAAATTTAGATGAAATAAAGTCTTTGCGAACAATATACTAGTAATTATCAGATTAATTAGCCACTAGTATGAGACTTGTAGTGCATACTGTAATCGAGCTGTCGAACAGTGAAGGTACATATTATGACATTATAATTATCTTATATATGTTGACGTATATATATATATTATTTTTTCAGAAGCCGTATAGCAATCGTTAAAATTAACTTTTTCTTACTTTTGTTTGTATTTTGTCAAAGATTGTATAATTCAGATATATTCATCATTTAGAACAGAATAACTTTCTTTTTTGAGCAAACAGACATAGATTAATTCAAATCAAGGTTCATACAACAGCAGACACCGATGCAGGAATCGAAGATAGAGTTGCTTTAGCGAGGGAGTCAGCTTTTACATAACATAAACGTGATGATTTTATTAATGGTGTATCATCCATGTTTCTATAGAGAAAAACACTATTGACAAAATACAATAAATCAACTAACTAATGCAACAGATCAGCCGACAGTTAGCAAAAAAAAAAAAAAAACAGATCAGCCGACACCACCGCGGTGGACCGATTCCGCCTTTGTCTTTTCCTTGTTCTAGGCACTTTAGTATGACAACCAAAATTTAACCAGCCAGTATCCCTAAACCGTTCCCTCTCAGCCGTCATGATCACACCCTTTGGTGAAAGCACGGCATATCCACCCACTAGTATATATCTCGGCCATAGCTATGAAATAAACCATTAAAGTTTCGTAGCAAATTTGATTAGCGATGGTTGTGGCTTCAGCCCGCCGAAGACGAAGACGCCGTCAATAAAAAAGCCCTAGATTTAATTGTTCTTAAGTTAGATTTAATTTGATTTTTAAGTTATGTTTAGGTTAGATTAAACCGATTTAATTAAGTAAACCAGGTTTTTGAAAACCAGGTTTTTAAACCAGTTACAATTTATAAACCAATTTCATTTTATAAACCAATTTCAATTTATAAACCAGTTTTATTTTATAAACCGATTTTGCTTTAATATTATATTTATTTATTTTAGTTTATAATTTTTATTTTAAATTTGGATTTTTAGTGATTTAAACCTCGAACTATTTATTTTTCGGAAGAAAAACCTCGAACTATAAATTTAGGTTTTAAAACCTCTAACTATTGATTTTTTAATGTCGTTAACCCTCCGTCAACAGAATTATCTTTTCTCAACGAAACCCCATTAAATCTAAACGAGGCATTTCATTAAATCTCGAAAACGACATGAGTTGTTTTAAAACCCTTTTACCAGTAAAGAGAAATACGATTCATCCCCAAATCTGAGAAAAAGGTATTTCATCTTTCTCAAAAGCCACAAGGTGAGGTAAGTTGAAAATTAGGGTTCTTATTGTTTATAAACCTAATTCTTTATATCCAATTCGTTTATTTATCAAAAAGGTGAAATTTTGAAAGTTCAATAATCTAATGCAATTCGAAATTTGGCTTTGCAGTGGAAAATGTACAATTTTGAGTGTGAAGAGATGGATAATCACATTGAGAGAGGTGGAATTCCTAGGAAGTGTTAATGTGGAGCTCCCATAATCATATTGGAGTCAAAGACAGCTCAAAATCCAGGAAGAAGGTTTTACAGATGTGGAGAAATATATGGTCCAAACCATGTGTTTAAGTGGCTTGATGAAGCACACCATGAAGAACTTGGGATATTGGGAAGTCAACAAGCAATGATGGCAAAAGATTTGGCTGAGATAAAAACAGAAATTGGTGAGCTGAAGAAAGATATTGGTGAGACATTGAAGTGCTTGATAATTTTAGATCTAAGTTTTAGATCTAAGTTGCAGAACCGTTGTTGTTTCATTTATGTATTAAACATCGTAGTTGTTTGGTTGTATAAATTGAATTATGTTAGATTTTATCTACTTCATGAATTATGTTAGACTTTATCTACTTCAATATTAGCATGTTATGTACTCACTGATATTAGAATGTTATGTTGTTTGATTTTAAAAATGAAAATGGACAAAATATCATTACAAAAGAACCATCATCCTAAGCAAAACAACAAAAGTCGAGTCAAAAGAACATAAGCCGAGTAAACATTATCATCAAAACAACACAAGCCGCATAATCATCCTAATCAAAACACCAAAAGGAAAATGTAACATGAAAATACAAAATCCAACAACAAAAGACTTCAGTCCGTGGTCAGGTCTGTGGTCGGGTTTGTACTCGGGTCTGTGGTCGTCTGTTTTTTTGGTCTTCCTCGAGGAAGTTTGGTTGGCTTAGATACCAGATCAAGTTTGCATTTGCGCTTGTTATGTCCAGTTTGTTGACAATTGCTACATGTCTACAACAATCAAAAAAAAAGACAGTTACTACACGTTTTATAAACCACAACATACATTAAGAGTCTTACCATAACAGCATTTACATGAAAAGAAGGAAACTCTTGAGGCGGTTTAGGTGGTTTTGGGACGATTTATTTTTGGCATCTGCGTATGTTGTGTGCCTTTTCTCCACAGTTACTACAAGTCTGCATTAAAAAACTTTGGTCAGAGGTTGAAAATTGATAAAATATATATGGTAAGAGGTTGATTACCGTTGATGTTTTCTGAGAATTTTGAAAAGCTTCTTCACTTGGATCTCTGATTCTGTTATTGTTTTTTGGTCTTCCAGGCGTGATTCTGTTCGGAGGAGGCATAAAAACAACATCACTATGTGTTTCCCAAAGCTCCATCCCATTCACATGAAATAGAAGAGATGAGTAGCAAAGTTTCCACTTCTCCACTGAATACCAATCCGATATCACTGTCTCCGGAAGCTTGGTCTCTTTATACTCAGTCCACATTGCAGCCATGATATGACAACAAGGTATCCCACTAACTTCATACTCCCTGCAAGTACAAGATATATTATCTCGGACATGAACCACAAACTTGTCCTTCCCATGATCAACCTCATACATTCCTCTTCCATTTGACAGTGGAGCACACCACTTTAAGCTCCTCTTACGTTTCTCCATAATCGCCAATGCATTTGGTGTCACCGAGCTTGTGACACCTTCCATCTCCTTGATCTTAAGCAAGTTGCTAGCCATAATACGGCATCTTATTTTCTCCAGCAGTGCAATAATAGGCATTTCCCGAACATCTTTCAACACAGCATTATATGACTCACTGATATTATTCTCCACTGCAGCCGACTTGGTGGTGCCACTAAAGAATGCCCTAGACCAGAGAGAATCAGTGGTCTTCTTCACTTCCTCATACGCTTCCAGCTTTATGTTCTTCATCTTCTCAAGCTGTCTCCAAAAAACAGTTTCATTGAACGCCCTAGCACACTTCCAAAACGTCTCATGCAGTGGCCCCATCTGTTTATACTTCTTTTGTAAATTAGCAAAGATGTGTCTAGCACACATTCTGTGCTCTGCATAGGGAAGGACGTTTTTAATGGCATAAATTAACCCTTTCTGCTGATCTGAAGAGAGAGCAAGCCCATTACCATCCGCCAATCCCAAATCTTCTTGCAGTAACTCCATAAACCACTCCCAGTTAACCTTATTTTTGAC